>OU893352.1:2810771-3068744 GCA_918026875.4 Diatraea saccharalis | reverse complement strand
TTACTGATTTACTTGATATGGACAGAACACTGTTAACTGCAAGTATATCAGATACTATTTACATCAGCGGTTCTGTGATTCATAATGAAAATTTAACATCAGATAGCGTCACAACGAAAATTTCACACAGTTTGGCAACATTGCACCAAAGTAATAACCTGACTGACACCACTAATACTCAATCCGTGGTAAACCATCAGGCCCTCAATCCCGAAATAACTACAGGAGATATATCACCTAAAAAAACAATAACAAGAAAACGTAAACGAAACGATAGTGAAAGCCAAGATAAAAAAAATAAGACTCTAAAAAATTTGGAAGAGTCTTATATGGGATGCAGATCTAAAAAAATATATGAAAAAAAGACTATGAAAGCTAAATGCAATTGTAAAAAAAAATGTGGAGAAAAGTTCAACCAAGAACAAAGGGAATCTATTATGAAGCAATACTATAAACTAGGTGATCATGAGCGACAATGGCAATTCATAGCAAAACATGTGAAAGTCGAGGATATCAAACGAATGACCTTAGTTCGAAAAAACAAACGTACACAGACAGTCAAATACTACTTTCAATCAGAAACAGGGGAGGATGTCCAAGTATGCCAAACATTTTTTGTCAATACTTTAAGTATATCAAACCAAACAGTTTACACTGCAATAGAAAAATTCAAATCCGAGGATGGCTTGGTTGATTTGAGAGGTCGTTATGATAACAGACCACGAAAAATGGATATCAAAACGGAAGAAAGTATAATTCAACACATTAAAAGTTTTCCTGCAATAGAATCTCATTATTTGAGAAAGGATTCAATCAGAAAATACCTTTCTGAAAACCTTAATATTTCGAAAATGTATCGATTATACGAAACATGGTTTCAAGAAGGACAATTTGATTGCACACAGGGGTCAAAACGCCAGTATGAAACGATATTTAATACCAAATTTAATTTCTCCTTTTTTACGCCAAAAAAAGATCAATGTTCCATTTGTACTCTTTATAGACAAGGTAACTCTACTCAACAAGAAGAACTACAGGAAAATTATGATAGACATCAAAAAAACAAGAACCGAGTACGTCAAATAAAAGCAGAAGAAAAAAAAACAGTGAATCCCTTGCACACAACAATAGCTATTTTTGATTTAGAAAAAGTACTGAACATTCCACAATCACAGGTAGGAATATTTCATTACAAAAGAAAATATCCTATATTTAATTTTACCGTATATGATTCTACTCGGGGTAAAGGTTATTGCTTTGTATGGCACTATCAAATCGCGAAAAGAGGTGCTATAGAAATAGGGAGCTGTTTATGGCATTTCTTATTAAATGAGAAAGATAATGGTATCGAAAATATATCGCTATATTCTGATGGTTGCGCAGGCCAAAATAAAAATAGATTTATATTTGCGCTTTATTTACATGCTGCTAAAGAACTGCAAATTAATATTACTCATAGATTTTTCGAAACAGGCCACGGTCAGAGTGAAGGAGATTCTATGCATTCTAGCATTGAACGTGAATTAAAACACAAAGTGGTCTATACTCCGGAACAGATGTACACAATTATAACGAATGCAAAGATTAACGGCAAAAAGTATGTCATTAAAGAAATGATGCAGAACGAATTTTACGATATAAAAAACTTGATAAAAAATAAGAACTGGGTAACTGATGAAAAGGGTAAAAAAATATTATGGTCCAAAATCATGGAAGTAAACATCTCTCATTTACAGCCATCCATTGTAAAATTTAAATATGATTTTGATGATGAATATTCCAAACTAGATACCGAAATCAAAACAAGATCCAAGCGTAACTCCAGACAAACTTCAACAAGCAATGGCACTGTATTCTCTGAGCAGTCATTAAAAATAGTGTACACAGAGCCATTCCCGATAAGTAAAGCCTTACACGCTGATTTAATGGAACTGTGTCGAAAGGAAGCTATTCCCAACTTCTACCATGACTTCTATAACTCTTTATTATGCGATTCAGACAATCAGTTAACGAAACTGCAAGAAAACGATATCGATGATGATGATTAGTATTTTGTTTCATAATTTTTATAGTGTTGATTCTTTGAAATTGTTTGCAATAAAGGCTGATTACCATATTCCTGTTTATTAAAATATCCCCGAATAACGATTTAACGACACGGCACTTTTCAGTTTGCTCGAGAATAAAATTGTAAGTTACTATTATTGATACAAGATTCACCGTAACAACACAATGAATAAAATTATAAGACAATATAACAATATTCGTAGTAGCTTGATTTTTCCCAGAATAAAATGATAAGGTAACTTTAGTAAATGAATGCAACTACTCTTTTTCCCTATTATTTACTTCATTAAATAATTAAATTATCGTGGACAATATGGGTAATTTTTTAATACGTAATGGTAGTGTGAAAAATTAGGTTTCAGGGGAACCCTGCATCGTCTCTCTAAGACAAAAACTTTTGGAGTTATCGACATTTTAGAGTTTTTTATTTTTCCTGAAAAGTTAAGATTTTGCGATTATCATTTTATTCTCCGGGGACGGCGCTATGTATTAACATAGTTTTGTTTTTCTTTTATATCACACGACATTTACAATTAAATGTAAATTAATAATTGAAAAATTAGTATTAAATATGTATGATTTTGATGTGTAAAGAACTCAAAGGCTTCATGACACGAGTCTTGATTGGACTGCAGTCCTGCTGTATAATTCACACGACTCATAAGACTTCAAAGAACCCAAAGGACTGAAAAAAACGAAAGGACTTAGAATAAATCTAACGACTCAAGAAATTTTAGGACTGAAAGAACTGAAAAGACTCAAAAGAACTCAAGACTAAGGACTCAGAAGACTAATTAGTCGTGAGTTCTGCAAAAAGAACTTATAGTCGCAAAATTAGGACTAAAAGACTCAGTTCTTTTACAACACTATCCGGTGGGATAAGACAAGGTTAGTGATTGACACCAATTATTATAATGTTCTATGACTAAATTTGATTATGTGTACTAATAAATTATAATAATACATTGATTTAATGTTTTATTCACAATGTTACCCTTTTGATATGGATTAGTTACATCTCAGAAGTGGGATCCTTAAAACAAGAGGTTTGAAATACCGCCCACAACCTGGATATTTTTGTTTTTTTTATTATTAGTAAACTTTTGTTATAAAAATTAACTTAAAGTCATGATGATCAACATAAATCAAGTGTTAAAATCATTGAACTATTAAAGTTAATACAGTGATTGAATAGATTTTGATCGATGTAGATGCAGAGTAAAAAAATAAAAATAAAGTATAAGATTAATATCTATTATGGTACATAAAGAAATTAATTTAAGTTTCAGAAAAATGAATGATCAGGATTCCGATCACGAATCTGGTCGGGAGCAACGCACTTCTACGAAACGTCCGCGTAAGGAGACGACTGGAAGTGGAAGTCAGGACTCTGATAATAGCACAAGGCGCAGTCGCAGTCGTGACCGCAACGAAAACAAATCACGAAGACTGCCATCACGGAGTGAGAGCAGGACCCGGAGCCGAAGTAGTAGGCGCACCTCGGTGACGCGGGAACGCGCTCTTTCTCGAGGGAGGGAGAGGCTAAGATCACTTGAAAGAAAAGTACGTAAAGAACGTGAAAGATTAATAGTGTTAGAATAGAATAAGTCTAAGAGGCAACTTAAGACTCCTGATGCTAGTAAACAAACCAATAACCGTACTAAAAGCTATACAGATAGTATAAATATCACTTTGGCTAAATCAACAAAAAGACCCTCACGAGGTGATCTAATGACGTGACCATTAAGCAGCCTAGACTTATGACAACTGATTTCTTTGAAGATTTTTTGAATGTATTGCAATCTAAAACAGGGGATCGTGAATCGTTTGCAGCTCTGAGTAACGTAGTCCCAGAATTTGTTCCGTTATCGAAAGAGCAGACTGTTTCCTCTTGGCTTGATAAGGTTGACGAGTGTTCAGAAATCTATAACTGGAGTCAGAAGCAAACGATTCACTATGCCCTGCCTTTTTTTTTGACCCAGGGAAAATGCGTTATGCACTATCCCTGCCGCCTTGACTGGACGGCAGGGGGTGTGTGGGTAAGGTGGGGAAGTTGGGGGCCTACCCACTACAAACCCCGGGCCTGTCCTCAGGTGGGAGTGGAACCAGGGATCCCGAACGTATTTCGCCGGGTTGTCCACACCTTCTGTCTATGTCGCCGCTGTGACACCGCCGGCCGCACCTCACGCACCCCCATGGGGAACCCCATGCTGATGCGATCCGCACTGACGCCCAACGGTGCCACAACCGCAACACGGCCCCTTTTGACACTTTGCGTCGCTGAACTCTTTCCCCCTGGCAGTTAGCAGCGTATCATCTGCATAGCAGAAGACCGCCGTTCGGAGTAGGAGACGACCACGGAGGGACCAATCATACCCTAAGTTCCACAAGAGTGGTCCAAGAACCGACCCCTGTGGAACTCCCCTATCCATGCATCTTGACACCAATATCCCTCTTCCATCTATGTACAGAACCTCCCTGTCATGAAGATAGTGTTCCACCATAGCCCTCAAATAGGTGGGAAGCCGATGATAATGTAGCGCTTCCACAATACAGCTGAATGGGAGGCTGTTGAAGGCATTCCGGATGTCCAGAGAGACCGCCACGACTACCTCCCCCCTTTCCTCCGCACTTTCTATCTCCTGCCGGAGCGCCATGATGGCGTCCACTGTGGAGCGGCGGAGCCTGAAACCGTATTGGCGCTCTGACAAATTCGGTCCTGGCCCCTCTAAGTGTTGGACTATTCGTCCGGCCAATACCCACTCGAATGCCTTTGCCGCCTCATCTAATAGGACCACTGGTCTATAGGCGTTTGGTGAGTCGGCTGGCCTTCCGTCCTTTTTAAGAAGGCATAGTCGTCCCCTCTTCCAACTTCTTCACTTCTCTCCATGCACTTGTTTAAAATGGAGCGGAAGTAACCCCCCAGGTATTTCAGTGCGGCCGCAAGTACCTTCCCGTGTACACCATCCGGACCAGGGGCTTTTTTCTTGATCCGGAGGCGCTCCAACACTCCCTCAATCTCATCTTCCGTTACCGGAAGGAATTCTTCATGGTGGTTGGGGTCCTCCGGCTCAGTGGATTACCCCAACAGTTCCACCTCTGGTGTTCCTGGTGGGAAGAGTGTGTCCACCGTTCTAAGGAGGAGTTCTGGCTCCATCGTCTAGGTGGAGGGAGCTTGGTGACGCAACCTATTTCTCACCATTTTAAAAGGCCACGTGGGGGACCACGGGTCCCGGTTGAGGTCTGTCAGGAATTCCTCCCAGGCCGCCGTTTTCGCCCTCAGTATCGCCTCCTTAAGAGCCAACTTGGCCGACGCATACTCCCTGCGAAGTCGGTTTTCCTCCTCTAGTTCTTCTCTAGCCCTGCGCCGGCATCGAAGGAGTGCCCTTCTTTTCCTTCTACTGATGATCCGAAGGTTGTCAATTTCCTCCGTCCACCAGTAGACCTGCGTCCTTCGAGTTACCCCAGTCGATTTCAGCATGGAGAACTCGCTAATCTCGGTTAACGCTGTCCGAAATCTCTCCACTATTTCATCGATCGACTGCCCCTCTTCAGGTTCCTCCGAGAGAACCCATGTCTGAACCAACGCAGCTTCCTCTAGGCTTTCTCGGCTCAGCCTTATCAAGGCCCATTTTGGGAATCGGAAGTTTCCCCGTGATGGCCTTGTTCTCCCATCCTCCCCTGCTGAACCACTTTCCACCCTGTAGCGAATGTACACGTGGTCAGAAAGGGTGTCCTCGTCCCCCCGTCTGTATACGTGCCAGTCCCGGACCCTCCGTGCCAATTCCGGCGTGGCATAGGTCAGATCCACGATAGAGCTGACTTCCCTTCCATTAACCCTTCTGATGAAAGTGGGAGTTCCTCCCCTGTTCAGAAGGGTCATCCCCGATGCCACCGCCCATTCTCCAACTACTTTCCCTTTTAGGTCTGTGACAGGGGAACCCCAGTCCGAGCTATGTGCATTAAAGTACCCTGCCACAATGATCTGTCGTGGGGACTGTCGCCTTATTACCTCCGTGAGGCGTTCGATCCACGCTTCATAATCCGACAGAATCGCATTTGGGGATATGTAGACCCCCACAATTACCATTTCCCCGTAAAGCGCAGCCTGGACCCTTTTCCCTAACCACAAGTAGCGGTGTATTCGCTGTTGGATTAGGAATTAGTATTGCGACTGTGTCCGTAACTGCATCCCCCACATCACCCGCCCAGTTTGAACGGAGTGGGACACAGTACGGCTCAGACACCACCGCTACGTCGATACTCCACTGCGCCAGACTCGCAAGAAGAATATCTTGAGAACTGACACAGTGGTTGACATTCGTCTGGAGAAAACTTATGGACTTCCTGGGCATTGTGTTTCCAAACAGGTTGTCTCCACGGCAGTGGACCCGCCATCCGTCACGCGCGTTGGTCGGCCTTCCCAGGGTCCGGTACCTCTCGCTTTTGTAGGAAAGCATAATTTGCCGCCCATGACGTGATTGGACGACATCTTAGCTTCCTTGCATACCCTACATTTTGGTGAGGCTCTACATGTCCCCGCCTTATCACCCTCTTCGCCACATCTGAAACAGACCAAGCTTAGGTCTGTCTCACTGTTACACAGCCGTCTCGTGTGCCGCATCTTCATGCATTTATAGCACCGGAGCGCTCGTTGTTCCAGTGCTCTTACCCGCGCCGAACTCCACCCAATCAATATTTTGCCCTTGTCTAGCAGCAGCTTTGCCGCTGTTACAGGGCAATGTACCACTGTTGCTCCTAGTCCCCCCGGTCCAGGCCCAGTTGGGCTAACTCTGACCGGGGTGCGGTGTCTGACAACCTCCTCGTGGTGCACCCCGGGCAACGTGGCCGCTCAAAGCATCTTTGAGCCGCCACGGCTGATGTCAGAACATGTGAGGGAGCCCGTCAGGCGTCCTGGACTCATTCCGGGTAGCGGCTGACGGGCAGGGAGGAGGAGGGTTCGATCCCTTCGGGTGGGTCGTCGTTGGCCCTTTTCAGGGCCGTCGTGTGGTGCATAGGGGGGCGGTAAGACCGAGTTTTGGTCGCGTCTTGGGGGTTTCCTCTTTTGAGGAGTCTCGTTGTGAGGGCTCCGGGCCGGCGCCCTGTCGGTAAGACGGGTAGCGGCGGCGCGGTTCGGGCTGGGCGGGCGTCTCGGAATTGATCCGAGCAGCGGCCGTGCTAGCGAGGGCGGTGGGCCTGCCGTGTCGTGGTGCCACGAGCGGCGGGTGTCCTTTTCAGGACAACTGCCGGCCGACCCGTTACCCTGCAATGAGCGGGGCCGGGGGGGCTTTCCTTTGCTGGGCGGTCCTGTGTGGGGATAACCACGATAAAAAGTCACCAAGCCTAAGTTTGCCGTGGGCGAGAGGATGGATGGCAGCTGGTAGTGCTGTCGATACACGGTCTCTGGAGGCGGGGACCGGCCGACCCCCGCCTTCACAACCCTAGGCTTGCCCGGGCATGGAGCCTCTGCCCGGGTGGACGTGTTGAGCTACCACACTCGTGGGAACAATATGAAGAAAGTTTTTTTTTTTTTTTTTTTTTTAATATTGCTATTTGCGATCGGTCGCAAGACCATAAGCGAATTTGTTGATGTAGATGGAGATTGGTTTAGTGAAGTGGTCAACACCGCTTCTACTAATTAAGTATGTGGTCTCTTTTCAACCTCTTCACCACTTTCGATGGGTCCAACAACTCTGCTATAAGAGGATTTGGGTGATTTTTTAGACGATCCTTGTGTCTTTTTCGATACAATTCGATTTCAGCGGCCACTGTTGGCATGTTCAAATATGCATGGATTTCATCGTTCTTGGTAAACCAGGGAGCATTTACAATATCCCTCAGTATGCTGTTTTGTACTCGTTGGAGACATAGGACATTCGACTTGCAAGCCACACTCCATATTTGAATCCCATATGTCCAGATCGGTTTTAAAACTGAATTATATATCAGCAGCTTGTTGTCGACGGACAGTACTGAGTTCCTTCCCATCAGCCAGAGTAAGCTTCGATACTTTGTGTTAATTTCGTTCCTTTTATTCTTTATGTGATTCTTCCAGGTCAAACGTCGGTCAAGGTGGAATCCTAAGTATTTCACGTTGTCAGAATGTGGTAGGATATCATTTCCAAGTTTGACTGGGGCGCAATTGCCTTTCCTCAAAGCGAATGTGACATGTTGAGACTTACTAGCACTTGCGCGTATCCGCCATTTAGAAAGCCACCTATGTGTCGCATCAAGCTGCTTTTGCAAGTTATAGCTGGCTACCCCAGGGTCAGTGTCGGTTGATAAGAAGGCAGTGTCGTCAGCGTAGGTTGCAACAGTGATGTTATTCAATACCGGTAGGTCATGGGTAAATATAGTATATAGTACTGGTCCAAGGACCGACCCTTGAGGAACACCAGCCTCGATTTTGTAAAGGCTTGACCTAGCTTCGCCTTGTTTGACCTGATATGAGCGCCCTGTTATGTACGATTTAATGAGAAGGAACATTGAGTGTGGCAAGTTATTCTTTACTTTGGCCAAGAGTCCCTTGTGCCAAACTCTATCAAAAGCCTGCTGTACGTCCAGAAAAGCCGCCGAGCAATAAAGCTTATTTTCGAAACCTTGTCGTATAGTGTGATAAATTCTGTGGACTTGTTCGACCGTTGAGTGTGCCTTTCTGAAGCCAAACTGATGAACTGGAGTAACACTACATTCATTCATGGCCGGTAGAAGTCGCGAAAGGAATGTTCTTTCCCAAAGTTTTGAGAGCACAGGCGTCAAACTTATAGGCCTATATGACGACGTTTCATGTTCAGGCTTTCCTACTTTGTGTATCATCACTACTTGTGATACCTTCCAGAGTGATGGAAAGTGGGATGTTCTTAAGATGGCATTAAATAAACAAGTAAGGAAAGTGACAGCTTTTTTGGGTAGCTGTTTAAGTATCGTTGGCGTTATAAGATCAAAACCTGGAGCTTTTTTAGCGTCAAGGTTTCTTATCTCTCGTGCTACCTCTCTCGTCGATACTGGCTTGATTGGTAGGTGCATCTGTAGGTCTCTACTCAGGACTTCGTCTACTTCTGTTTCATCCGATAGCTGCTCATTGGGTTTGAACACTCTAGACAAGTAATCTGCAAATGTCTCAGCTTTTTCCAGGTCTGTTCTTGCCCATAAAGTCGTCGTTAAAGGGGATTTTATAGGAGGACATGGAAGTTGAGGTCTCTCTAAGTTTGAAGCAGCTTTCCAAAGCTAATTTAAAAGAAAGTTAATAAAAATAAAAACACCTCTGATGTTGTGAAGGGGCCTAGCTCGGGCGGAAGTGAGCGGGAAGTATGCCGTGATGAGAAGGGGCGATTCGTAGGTCGTAAGGAGTCGTCGCATGAAGTGAGGAGGCCTGACTCGGGCGGAAGAGAGCGCAGTAGGAGTCCAGCTAAATTGTCTAGCATAGCTGAGAAAAGTTGTGTGGGTGATAATTCTTCTACTACCACCAGCGATGGAGGGGGTTCGACTGAGGGAACGGAAGCTCCAACCATATACACGGAGACGAATTGGCCGCCGTTTGCGGTTCGTGGAACGAGGGGACAGCCCGTCTATCATGATGACGGTGTGGTGGCGTTACACGAGGAGGCCGACAAGAAACTGCTGGAGATAGTGTCCGCCATGAAAAGAGCCTCCGAACTTACGGGTCAGCTCCAAACGAGAGGTGTAATTAATGAGGAGGAATCTGCTCTGCTATCGACGCCTCTTGGTCTTATAGCCAAGTACTGGACTGTCATAGGTGGGGCACTTGAGATTGGTGTGAGCTTCACTCTATATAAGGAAAAGCTCTGCAACGAGTTGAAGAGTACGGTTGAACAGCGAGAGATGGAGCTCCGCGAGCTGAAGAAGATGAAACTTGGCACGTCGGTTGGATGTCAGTCGGATGTGACAACCCACAAGACCAGGGAAGTCGGCTGCCAGTCGGAGGAGGCATGGCGCAATCCACTGCGCCAACTGTTACGCCCTCCACTGGCCTCTGATAGGAGAAATTTGCCAGAACAAGGGCCTTTGCAGGGGAAAAGAAGAGACAAAGTACCCAATCCGGCAAACAAGGAGAGGAGGATTGTGGCTGGGAAGGAGGGTCAGGAGTCATGGGCTCAGGTGGTTGGTAGAGGAAAGGGGAAGGGTGGCAACAAGGCGGTTCCCACTCATACTCCTGCACCGGCATCCGCCCCTCAGAAACCACCTCCCTCCCACAAGAAACGTGGGAGGCACAAGGTTAATGTGCCAAATACCACAGCGGTGGTACTGACAATCCCCCCGGAATCTGAAGCCAAGGGGGTAACGTACGAGGGCATAATCACCAAGGCGAGGAAGAACATCAATTTCCCTGACTTGGGCATTCAGGGAGGTGTGAGCATTGGAGTGGCGGTCACTGGAGCCCGTATTATTAAGGTTCCGGGGTCGAACAGCGTGATGCAGGCGGACCGCCTAGCCTCCAAACTGAGGGAGGTGCTTGGCGAGGCGGCGGTCGTATCGAGGCCGATTAAGAGGACCGATATTAGGGTGACTGAGATGGACGATTCGGTTGGCCCGGATGATTTGAGGACAGCAGTGGCTGAAAAGGGTGGCTGCTCCCCGGAGCAAGTTGTGGTGGGCCCGTTTAGTGTGGGCATGGGGGGTCTCCATACGGCCCTTCTCAAGTGTCCTGCAGAGGCGGCCAACGTGCTGGTGGAGGAGGGCAGGCTGCTGGTTGGTTGAACAGCAGCTCGTGTCAGACGCCTAGACCCGTTGCCCTTGCGCTGTTTTAAGTGCATGGGCACGGGTCACGTACGGAGGGTGTGCCCCTCCAAGGAGGACCGCTCTGGAGTTTGCTTCAGGTGCGGCCTCGAGGGGCACAAGGCGGAGTGTTGCCATGAAAAGGCGCGATGCGCAGTGTGTGCTGCTGCATCCTTGCCGAGCGGACACGTGATGGGGAGCAAGAGGTGCTCTCCACCTTCCGTGCGGGCACGGTCGGTTCCCGTGCCCCATGGTACTCGTGCGTTACCGGCTGAGGACCTCCCTGGGGTGATGGATTCTACGCCACACACACCGCTTTGGTGTGTGTGGCGGCCGGTCCGGGCGGTACCATTCCGGGGCCGCGCAGAGAGGAGCGGCGGAGCCGATTGATGAGGCCTGATAGCGCCCTTTTCAGGGCTGTGGTCGGGCCGTGCTCCGGTGGTAACTGCGACCGTACGGGGGGAGGGATCCACGATAAGGGCTCTGCCTGTGTGGGTCCTTCCAATAGATGGGAAAGAGACTAGAGATGTTCAGTCGCGCATCTCTGGTCCCTAGTCGGGGGCAGCTGGCTGGTTCGCGCACTAGCCGGCATTGCACGTCTCCGCCCTGTCTGGGGGGGTACGTCTCGAGTGTCTCTGAGATGTGCCGCCCAACCCGCGAGGGACCTGCCCTTTTCAGGGCGGGCCGAAATGGGGGCGAACCGCGCGGCGCATGGCCTCCGGGCCGATCCCGTGCATCGCCTTCCATGCGAGGGACATCGCTGAGTTTTAGTGGGTAAACTCCTGTATTTTGTCTAGCCCCCATTCTGGGGGCGGGACCACAGGAGGAGTCCCACAGACCCCGTGAACCCCAGCGCATGGGGAGCGGACATGCGCAAAAAAAAAAAAAAAAAAACTCTGACCAGGTTTCTCTGGCACTGCCCGTTTTTGGCGATTACTTCCGCCAATTCCTCCATCCCGACCGAGTCATCCAGATCAAGGATTTTAAGATCTACTGACTTCATTGGTCGGGCTATGTTGGCCACCCCCTCTAGTAATTCCTTTAGCTTGTTGGCCAAAGCGTCCGCCTTTTCATTCCCATCTGCCCCTGGGATTTCTAAGATACGCGTTTCTGTGGCAGACCTCCTCATCTTGATCTCCTGTACGCCCAGAGATAGAGCATCCACCTCTTTCCTGGCCTTTCCTAGTACCTCCGCATATGTGATTCCTTTATTGACCGCCTCCTCCGTAATTGACACCACTACTGCTGCAGTTTTCGGTGCCGTAAGTTTCGGCCTTTTGGCCGTTTCTTTGGTGGGCTTTGTCACCTTTTTGGCCCCTCCCGGTGTCTTTGTCCCCTCCTTTCTTACTACTGCAGCAGCGTTCTGCTCTCTCCCTGCGGTTTTTTCAGGGTTTAGGGACTGGGAACTCTTCCCCTTCCCCTTCCTTTTCCGTCCCAATACTGTCGCCCATGTCTCATTTGTGGGTTCCTCAATTTCCGTTCCGCTATCACCCCCACTTAGAGCCTCTGCAGCTGCTTTCATCGCCGTTGTTGCCCCTCTTTTCTTAGTCTCACTAGGTTTCCTCTGTGCCAACGGGGCGCCGATAGCTTTTGGCACGCGTGTAGTCATCGCCAGTGCTTCATTCACCGCTCTCTCCCCTACCCTCTTATCTGCTGCCAGGGGTGGCCTTAGCCTCTCGGCTGGGAGCAGTCTGTTTTCTAGTCCCTCTATTCTGGCCGAGAGCATGTTCCCGACCGACACCATTATCTCCTTGTGGAACTGTTGCAAAAGTTGTTCCAGTCCCTTATTATGTGGTTCTGTGTGGTCCATATTCATCTCCATTTCATTTTGGACCCTCCTTCTCATATCCTTCGCCTCCTTGCACTTTTCAGAGAACCCCTTCCTGGTGGCCTCTAGTTGTGCCCGCAAGGTGCTCACCTCTTGAGCCAGTCTTTTATTTTCCGCCTCTATGCGGCGAACCTCCTCATTCATCGATCGTCCTGCTAGGCCATCAATCAATGTCTGCAGTTCGTCTCCAGCCTCATTGATTGTCTTCCTGATGCCGCCCTTAATGTTTGAGGATTTTTTGACGGCCTCTCTCATTATGTCGAGCTTTGCCCTCGCTAGGTACCTCAGGTCCTCTTTCTCCGTTTGTTCGGAGTCCCCTGCTTCGTCATTGCACGCCTCTTTGCTGACTCTTCCCCTCAAATATTGCACCCTTGTAGAGGAGGGTCTAGACTCAGTCTCCGACCCAGTCCCTGACACCGCATCCTCTAATTCCTCTTCCTCTTTTTCCTCCAGTTTCTTCTGGAGATTCCTCCTGGCCGTGGTGTATCCCTCATGGTGTTCTTTGGGTGGGATAACTTTCCTTTTCCCGGCCTTCCTTTTCGCGTTCGGCTTAGAAGCCGTGTTGCTCCCTCCATCCGAACTTGACTCACCTCACGAGTCTCCTTGTGCGTCCTCTTGGCGCGAGCCACCGCTACTGGGGGCGGCATCCCTTCAGTGGGCTCCGTCGATATTCTTGCCAAGTTGGCACGACACTCTCTCGCAAAGTCCGCGTACTGCGGATTTGTAGGAGTGTATTGAGAAGCAGGATTACTGCTACTCCCCTCCTCCTTCCCCTCACTGTTCGCCTTATTCGACTCTCCATGCCGGGGATCGTGGTCTTTATCATCGCCACTGTCGGCTCACAATATGCCGACCCTGAGTTTGCAATCCGACTACTTCTTCTTGGTGCGTTCTCGTCCGCACCCAGCCCATCTCCTCTGTTCGGAGATTCAGTACCCGCACTCCGCCCGCTTCCGCCCGGGCTCGGCCCACCATCTTCAATAAGGGGTTTATTTTGTGAATTAAGATTTTCCATTGTTGTTCCCACGAGTGTAGTCGGAATGTCGGTCCATCTGCGCAGAGCCGCCTTACGCAGATAAGGCTAGGGTTATGAAGGTGGGGGGCGCCCGTTCCCCACCTCCAGAGGACGTGTCGCGACCGGCTAGAAACCGCCGGCCACAAACCCCTCGCCCACGTCCACCTTGGGCTGGTTGTTTTTTACTGACGTTGTCTCCTCTTGAGGTCACCACTATGCCCTGCCTAAGCTAACTGGACTTGCCAAAACTTGGTACCAGAGCTTACCCTCGATTAGGCATAGCTGGACTGAATGGAAGGCAATGTTAAGGGAATCCTTTCCTTCAACGGAAAATTATGCCGAACTTCTAACAGACATGCTTAACAGACGGGTACGCCCAGGTGAATCATTCGAGTTGTACTATTTTACAAAAATTAACTTATTAAATAGATGTAAAATATTTGGAAAGCAAGCAGTAGACTGTTTGCTGTATGGTATTGATGATAGGGGTATTAGAGTAGGTGCACAAGCTGCAAAATTTAATAAGCCAGAAGATGTTCTTGATTTTTTCAAAACTATAAAGTTTCATAATAAAAATCAAATGGAGTTTAATAAGGACTTAGGCATAGAAAAACGTTCGAACAGTACACTTACAAATAGTCACTCAACAAGGAATCTGGATCGCCACTTATTTAAAAATAATAGCGTCAGAGGGCCAATCACATGTTTCAACTGTCAAAGTGTTGGACATCTTAGTTTTAAATGTCCTAAACCAATTCTTAAATGTACCAACTGTTCCTTTTTGGGTCACGATACTGCTGCATGTCCTAAGTTAAGGAATATTCCTAAGGACAAGAATGTACTTGAGGTTTCTATGACTAACGATGGTAACGATAAATATAAAATCATGGCAAATGTTAACGGTATCGCTATGATATGCCAGTTAGACCTGGGTAGTGAAGCTACATTGATACGTGAAAGTGATGCGCTGAAACTTGGTCTTCGTTGGAAGAAGGTAGATGCCCCGTATCTTAGGGAACTAGGCAATATACCCTACTTACCGTTAGGGTGTACCTTAGTGGACATCGAAGTTCAAGGCATTTCAGAATCGAACGTCGAAGTGTACATAGTAAATGACTTCTTAATTAATAGTAGTATGTTGCTTGGTCATAGTTTTACAGAAAGACCTTCATTAAAAATCATAAAAACCCCAACTGAATTACAGTTTGAGCGCATAAAACAAAATTGTATTGGGCATATATACGTAGGTGTTTCTGTAAGAGGTATGACAGGATATGAGTATTATCTTTTACCAGGAGAATACCAAATCAATAATGCTAAATGTAGTTTATTGATTCAAAATGTTAGCACCAATATAGTCTATTTTAAAGAAAACGCTCTTATAACTCGTACGCGATATATAGATTCAAATAAAAATGACCGGAATATATTGAATATCTAACTCCTCAAATTATGCAAACCCGGTCACTCCTAAATGCGGAAGCCAATTAACAAACCTTCAGAAAGATCAGTGCTTAGAGTTGTTAGATAAATATAAGAACTGCTTCTCGAGCGGAATGCATGACCTAGGATTCACTAGTGTTACGGAGATGGAAATTCATCTCAAAGATTCTACGCCGGTTGTATACAGACCATATAGGTTACCCTACTCCGAACGGAAACTAGTACAAAACATGGTAGGCGAGATGTTGGAACATGGCATCGTTCGAGAATCGAATTCTCCTTACGCTAGTCCAATCGTCCTTGTTAAAAAGAAATCTGGAGAGAAGCGACTCTGTGTTGATTACCGTGCCTTGAATAGTCGAACGAAAAGGGATCATTACCCTTTACCGAGGATAGATGATCTGTTAGATCAGCTATCAGGCAATTCATTGTTTACATCATTAGATCTAGCTTCAGGCTATCATCAGATACCTATAGCGGAGCAATTCCAAGGATAAGACCGCGTTTGTTACACCTGATGGGCAATACGAATACAATCGTATGCTCTTCGGATTGGCAAATGCCCCATCAGTATTTCAAAGAGCAATTCATAAAATCTTAAGTAAAACAAAAGTAGATTACGTCATAATTTATATGGATGACATTTTGATACCTTCCGATACAGTAGACCAAGGTCTAAAGCGTCTTGAAGATGTCCTGAAACTCTTGCGCCAAGCTGGGTTGACGCTTAAAATAGAGAAATGTAGTTTCTTTCAGGAACGCATAAATTTTCTTGGATTCGAGATAGACAAGGATGGTATCAGACCAGGCGCTCAAAAAACCGAAGCCGTTTCAAAATTTTCTACCCCCCCAAATCAACATGAAATTAGACGATTTTTGGGACTTGCTAGTTTCTTTAGGAGATTTGTGAAAGGCTTTGCGTTAATATCGAGACCTTTGACGAATCTTCTAAAAAAAGATGTACATTGGCATTGGGGGAATTCTGAGGCCGAATCCTTTCAGACTATAAAAAAATTACTAACGGAAAGGCCCATTCTAGCGTTATATGATCATAATGCAGAAACGCAATTACATACGGACGCTAGTAAGTTCGGCGTTGCAGCTATATTATTACAAAGAAAAGGAAGTGAACCATGGCGACTAGTAGCGTACTTTAGTCGTCAGACTCAGGCAGACGAGATGAAATTACATTCATTCGAATTAGAAACACTTGCAGTAATAAGCGCGTTAAATAAATTTCGTATATACCTTATTGGAATCAAATTCACTATAGTCACCGACTGCAACGCATTACGTTCCACCTTCACTAAGAGGGACCTTATTCCCCGAATATCGAGATGGTGAATTCAGTTCTTAGAATTTGATTGCGTTATCGAGTATCGGCCGGGTGATAAAATGTCCCATGTGGATGCACTTAGCAGAGGCCCTGTATCAGTCATATCGGAAGAAATTCATACGCTTGATATTTTATCGATTCGCACCAAAGATTGGATTACTACGGTACAGTCTTCTGATGATGAAATCAAGCGCATTAAGGATCTTTTAGAGGATTCAGAAACTCCAAAGATTGCCAGTATTCATAAAGAATATAAATTAAAGAATGGGAGAGTTTTTAGACTCTTGAAGGATGGCGTATCAAGATGGGTCGTTCCAAGAGGCGTGCGCTGGCAACTTCTAAAAGCAAACCACGATAGCGTGGGTCATTTTGGTTTTGAGAAGACGTTAGAACGAATACGAGCACTCTTCTGGTTTCCAAAGATGCGAAGATTTATAAAAAAATATGTGACCGCATGTCTTGAATGCGCACACCATAAACTTCCATCTGGAACCAAGGAAGGACTACTTCATCCGATTCCAAAAGTAGAAATACCCTTTCATACCGTGCACGCGGACCATTTGGGACCATTTCCACGAAGTTAAAGAGGACACACTTACATATTGGTCATAGTTGATGCTTTTACAAAATATGGGAGTTTGTCTCCTGTGCGTAGTACGAAGACGAAAGAAAGCATTAAAGCATTTAAGACCCTTTTTAGCTACTTTGGATCACCATTGCGTCTCATAACGGATAGAGGAACGAGCTTTACGAGCAAAAAGTTTAAGATATTTGTACAATCAATAGGTACAAAACACATTTTAAATGCCGTAGCCACGCCAAGAGCTAACGGGCAGGTTGAGAGGTACAACCGTACTATTTTAGCTTCTCTTGGTTCAATGGTTCATGGTACAAGTAAAAATAGCTGGGACGAAAGGTTACCTGACATACAACTTGGATTAAATACCTCTATTCATAATATTACAAAAAAAAACTCCCACTGAGCTCCTATTTGGTAGAAAAATAGTAAATCCTTCTCAGGGTATCTTAAATAATATTATTGATGATATCGGGCAGAATAATTGCCAAACTATAGAAGAAGTTAGATCTGACGCCAGCGTACAAATAAAGAAAAATCAAGATAAAAATAAGAGCCACTATGACAAACACAGAAGAAAAAGTAGGGTTTATAAGGAAGGGGACCTTATTAAAATAGCTAGGGCGATAGTGACAGGACCGGGACAGTCAAAAAAATTAGAGGCAAAGTGCCAAGGACCTTATAGAATTCAAAAGATTTTGCCAAACGATCGATTCCTTGTCGAGGACACACCTATAACTAGAAAAGGAACAAAATATGAAACAATTGTTGCTATAGATAAAATATCTCCATGGTTAAGCTTTAATGCCCCTACTTGCTCTTCAAGTGATGAAAATGATGATGAATGTGATGACGATTAATGAAATTGTTAAATAATATAATTGTTTATTTACCTCAGTATATGTAATTAAATAATAATGATAATAGATTTTAAGTAATTTACTATGGATAATGTGTATATTAAGTGAAGATGTTTGCGCTGGGCATGATTGGCGTAGGAACTCGCCGCCCTATACTAATATGATATATTATTTATTTATTGTAGTAAAATATGAAGTGAATGATAACGTATCAATGATGAGAAATTATTAGTGATCGGTCATGATTTATGTATAGAATAAGTGAGGATGTTTGTGCTGGGCATGACTGGCGTAGGAACTCGCCGCCCTTGATTAGCTCATAACATCGTAGCCAATGGTGATTAGGGTGAAGGAAGTAACCCTATTCCCCATGGCCATAGGATGACTTAAGTGAGGGTGTTAAGAGCCGGGCATGACTGGCGTAGGAACTCGCCGCCCAGGAATGGTTCGAAACATCGCAGCAAATAGCTATAGTTAAGTTATCTCATGATTTCACAGCATAGAATTAAGAGTATCCGTGAATGGATACTTAGAAATTATCGTTATAATAACTTATAAGTCACGGAATTGATGTTTGTGTTAATAATAAAGAATTGTATCACGTGGAATATATGTGTACTATGTTATATAATAGACTTAAAGTTAAAATCTTATTTATATCGCTGTTATCGAATTGTACCCTATTAAAAGGCAGATAAATAATATTATATTGTATTCTAATCTATTAGATGTAAAACGAAGGGACTCGTTCTTGAAGGATGGCCGACTGTAACGGTACTGAATCGTGTATGGTTGATATGATATCTGTGACGGTACTTAAATTGTCTATGGTTTGTCTCTGCTTAAATATAATATGACACCTCAATATCAATAGTCTGTGTAACGGATGTCATGTCTGTGGATTGCCGCCATATTATTAAAATGTCGCCATTCTCGAGAGAGCCTCCGGTGGGATAAGACAAGGTTAGTGATTGACACCAATTATTATAATGTTCTATGATTAAATTTGATTATGTGTGCTAATAAATTATATTATTACATTGATTTAATGTTTTATTCACAATGATTCCCTTTTGATATGGACTAGTTACATGATCAATTAGTAACACACAGTACCCCTCCTTACTTAAAATGTATATTTTTTTAAATCTACCTACAACAACATCCAAGGAAAATGTGGAAAAATATTACAAATAATGTGGTTGATTTTAAGCTAAAGGGAAACTTTTTTACCCCAACATCTAAGTGACCCAGATCGTGTATGATACCCCTATATCTCAAAACACGCTTAAAATTTCTCTCATCTATGCATGATCTTTCTCTTTGCACTTCTAATAACTATTGATTGTTGATTCCTCCCAATCTCACCATAATTATATATATTCAATCCTTTACAGTACGAGTAATAAAACTTTGGAATTCTCTACCTGAATTTATTTTGTTTGTCTTTATGTACTTTTTTTTTTGGTTTAATATGATTTAAATTGTTATTTGTTTGATTCACATTATGGCATCTAATGTTTGTTTTTCCATCCAATGCAGGGTTGCCTGGAAAAAATCGCTGGCTAGCGATAAGGCCGCCTTTTGTACGTTTTTATGTAAAGATTTACTTTGTCTATTTTAATATGGTTTGTGCAATAAAGAGTATTTATTATTATTAACTTAAAGATATGCGTTAAGGGCGGAATTAATATCACGTAATACATTTTTATAAAGTTACCTGAAATATTATCGCGCCCGACAGTGTTACTCTTTTAGTTTTAATATTATATCACTAACTTCAGAATCGCTGATGGAGGACAGAAAGAAGGAGAAAGGCTGTGAATATATTGTTAGTATATTTTTAGGACGTTTGTTTTACATTTTTTCCGCTTAATTTCTTCCAATAAATGCAAAATAATTATTTATAATATTTAGCAAGTCATTACGATTTGAAAGCGATAGTAAGTCTAAAGAAAGGTTAACATTTTTTGTTTGATTAGTGATAGGGGCGTGCACAGAGATTTGGTGTAGGGTATGCAGCATGTACCTATATTGAAAAAAACTAACCAATTTTCACCATAGTTTTGGTACGTTCTAATGAATCCAGGATGATGATCAGTTATACAGGGAGGAACAAAATGACTGACACAGCTGAAAGTTTCAAGTTAGGATACATGCAAACGTTCATTTTATTTGACAAATATTTAAAAATAGAGGAGGTGTAAAAATGGAGTAAAAATTTTAAATTTCTAAGTGTTGACAGCCCTTTAACACGCATGCGCCATATCGATTGTGCGCAAATTACAACGGACCGCGAAATACATTAATTTAATTTAAGTATTTACCGATATCTTAATGATAGTCGATGCTGAAAATGTTCAATTCTTCTCTGAAGACAGCTAAGCACGCCAGTGCATTTTGCATGCCAGTGTATGCACGCGCAAAATACATCACATTTCACACAAAACTAAACACAATCTTCACTAAACTAAACTTAACACTCTAGTATCTTATTAACAAAAATTCAATTAAAAATGCACTAGAACAAAACAAAAATCGACAAAAAAAGGCGCTTCGCAGCGGTGCGTCGGCGGCGATGCGCAACAACACTCCAGCGCAAAAGGTCGGCGGCGACTGAGTGGCCAGAAAATACCGACAGAATAATGAAGCCGCCTGGCGGCTGGCTGGTGGGTGGGGCTTTGATATCGAGGGACGAACTCGGTTAACATTTTTTTATTCGTCTTGATATCACGCATTTTTTAATGTTCTTTTTAAATGCTATTTTAATAACTAATTCCTCAATGTTTTTAAAACAAAGTTCATTTGTGTTAATGATGAATCGCTGGAAGATTTGTGAGTTTATCGAGTTTAATTAACGATCCCGTTGTTAAAGGAGTATTACCCCATACAAACAATTTTTTTGGAGAACTGCTCCTTTAAAATCACGTAGGTTAATGTCAAACTGCTCTCTACAATAATTTAGGAAATTTTACACTCGGTTTCTTAATTGAGAATTTAAAGTTAAACGTCTCAAACTAATATCACTTAGTTTTCGTTTCCGATTTTAGTTTTTTGATTATCAAACTGCTATCAACTGATAGCAGTTTGATAAAACTAGGACTATTTGACTTGTGAAATAAAAAAAAAACTTAGGTTATTGAGAATAAGCAGTAGAAATTTTCTACTTTCAAATCAGAAACCGGCTGTTAGTCTGAAAATCGATTTAAGCATTTTGACTGCCTTGTTTATTGATTGTCTGGTAGAATTTGCATGAAAGCAGTCTTATAAATCACAAACTAGTTTATTTCGTTTTTAGAAATGAAGAAGTCAATGACCGATTAAAAACTTTTCCTTAGTACGTCCCAAAAACAGCTGACTCAGGGTTGAAAACACCCATTTTTTTTTCAAAAACTTTGTATTTTAATATCTCCGAAACTATTTGACCTAGACTTATAATTTTTTTACATCATATTAAAGACAAATAGTACTCTCTAGGAACCTCGGGAGTGTCGGTCGTTCTGTTCCACCGAGTATGTTTTTTGATAACCGTTTCTGGAGGTGGTGAGTCTTCGGCTTCGGGTGGCGATTTTGATGTGGCGGATCACCGGCCGCGTACTGTAGCTGTGCGATTTGCTCGTCAGACTGTGCGCGAACAGTGGCTTCGAGCTGCCCGGGTGCGTCGGGTACTCACATCTGGCGACCTTGAGATCCCCGGTCCTACGCGTCGTATTTATGTGAACGAACGTCTCACTCGCCTCAATGCACGACTGTTTTACCTTGCACGCCAGGCGGGTCTCCGGTGTCAGTGGAAGTATGTGTGGACTAGAAATGGCAGAATTTTGGCACGTAAAACTGATGGTCAGAAAATTGTACAGATACGCAGCGAATGCGATGTGGCTAGGGTTTTTGTATGAGATCAGTTTGAGTTTGAATGATTTTGTATCCATTTATATTGAGCGTCATTGCTTGTTACACTCAACCTTATGTAAATCGTTTTTCTCGTTCAATTTTCAATTTATATTTTTTTTTATGTGATTTCTTTATGTATGTGTGTCACACGACTGCATATATTATGCACCCCTCCAAATTGAAGCTTCCGTCTAAATTAAGCAATACAAATATAATCTTCTTACTAAGTTATTA
The DNA here is from genome assembly GCA_918026875.4 of Diatraea saccharalis. NCBI lineage: Eukaryota > Metazoa > Arthropoda > Insecta > Lepidoptera > Crambidae > Diatraea > Diatraea saccharalis. The sequence continues at coordinate 3,046,757 of OU893352.1, read as the reverse complement.
TAATCTTCTAAATGTTTTAATAGACGTGTATACCTTGAATGAATATTGCATGTTGACGTGTATATATGCTAAGTTGTATTTTATATTGTATTTACTGGTATATTTATGGTATACTGACCGCTGTAAAGTACAAATATTTTATATTTTTCTGCTGCAAATAACTGTTGAATATCTAATTAAAACATCATATCACATGAATATGAGGCGAAAGTGTTGTATGTCTGGTGGTTTATTAATATTAAGCTATTTGTGCTCACACAGTTACAATGACTAACAAAAAAAGTATTTTAAAGTTGGGTTTCGTAAATGCTGGGTCACTGGGTACAAATCATGACGATTTTATTGAAATAATTGAACGTTATAACTTTGATATATTGGCTGTAAATGAAACCTGGTTAAGGCCTGGTGAGGAGGGGCGGGCGCCCACTGTGCCGGGTTACCAGCTGCGCCATACACCCAGACCGGCGTTTGTGTGCTCGGGACGGGGAGGCGGCGTTGGTTTCTACGTTAGGCGGGGGCTCAGCGTACATGCGTGCATGCACTCTGCTGATCCTCGTTTTAACACAGTTGAGCAAAAATGGCTCACTCTCTCTACCTGCGGTAAAAAAGTTGCAATTGGTACAGCATATCGTCCACAATGGTTGAACATAGACTTATTTTTAGATGCTTTAACCGATACCGTAACTTCGTTGGGTGACATAGACAATTGTGTCATTTTAGGTGACTTTAATATCAATATGTTGAGCCCAGATGACGTGAAAGTTAAAAAGTTGTCTGAATGTTTAACCAGCCTCGGTCTTTCTCAGTTGGTCTCAACACCTACCCACTTTACTGACACTAGTGAAACGTTAATAGACCTTATTTGTACGGATCTTAGTGCAAAAAACACATCTGTGGTGGGGTTTCAGGGTTTACGGGGTCATTCGTTGCTGGTTTGCGAGCTGAACATTAAGAGGGATAAATTGAAGCCATGCGTAGTGCGATCGAGATCTTTAAATGATATTGTTCTAGATAATCTACATAGGGACATGACTTTGATGGATTTGAATTACTGTAACAGTTCAGTGGGCGTAAATGACATGGTATATAGTTTCAATTTAAAAATCCTCTCTGTTTTTAACGTCCTTGCTCCGGTTAGGACTATAAATATCAGGAAACCATCATACCCTTGGCTGACGGACAATGTAAGATTAATGATGCGATTGAGAGATGCTGCATTGGCGAAGTATCGCATCAATAGGACAGAATCGAGTAGAGAATACTATAAATAATTTAAATCATTAGTAAACAGTTCGATATACCACGAAAAGGTAGCTTATTTCAGATATAATATTAATAGCAAGATAAGCGATCCAAAATTATTATGGAGAAACTTAAAGGAGACTGTTTTGACTTGTCAGCAAAATAAAGAACTGCCTTCATGTTTTGATGACCCAGATAAAATAAATCAACACTTCCTGAATATCCCTGGTAACACAATGGCAAATAATTCTTATAAAACATTTTTTAATAATAATCGTTATTGTGAGTCTTCATTCAATATCGCGCAAGTCAGTACGGACTTTGTCTTACGTTTTGTGCGTAAGCTAAGGTCAAACGCTGAAGGGTGCAATGGGATCTCATTAAAAATGTTAAACTTAACGCTACCTTATACCCTAGATGTTATAACAAATATAATAAATAAGTCAATCGAATCATCTGTTTTTCCTGACGTCTGGAAAGTTGCTACTGTGTTACCTTTACCTAAAAGCTCCAACGCTACTGAGCTATAAGATTTGCGGCCCATCAGTATCTTGCCTTGCATTTCTAAAATTCTGGAGAGGGTGGTGTGTTCACAATTGACCAACTTTTTGGAGGCAAACAACATCCTTCCCGAACGACAATCAGGCTTTAGGAAGGGGCGTAGTACTACATCGGCGTTGATTGACGTGACGGATAACATTTTGACTGATCAGGACAGGGGCATGTGTACATTGCTAGTCCTACTTGATTTTTCTCGTGCTTTCGATGCACTGAATACAGATTTGCTGATTGCGAAAATGAGGTACTATGGGTTCGGCCAGGGTGCTCTCCTCTGGTTTCACAGCTATCTGACGAATAGGAAACAATTCGTCAAATTATCAACAAATAATGGTAATTGCCTAACCTCATCTCTTCAGCCTGTGACGAGGGGTGTGCCTCAGGGCTCAATACTGGGACCGATTCTATTCGTTCTTTACTGCGCCGATATTGTAAAGTGCTTCAGTAGATGTAAATATCATATTTATGCAGACGACGTTCAGGTACATATTTCTTTTCCATTGAAGGATTACGGGAAAGCCGTGAAAGATCTCAATGAGGAATTGGAGAATGTGGCAGAGTGGTCTGAAAAAAATTGTCTAGTGCTTAACCCTTCTAAAACCAAATATATGGTGTTTGGGCCTGAAAAAAAGACTCGTTCGTTACCGAATGTTCTAGGGGTAAAGTTAAGAGGAGAATCTATTGAAAGAGTTACACATGCGCGAAATCTCGGTTTAGACATTGACGAAAAACTAAGGTATGAAAGGCATGTGGCAGAAGCCGTAAAAAATTGCTTCTACCGGTTAAAATTACTTTACAAAATAAGGCCTTTCATATCTGAAGAATTACGAATAAGATTGACAGAATCACTAGTTCTTTCCAAACTGAATTACTGTGATATCGTATATGGTCCTCAGCTGCTTGCTCGCACTGATAAACTCATACAAAGAGTACAAAACACGTGTGCGCGATTTTGTTTCAATATACCCTATCGCAGTCACGTAACTCCTTTCTTAAGTAAACACCATATGTTAAAGATGAAAACTAGACGTAAGTTCCACCTTGCGTCTTTGCTTTTCAACGTAATTTAGTCACAAGAGCCTTTGTATATATATCAAAACCTCAGTTGGGTAGGTAGTTGGAGAAGGGGTGCTGGAAGGCAATGTTCTCAGCAACTTGCTACTCAGCCTCATAGATCCGCATCCTTTCGTGGTAGCTTCCGCTACGCAACCTCTAAGATATGGAACAATATACCTCCGCCAATAAGAAATAGCGATTCCACGTATACTTTTAAAAAAAAATGACGCCTTTATCTTTTCGATGCACAGCGGGGGCTTAGCAATATAAATTTAAATATATCGCTCATATAAAAGTGGTGAACACCATCAAAGTTTCATAACTCTAATAATATAGTTTTGGTTGTGAATGGATTTTGAATATTGAATTGTTAACTAAATAAATATAAATAATGCGCCAGTGAGTTACTTGAGTGTCCTGATGATCGCGGATCCAAAATATCGCGCAACTGCTCGGCACAGTCAATTCCGACAGACAACATCTGAGGCCTGAGGATGGAGAATATTTTGTTTAAGTGTATCTGTTTATCTATCCCTTTGAAATTAATTTATTATGTATAGTGTAAAGTCTAGTTATTTTTTTTTATTAATAGTTTTAATCAGTAATTGGTATTTTATGATAATCAAATTTGATTGGCCAGACTTGTAACATTGATAACTAGTTAGGTGCATTTTCATTATATGTACATATTTAATTACTTTACCTATTGAGTATGGCCCATGTATACGTATGTCCGGAATGACGTCACAGCCGCCGAGTGGTCTGTATCTGTATGAGCTTGCAGCTGTCCTGGTGCCATCACCTATCCGACTCACAGTGTTGAGACCTGAGGAAAGTGGCATTTCGTTTTATAGAGTAATATTTAATATTGCTCAACTTGGGTATTTTACTCGTTTTTATGTTACAATGGAACAATATTGATTGATGTTGCAACATTTGTTCTATTTTTTTTATTATTATCTATTCAACTGTAATTGTATTAAATTTTTATGTATCACATTTGGATATAACTTGTAAATCAGGGTCTAAATAGTGAAGTGAATTGTTTAACACTTCATTCATTGTTTCTACATAATTTACAATCAAGTCTATGCACCTTGTTACATATAAGTATTGAAAGTGACTTACCTATCCAATGTGGCCTGGGTGTGAGGCGTGAGTTCTGAAGTCCAGAGTGACGTCGTCATGGCACCGCAATATACAAGCTCAAAGCAGAGACCTAAAAGAACAGGCATTTTCATTAATACTGTTACATTTTAAACCTATTATTTACTATTATCTTTTATTTCTTAAATTCTTAATATGTATTTTAATTTTAATTATACAATATTTGATTAATTCTCTTTGATGTTATTATTAAATTTATTTCAGTAAGTCATGCAATTTAAGTTTCATAATTATATTGATATTAGTACTCACTATTTTCTTTTTCAATTAATTTATTATAAAATAATTCTATATAGTTATGTTGCTATTAGTAATTATTACTCATTTTGAAGTATTAACAATTTTTGATTACTTAGATAAATATCTAACTGTTGAGTGGCGTGTGCCCGCCCGAAGTGTCGTGGCGGCATGGCTGCTTAGGTTACGTTAGCTTCACCTATCGTTTTTCTATCTGTAGTAGATTAATTAGGCATAAATACTGTGAGTATTGTAAGGGAAGGATGGAGAAAAACCGTGTAGTACCGGTATAGAATTGTACTACCCCTTTTCATCCCGTGGGTGTCGTAAGAGGCGACTAAGGGAAATTTAACCCAAGGAGATGGGCAGCAGCATCTTCTTGTGCGGGTCACAGAACCGGACCATACTGCGATCGCCAACCCGCTTGCCCAGCGTGGCGATTATGGGCATATCCCCCAAATGCAAAAGCACAAAAGGCCACGGCCCCTAGTTCCCGACGGCCTCGCTATTCCTGGTCATGTTGGCGACCATGGTAACGGCGAGGCAGGGGGTGCTAAGAATCTCCGGGCTACGGGAGGCCACCACAACCGACTGACCCTGGCGACGTACAACGGACGCACGCTACGGCTTGATTCGCATCTGGCTCAACTTGAGGTGGAGCTTGGAAAGATTAGATGGCACATATTGGGATTGTGTGAAGTCCGAAGAGAGGGGGAGGATACCATAACCCTCGAATCAGGCCACCTAATGTACTTCCGCGAGGGAGACCAACAATCCCAAGGTGGCGTTGGGTTTCTTGTCAATAAGTCCCTTTCTGACAACGTTGTAGAAATTTCCAGTGTGTCGAACAGGGTAGCGTACCTGATTGTAAAGCTCACTGAGAGGTATAGCCTCAAGGTTGTTCAAGTGTACGCACCGACCTCGACACACTCGGACGATGAAGTGGAGAATATGTACGATGATATATCGAGGGCACTCCACTTCACTACTAAGACCCACTACAGCGTTGTTATGGGGGACTTTAACGCTAAAGTGGGAGTACAAAATTGCGGCGAATCGGTAGTAGGATCCCATGGATTTGGAAGCAGGAATGATAGGGGGCAAATGCTCGTTAACTTCCTCGAACGGGAGGGGCTCTTCCTTATGAACTCGTTCTTTAAGAAACAGCCCCAAAGGAAGTGGACGTGGCAAAGCCCCAACAATGTGACAAAAAATGAGATCGACTTCATTATAGCGGACAAAAAGCACGTATTCAGAGATGTCTCCGTGATCAATAGGTTTAATACCGGCAGCGATCACCGACTTGTCCGAGGCTCTCTGAATATCGACTTCAAAGCTGAACGTGTCCGCTTGATGAAGGCCAGGCTCCGACTTACTCCACTCCAAACCATGATGGAATCTGAAACGTTCCAGTCAAATCTTGAGAACCGATTCGCTGCCATGGAATCCACAATTGACGTTGACGAGAACCTTGAAAATGTGGTTCGAATACTCAGGGAAGAAGGTACGAAATTTTGTAAGATGCAGCGCAAGGGCGGGAAGTCTAAGCTCTCGGATAGAACTTTGGGGCTAATGAAGGAACGACGTGAAAACCCACCTGTCACTTCGTCAGGAAAACGTGCTCAAAACCAGGAGATCAGTAAACGCGTACGATATAATAATAATAAATCTTTATTTCAGACCCAGTGATCCATATTAAATTACAAATAACAGAAACAGAAACATGATTACAAATAAAAATATTACTTAATATAATATAATATGGCTTTCTATTACATAGATTCAGGTGGCAATATCCAACCATCGTCTATATGTTACAGTTTGCACAAGTCTTTCGGCTAGAGCCCTTACCACAGCATTATCAGACCTGTCGACTCTGGACATGAAGGATGCTATTCTCTTACGCTGAATAGCACTAAATGAATCGATACGACTTTCTGTGAACATTTCTGAAGCACTGCAATAACGTTTTAGTTTCATTAGATGTCGAAAGACATTAGTATAAGTTACTCGAAGGCCATCATGTGCTTTTTTTCGTGTATTCAGTCCAGAGTTGACACGTATAAAAACTCTGGCAAAAGGACCTAAAGAGCGTTAATTTCACATCATTAGAAGCGTTACAATACTTTCGGGCAATCATATTACCCACCACACAAAGAGCTCTACGTTGCCGTTCAATATCGGCATCATCTATTAAGCAATCAACCAAAACATGGCCAAGATACTTGAACGTATTTACTATTTTGATGGGTTTACCATTAAGACAAACTGTTGGTAAATTGAAAGCACCATTTCCGGATCTGAAAATCATAATTTCTGTTTTATTATTATTATATGTAAGATAGTGTTCATTTGCATAGTTTTCACATATTTTTACAAGTTTTCTTAATCCTTTAATCGAGGGGCTGATCAGCACCATATCATCAGCGTAGCTCAGGTTGTTGATATATCTATCATCCAACCTGAGCCCAACCGGCATCCTGCTCAGCTCCACAATCAAGTCATTAACATATACATTAAACAGATCAGGAGAGGTGAGTCCCCCCTGTCTCACTCCACATGAAAGTTTGTATTCATGTGATAGTACCGAACCCCACCTTACACTACAGGTCTGTTCACTATACCAGTAAGAGGAACATTTCCTTCCGCATGACGTAATTTTTGCCACAATAGTTCATGATTTAATGTATCAAAAGCACGACTCAGGTCCAAGAAACATGCATACACAGTAGTGTTACGCTCCCCATAGTAGCGTATTACCTGTTTTAAAGAGAAAATAGCCATATCCGTAGATGTATCAGTCCGAAAACCAAACTGTCCATGATCCAACTTTATAGAACTCAGATGCGAGTGAATAACACGTTCAAGTACCTTGGCAATTATTGTTGCCAATGAAATGGGCCTATAATTAGCCGCACTAGTTATGTCTCCCGTTAGTAGGGTAATATTGGGCATTCTGTCCCCCACTCATTCGTGTCGGCGTTTCGCCACCACTCACTCATGGAATGACAGAATGCCCAATATTATAAATGGATTCAGTATAAGAATTTATTAGAGAATTGATGCTATTCACGCTTTTTAATTCAAGTTTTATTGAATGGATAATCGACTAACCTGGTGACCATGGCAGCGAGATTGATCACATTTTTTCACTACACTGACTGAAACGTAAACATTCATTAGATTCCTTTAATATGCCTAACGCAATGAACATACATATTAAATATTTAGCGATAGGACTACGGTATACTTGTATAACTTTATGGATGAGCAGCTTGCCTCAGTTAACACCCGGAAATTATAGTAATAAAATTATATACTCTATCCAGTTTGGCTCGTGGTCTCCCTGAATAAAAATTCAGTGCCGATTGCCTCGGAGTTGCCACTAGAGTATCATATTTGTTTTAGTTCTATGAAGTCTCGACCCGATTGGCTCATGGTCTCCCTGAATAAAAATTCAGTGCAGTTTGCTTCGGAGTTACCATCTTGACTTCTAGATTTTTTCTGTACCCGATTGGTTCGTGTCTCCTCACCCAATATAGTTAAAAAGTAATACCAATAACCCCTAACTAGCTAGGTAACATCTAAATGATAATTGGAATCTAATAAATTATTTTGTTTCTCACTGTTTAAATACACACACTTTACACGTTGCTTATCGGAACACTGACTGACTGAATGTACAAACGGTGTGACTATTCAAGTTATAAGCGGAAGCGTTTTAAGAATTGGTTTGAACTGATCGCTATTATATTGCGTTATTGCCTTGAAATAAAACCGATGTATGAAATTTAAAATAATTAAGTACTCATCACAAAAAAAAATAAAGTTTAATGTTTAAATTAATAAACAACGTAATAATTTAAACTCACAAAAAGTTTTAAGGTACTAATAGAATAACTAAGTGAGATGACTAAACATACATACTTGTGATATATGTATTTATAATCTATCATTAACTAACTTAATATTTTATACGTGAGTATACTTTCATTTAATAATAACACTATACATTCTATTTAGAAAGTCTATTGTTTGATCCTATTTATTTATGCGAAAGTATTCAAGTTTGATAAATATCGCAGTATATGAATCAATATAAACTTGTTTTCTTTGACTTGGACCACATTATATGCAACACTGATGGTTATAGACTAGGAGTTGTATGATAAATATAATCGATGACATGATCTAAAATAGATTTAAAACAGAAAATAATTCTTAACAGTATTACTTATCGAGTTTTAGATTTTTCTAGTATCCTATCATAGTCCATAAAACAATTACAGTTATGCATCCGCGAGTAGTCTAATAAGCGAGTAACTAATGCTTTTCAAAATTGATTTTATAAAGACTATATGGTTTTTATTTTGTAATAATACGTATTTTTAATTGCTATCTTCCTGATGAGTCGTTGAAACGATTATTATTACTTATTTACATTATTAATAAATAGTAATAGTAAGTTTTTATATTACTATTAATGAATAAAAACTGTGACATGTAATAAATCACTATTATTGAATAATATATTAAAGAAAACAATATTCAAAGAACAATAAAAATATCTGTTTGAAATTATTTATCACACAGCTCCCGCACTATATAACATTATTCTATAATTCATTTCTGCAACGTTGTTTATGTATATTTTTCTGCAAGTAAGGCATAGAGTGGTATACGACTAACATCCGCTAAATGAAACGTGATACTTTAGCAAGTAAATAAAATCTTGCCAACAACAATCTTGCCGTGGTTTTACATGTTATTTTTATCTACTAATTATAAAAAAAAAAAACTTATAAAACCGAAAAAATGAAATCAACGAGTTCATAAGCATTTTAATGTAAATAATAAAATCGAATTTTATTCAAAAATTATTTTAAATTTATTACATGTTGTTATTATTGTATTGTTCAACGATTTATTATGCTAAGTAAATAGCACAATATATACGATTGAGAAAAAGTATATTTACATAGTCCATATTATTCTAATATCAACATTTAGATGTGTATTATTATCACAAAAATCAAATCATATGAGAACGATGATACAATGTAGAAAAGTATTTTTTTTTATATGAACTCATACAAGAACCAAACCCGGTACACCTTTGTTAAAATGATGTTAGCACTGAGGCGTTCCTAATAATCACTCAGCAACGGAGCATTTATATCACAATTTATTATATCACAAACTATGTAAGTATAGCTTGTATGATGATTTCTGTGGACGAGTGGTTCGCACGCCGGTTGTTATCTTTTAGGTTTTGGTTTCCATTCCTGTTTGGATCATTGTATAAAATGAACTTCTAATATTAATACTATCGATAGGCTAACACATCGGTTGCAATGTGTTGCCACTGCTGAGTTCCTGAATTCGATTCCCAGTCGAGTCAATATGAAATATTATCTAATATTTATTTATTATAAGTTAAATGCATCGATGTATCTAGATAAAGAATAAACACTAAAATATAAAAAACCTCCGTAGTCGATGTCTCTGACGTCTCGGGTTCGGTTCCCAGTGGGGTCAATGTAGAAAAAAAAATTTTTTGTACGATAATTATTATCGAAAAAATTGAAAGGAGTCATGATTTTTTATTTCTGACTTAGTGACCGAATTTAACATTGAAGTTTGAGCCTCTTCCAAAGTATTTGAATTAATATTGGTGTCCATATAGTGTACATTACCACTACGATAAAATGAACGACTTTTCCCCCCACGGTATCTATACTGCCTATAGTTGTTATTCTCATGTGGTTTATTTTGAGTTCGATTCCTAGTTTGGTTTTGTGAAACATATCCTCGATTGTTCTTTTGTGAAAATTGTATATTTGAATTATTCATCCGCCTATTAAAGCTACCTCTAGTATTATTTTGGTAACGTTCATAATTATTTCTTCGGCCTCGGTATCCGAAATATACCGCAGGCTCTAGCTCTTGGCGACTGCAGGATGCTTCTTCGTCCTTCGCCGCCCTTATAGTATCTTTTAATGATAATAATTTCGCGCTGATAATATTGTGCTCAATTGACGATTTCGTAAACCATCGGTAAAGCTTTAATTGCGAGCTTCTCATTTAAAGGTCTTAATATTTTCTATGCATCTTGGTTACCGTCAGCTTGCGATATTGTCAAGTTTACAAATAATTCCTCTATTTTTTGACCAAAATTATCTAAAGATATGCCGTTTTGTCGTAATTTTACTAATTCGTTATGCAAAGAAGTACTTGATTTTTTTGTTAAGAGATGGTCTCGCATGTCCTGATTAAGCAATTCGCAACTATCGTATGATATCGACAATCGTAATTTGGCACTTTTATTTAAACGAGTTTTTAAAACGAATTGTATTAACATATTCTTACCTTCCTCGTTGAGCGTAGAGTTATACAATGTGATGGCATCGATGAGGCTGTTGGTAACAGCTTCATCACCAGTCATTACTGGCATCAGTGATACAGCAGTCTTAAAATCAAACGTTGCCATTGTGGTTTTACTTTTCAGAAATATACGTTTTTGAACAAAAGGTCTCTATTTGATCATATGTGTTTTTTATAAAATCACAATATGACTGCAAGTCTTTTAATACTTTGCTTTCTATTTGCTTGTTTTCAATTTTTTCCAAAACTAATATCATACATTCGTCAAACCGATGACTTAATCGTTTAGCCTCAATAAGTTTAATACATTTTCTGCCCTCTTTGCGTGGCTTAATTTTATCAAATTAACTTTTAAGATTTTTATTTTGTTGCTTAAATCTTTAATTTCATCGGCCATTAAAATATATTATAAATGTTATCGTAATTACATATATATGATTATTTTATTAGAAGCATAGATATTACTGTCTAAAGAGAGGAAAAAAAAATTGTTCTTACGATTACATATCCACCAAAGTAAAATCTTACGCATAACACTTCACTTTATTTTATGCACTATTGCTTTTTCGACACACATGCACTGGTTCTGGGCGATGTTGATGCTCGCAGCAACCACGGTCTTCCTGCATCGGTTGTCAAAACGAACGCCTCAATGACTGCGCCAATACCTCATTCCGAATCCATCCATGATGACATTTTTTGTAAAGTATGTAGAGTCCAAATAATCCTGCAATAGCTATCATAGTGTATATGAGCACTAGCACAATGCTGATATTTGATAAATGATAGTCCTGGGAATTAGATCCAACAGCATTTTGGTTCAGAAACACCTCGTCTTTTTCTACAGTAAATCGACACATTTTTTTTAAATATTTTATAATGATTTATAAATTATTTTATGACGTACAATTGCGTGACCGAACGCCGGCTGACCGCCTTAGATGGCAGGGTCGCCATGCACTGTAGGGAGCTTCCGATTATTAACTGAAACACCGGCTGCTGTTATAATGCGTCTTTATTACATAAATATGTTCCTTATATATTGAGTGAAAATGCAAGTGTGTATATACGATGCATACACACTACAATTAGTTCAATACAATATTCAGTATAATTAGTTTAATCGAATGTTATAATTTCAAATTTTATTATTATAAAATATTTAAATAATTAAAATATTACTTAATTATTGATAAACGGAGTTACTGGAAAAGTACAGAAGAGTACGAATTATGCGGGTTCGTCTGTTTCTCCACTTGATTTTGAGCTTTGAAGCATTGGAGATGGAGTTTGCAACCAACTAGGGAGGTTTGAAGTATTGTACCTACCTGACGTGTAGCTGTGTGTACCTACTTAATTAGCGAAACTCGCTACCAACAGGAAGGCGGAGTTGTAAGCCTATTATTATTATAGTTATACTTGTTACTTTGTTTAATAGAGAATTACTTGTAAAATGACGATGACTGTAATTAATAAGCCTAGTATTGACTTGAGAATGTAATTGAACGAAATATTACAAGGTATTAAAACACGTAATTTCCATGATCGCATATTTTCATGTATTTGTATTCGTAAACAGTACAGATTATTATCAGTATCACTTATTGTATTTTATGAATATTGTTACAAATAAAGGATTAATATTGATCACTGTGTATAAAAAGTATGATATTGATTTAAGTATACAATGTAACAAAAGGGTACTAATTATAAAAAGTTACTTCTGATGTCGTTCGACTATATGTTTATGTATTCCAAAAAGGTAATCATTATTAAAAAAACTCAATTTAATAATTTACAAACCTAAATGTAAGGAACTCAAAAATTAGAACATTGATTATATTATTGGTTTAATATTGGTTTAAATCAATGCATCGTCCCAACTTCTGATGTCGGTCAATAGTTTATAATTAATAATTTTAAATCAAAACGAAATATTATTTTTTTCAAGAAATGTAACAGTTATTTCGGCTAGTTGATATTATTAATATAATCTAGGTATAATGATGTATGTTTGTGACCTTTTATTCATTGTTGATTTCTAGTGTAACGGCTATGTGAAACCAGGACTTTTTACATAGGAAATACAAGCAAGACCCTCGAAATCAAATGGATACAGCAAAGGAATGATGCTGCTGCCAGCTCCCACCATCATATGCAAGACAGGCCAGCATTCTCTTGGTTTGTTGTCTTCCCACCTACGTCTCTGTCTGCGGGTGACGTCGTGCCATGAGTCGAATGTGTCGTCTTTTCGGTGTCGTCCCGTGAAAGCTGCCTGTCATCGGGTTTCCCCTTCAACAGGTCTTCCGCTGTACGGGACGTTGATGGTAGTAAAATGTCCGTCACAGGTGTTACGTCCATTTTGTCAGTTCTATCCTTGTTGTCTGATTGTTGCCTGATACCGGGTTTCCCCTTCCACAGGTCTTTGTCGGGTTTATTTATATGGGATCTTTGTTTGTCCATGTCCACATGTTTGAAGAGTTTTGTCACAAATGGGATGCCTATATCAAAAATCAAGGCATCAGGATTGTAGTAAGGATATAGGGACGCAGAGTTTTCCCTCTAGCGCGACATCAGGCTTACGATTAACTAACTCTAATAACAATTAAATTACATAATAGCGGTAAATGCTGATCCGCATAAATACGTACTTTGACTCGAGCCACTTATATTGTGCGGTTGCATAACCGTACACCGATAGATGTTACCAGTCTGGAAATATAGTCTATATATATGTATAATAATCTTTGATTTAGAACCAATGAACTGAAACAGCTGATCGAAATGTTGATATACTTCGATAAATCCTATCGAAAAATTTGCAAAACTTCGAAATTGTTTTTTCAATAAATACAATGGCTACAATATAAGGGACAGCGTCCTTTATTTCAGTTTTATCTATACTCTATGCTGTTTTAATGATTACGGAGTTTTTTTGTAACACGCTGTATAAATAAGGACAGACAGATACTTTATAGAACAGTGCTAATTCTTTTTGTTTACCCGTCTGGCCCGAGTCTGAACCGTCTTAGGTGAAGATATGGCAAAATCAGTTACCCTAGCCGAATTAAAAGTTAAGTTTTTTTTTTGTTAAGTTAAAAGTTTCGGAAACTTTGCTGTAGTATTGTCCAGTTTCTGCATTTTTGTAAGGCGTATCCTATTGCCATCAGGAGTTAAGATACACACACTTCCATATAATATCTAAGCGTTGCTCATGCGATCTCGTGCGGCCTTGAATGTTGCTTGACGACTATTATTAAAAACTCACGTACAACCAGAGATGAGCCTTCAATTTGGTTTATTTTTCCAAACTGATAACCTGGATGCCTCGTTTGCAAAGTGAATAACAATAGGGCGTGAGCGCCCTTCACCAAAGCGAACCAGCCTATAGCAGACTTTTAAATTCACACTCTTAAAATTCGTAAGTCCGAGATGCCCCTGTAATAAGGAGATCGTTGTTAGGGTTAAGTTTTCTTCGTTATTCTCAGAGGCTCCACTTAAAAGAAGGCAATTCTTTCGGTGTTGCATCTCAGTCACATCCAGAGACCTAAGAATGACTTGTTAAATTTTATTCAGTGTTATTTAGCGATTGGCCTGGACTACATATACATATATTAGGTCCTTACATATGAAATTGGCGTTTTGTCGTACTGGCCACTTTAATCACAAATTTCTCCTCCTTGTGTTGTCTTCTGGAGGTTTATAACTTGAGAATGTCCCAATGAAAAGGCAATGACAATAATTTCCACACTGTATTTCACTATTTCACATACAGCTTAACTTAGGTACAGGTAGCAACTCCTCAACGTTCACAGCCAGACTGACCCGAACTAACAATAATTCCTCGTTTTTTATACATTTTTCTACTTACTTTAATTTACTTCTACCTACACAAATAAATATTGCCAGTAACATTTTATTTGTTTCGAAGAATATTAATTTACAATTGTTAACATAATTTATGTAAATATCAGTAAATATTTTAATACAATAATTGATATAACAAATATTTGGGCTATAATTTTATAATCAATACACAGTTAGACCTATAAATTTAAGAAAACTAAGAAAAGCTAACATTCGCCCATCCTGACAATAAAGTCGCGACCTCGCGACTTAGACACAAGAAAAATAAAAATAAATTAAAAAAAAAATAATAATAAACGTGCTGAATTAATTTTGTAATCATCCAAGGATATATTTAATACTTACTGCTATTATACTTTACTGATATATTTCTTAAATTCATTTTAATATTCATATACATTACTATATCAACACATCACAGTTTTATAGCTTGTTTTTACTATTCATATACATTACTATACTTAGGTACACCTTTTCACAGCTTTATTGCTTGTTTCCACTATTCATATACACTTACTATACAATACTTCACAGTTTTAAAGTTTCACTATTCATATTCATTACTATGCCCACACCTTTCTCAGTTTTATACCTTGTTTTTACTATTCATATACATTACTATACCAATACGTATCACAATAGCTGTTCATAATTAATATTGTGCCATCTACTATACCTTACTACCATACTACCTTACTATCTACTGTTTATAAAAATACTTTACTAGCTAAGCTACTTATTTAAACTACTTTGTATTATTAAACAAATCACACTACACCAAAACAATTACTTTTTTTGTTTGGTGGAAATATGGTAATTAAATAGCCAGAATCTATTTGATCAATCACACCCACTCTCAACCGATGACGATTCTGATTCGAGTGGTCGATATGTAAGCCATGGGTGTATTTTATCAACAGGATAAACCCCTTTATAACATATCTTACCCTTTTTCCGCGTGACAGGTGTATCTACAACTTCATATCTATCATTTGGTAATATTTTATTAATTCTATAGGGACCAAAACACTTGGGAATTAGTTTTTTACTACCTTTCTGAGCAACGTCTCTTTCTACTCTAACCAGTTGATTAAGACTAAACGACCGTGGAGGCAAACGTTTACTATCGAACCGCTTTTTTTCAAGTTTTTGGTGATTATGCATTTTTTTATACGCTTCCGACCTCATTTGTTCTAACCCTTTATTTATATCGCTTGAACACTGTTCTTGTACACCTAAAGAGTTACTAGAATTATGTAAAATTATACTGTCGGCACTATCATCTTGTTCAACATTTCGCTCAACATTCTGTCGAAGATTCTTATCCTTCTCTATACGCGTAGATAATTTTAGATTACTTTCAGCTGCACTGGTAAGTCTAATCCCAAACAATAATTCGGTGGGTGTCTTACCCGTCGCTTTATTGATTGTGTTATTAAGTCCCCATTGCACATTCATAAGAGCGTCATCCCATAACTGTTCGTCTTTGCCGTGTATTGAGGTTGATAGTGCATCGAGAACAGTACGATTGTATCGTTCAACTTGCCCGTTAGCTCTTGGTGTTGCTACCGAGTTCAATATATGCTTTATTCCTTTATCTGTTACGAACTGTTTGAATTTTGAACTAGTGAATGTACTCCCTCTATCTGTAATCAGTCTATTAGGTACGCCAAATATTGCAAAGTATTCTGCAAATGCTGTTAGTGTAGTACTACTTTTTGTACTTTTAACTGGTTTGAGTATTATAAATTTGGTAAACGCGTCAATTATCGCTAGGACATACTCATTTTTCTTTTTACTTTCGTTGAAAGGTCCCAAGTGGTCAGCATGAAGGGTGTGAAACGGTTCTGAAACTTTTTCTATAGGGTGTAAGAATCCTGAGCGCTTACCGCTGGGGACTTTCCCGTGAGCGCATTGTAAACATGATTGACAATATTTTTTTATGAATTTATTCATTTTTGGGAACCAATAGTCTGCTTTTACTTTGTCTAAAGTTTTTGCATAAGAAAAGTGTCCAATTTGATCGTGACAAGCTTGTAAAATTTGCCATCTCACACCCCGGGGTACTCGCCACTTGAGTCCGTCATTAGATTTCCTATAAATTAATCCGCGCGTAATGCAATAGTTTTCTTTAATTTGTACGACTGAATCGAATTCCTTATCCTCCAAAATTCTTTTAATCCTTTGAGCTTCATCATCATCCATTTGTACAGTCATAAGCCAATCAGTTGTTATCCTCATTATTGATAATATTCCGCAATCTACTGTATTAATGTCCCTATCGTTAAGGGGATTTCGACTAAGAGCGTCAACATGGCCCATTGAAGTGCCGGGCTTGTATTTCATATCAAAGTCGAATTCCTGAATGAGACTCCACCACCTAGCAACGCGTGGTATCATATCCCTTTTTGTTAATGTTGCTCGTAAAGAATTGCAGTCTGTGATAACCGTAAATTTTATACCTATTAAATATGGCCTAAACTTTATCAAGGAGCTAACTACTGCCAATGTCTCTAATTCGTAAGACGTAAAATGTTGTTCGTCAGGAGAGGTCTGTTTACTATAAAATGCTACTGGTTTTAAATTATTATCAATTTGTCTCTGCATTAATATACCGCCTACTCCGAGCTTGCTAGCATCGGTATGAAGCTCGGTTTCCGCTTTGGGATCATACAACGCCAGAATTGGACGCGATATAAGCATTTTTTTCAATTTACAAAACGCTTGCTCTTGCTCTACGTTCCATTTCCAAGGCGCATTATTTTTTAATAATTTTGTCAATGGCTTAGCTTCTGAAGCAAAGTTTTTAATGAACCGCCTAAAAAAACTTGCTAACCCTAAAAATTGTCGAACATTATGTACACTTTTAGGAAGTGGAAATTTTTCTACAGCATCTATTTTAATTTGCCCCGGTCTAACACCTTGTGCAGATACTTCAAATCCTAAGAAATCTATCTTATCACAGAAAAATTTACACTTAGATAATTTCAAAGTTAAACCGGCCGAGGCTATCTTATCAAACACTTTCTTTAACTTCTGCATCCCATCGTTGAAACACCCCGATGGTACTAACACATCGTCCATGTATACTATTACTTGGTTATAGCGCATGGTATCCAATACCTTATTAATTGTCCGCTGGAAAACAGCTGGTGCATTTGTTAACCCGAAGGGCATTCTATTAAATTCATATTGCCCATCGGGAGTTACAAATGCAGTTTTCTCCTTGGCATCCTCTTGTAATTCTATTTGATAATAGCCTGACGCTAAATCTAGCGTGGTATATAGACTAAAACCAGACAACCTATCCATCTGATCTTCGATCCGAGGAAGCGGATAATGCTGCCTAACGGTTTTTCTATTCAATGCCCTATAATCAATGCAGAGACGATGTTCACCGCACTTTTTCCTGACTAAAATAATTGGACTTGCAAAAGGCGAACACGATTCCCTAATTATGCCATACTCTAGGAGTTCCCTTACCATATTTCGTACTTCTTCCCTTTCTGTGTGTGACAACCTATATGGCCTATACACAACAGGTTGATGATCCGTGAGCTCAATTTTCATCTTCTCTATGCTAGTTCTTCCTATTTCACTTACATTTATAGCAAAACAATGCCTATATTGGTTTATTAAACGTAAAAGTTCTAACTTTTGTGTATCGGATATTTCGCCTACAAAAATATCACTTAAGGTAAAGTGAGCATTGTTTTGAGTGGTTATACTGTTGATGTCATTAGACTTAGCTACAAATACTTTAATCTTCCCTACCCTAACTAAAAGATTATCTTTCTTTAAATGCAAATCTTGTTCACCTAAGTTATTTAAAAGAAAGAATCCCCTTTTGTCCTTAATCTCGTAAACCCCTTCCTCCAATATATATTCGATAGGTCTACTCCTAAAACTTTCATTTAATAATATGGAATCGGAGTAATTTTCCTTACAATGTACTTCGACAAAACTACGTCCCGGTTTGATTTGACAGTCAACTGCCACATACATTTCAATTTTGTTATTGCCACAAAATGTTTCGGTAATTATTAAGGACTTATCGGATTTTGTTATATTGACCTGAGGTAACTCTGTAAACGTCTGTCCAATTAGGACTGGATACTTTAAGTATTTATCAGGCACAACATGAAATATGACACAAGCACTAACACCTTGTATTTCAAGATTAACTTTTGAACTACCTAAAGATTGTACAACAGACCCACCGAAGCCTGATAGAGCTATAGTTTTACTAGTATCCCATTTTGAAATAATTTGTGTGGCATCCTTCTTTCTTATCAGGCAACAATCACTACCCAAATCTATAAAACAAAACTTCTGATAACCGTTTATTCTAATACTCTGTACATATTTATTATCTGACTCTAAACCTATTATATTCATTACGGATTTTATAGTATCTTTTACTTTACGATAACATTCATTAGACTCATGACCTACGATAGAACAATTAGAACACTTTTTCAATGGTTTCGTACACTTGGCAATTATATGTCCTTCCTCCTTACAATTAAAACATCTAATTGGACCTCTAGGACGGGTAATAACTGGCATGAACTTCTTTTGTATAACAGTTTTACCCAATTCGGTTTTTCTATTTTTAACATTACGCAAGTATGCAAGTAACTTATCGGATTCTCGAAATTGTGCAGCTTCAGCCCCTAACCTCACTGCCCTATCCTCAATTCCATAGACTATACATTCAACCGCCCTTGTACCTTTTATATCACACCTATTAAGTAAAGCTATTTTTTCATAAAAGTAATCTTCTAAACACTCTCCAAATTTCGCTCGCTTTTCTAACATATCTGATAACATTTGACCATAGTTTTCGTTGACCGGGAAGGCCGATTTTAACTTAACCTGCCACTCAGCCCACGTATGATTAACCGTAGTAAGCCCTTCATACCATCGCTTGGCATTCCCTACTAATTTTGGTATCGCATAGTGTACCGTTTGTTTGTCGACCCAACTATACATGCTAGCAATTTCATTAACTTTTGATAACCATATATCGATGTTTTGATTTTTCGCTGATGGATCAAATTCTGGCACTACATTAACATTACCATAACGCTGTCGATTACTATTACACAATTTTTCAACAAATTGCAACAATAACTCATTAGACGCATTATTCTTATACTGTTTTCCACTACGACTATTATCACTACTAGAACTATATGTTCTTCTAGCCTTACGCCTCTTTGCCGTTGAATGCCTAGACCGGCTGCGACTTGGCCGTGATGTCGTTGCCGGGCCATCCTTACAATTGTTTTGACTACGAGACTTACTTGTCACTCTATAATAATCCTGAATGTCGTCATCTGAACTATTGGCATACCTCTTTCGTAGTCTTTGGTTGTCACAACGCCCTTGATTGCGTTTTCCACTTTTCACGGCTCGCTTATTAGGCGTGTGGTAACGCCTGTTTGATGCCGGCGTCTCCATTACATATTGGATCGGACTTTCATTACGATCCGGCCGTGGCGGGCTGAAAACAATACAACAAGACATTACCGCTCATTACGCAGGATTCATTAAATAATTAACTCTGTGCTCACTATTAGTCATGAAAGTAGCCCTGATATAAATAGTAGGTAAACATGAAGACACAAACATAAGGAAACATGACGCACTGGTGCCATCGAAGTATAGCCCCCGACCAAACGCCAGTACAATGATTCGTTCTCATAATAATTCATTCTAATACATATACCATATACGTATGCAGTGGCGCACTATCATTAATGTTTGAACTTACGAAGGGTAATGCGACACTCAAACTATCAGGGAGTAGTCCCGGTCGAGAATTAGCATCACAAAATTGAGGCACTAATAGTATTGAAGAGTAGCCTCAACCAAGTATTAGCGCCACAATTCACCCCAAGAAAATATCAAACAATTAATTGTCCTTATTATGCAATACCCTGCACAGACATTATCAGAGAGTAGCCCTGAACAAATGTCAGTACAGACAATATTTCAACAAGGCGATAGTCATATTAGCATAATATATAATTAGGTAATATAACTTATAATTAGGTGGGTAGGTGATAATATATTCTATGTACACTATACACTCGTGTATGGTTATTAAAATGTTTAAAATTGCGAAGAGTATGCAATGCCCAAACTATCGCATCAGGGAGTTGCCCCGATCGAGAATCGGCATTACAAAACTGAAGCACTAATAGTGTTGAAGAGTAGCCTCAACCAAGTATTAGCGCCACAATTCACTCCAAGAAAATATCAAACATTTAGTTGTCCTTATTATGCAATACCCTGCACAGACATTATCAGAGAGTAGCCCCGAACTAATGTCAGTGCAGACAATATTACAACAAGGCGATAGTCATATTAGCGACATAATATATAATTAGGTAATATAACTTATAATAGGTGGATAGGTAATAATATATTTTATGTACGTTATACACTCATGTAGAATTATTAAAATGTTTAAAACCGCGAAGAGTATGCAACGCTAAAACTATCGGGGAGTTGCCCCGATCGAGCTTTAGCATCACAAAACTGTAACGCGAATAATGTTGAAGAGTAGCCTCAACCAAATATTAGCGCCACAATACACCCATCGCAGACATTAGACGTTTCATCTTCCCTTTTGTGCAATACCCCATACCGACATTATCAGAGAGTAGCCCTGAACGAATATCAGTACAGAAAATATTTCAACAAGATGATTGTCGTATTAGAAACATTTTAAATTTATGATTTTCAATGAAACAGTCTAAGATTATTTGGTTGAAGTTTGTGATCAATACAATATCCAAATTTAAAGTTACTTACGTTTGGGATCCCACTTCTGACATGTTGTCTTCTGGAGGTTTATAACTTGAGAATGTCCCAATGAAAAGGCAATGACAATAATTTCCACACTGTATTTCACTATTTCACATACAGCTTAACTTAGGTACAGGTAGCAACTCCTTAACGTTCACAGCCAGACTGACCCGAACTAACAATAATTCCTCGTTTTTATACATTTTTCTACTTACTTTAATTTACTTCTACCTACACAAATAAATATTGCCAGTAACATTTTATTTGTTTCGAAGAATATTAATTTACAATTGTTAACATAATTTATGTAAATATCAGTAAATATTTTAATACAATAATTGATATAACAAATATTTGGGCTATAATTTTATAATCAATACACAGTTAGACCTATAAATTTAAGAAAACTAAGAAAAGCTAACACTTGGTTGAGAATTCCAAAATTAAATTTATACAACCATTTACACATGTATTTGCGTTTCGTTAAGCGGCATTCGTTTGTTTTTTTCACCCAGTATAAAAAATGGAAAACTTGAAATATCGTGTTATTTACGAGTACGAGTTCCACCGTGGTACCAGTGCTGCGGAAAAAACTCGAGGGATTAATGATGTGTAAGGCGGTTGTGTCGCAAAAGAAAACACAGTGCGTTTTTGGTTCCAATGTTTTCGTTCTGGAAATTTCGACCTTTAGAATTAGCCCCGTGGACAACCGGAGGCCCAAGTTAATAATGAAGAATTGAAGGCTATTGTCGAAGCGGATCCATCGCAAACCACGTCCGAGTTAGCTGCAGACTGCGGTATTAGTGATAAAACTGTTTTAATCCACTTGAAGCAAATTGGAAAGATTAAATAGCTTGAAAGGTGGGTACCTCACGAATTGAGTGAAGCAAACCGGCAAACGCGCTTCGACTGCTGCGTTACATTACTTAACCGGCACAATAATGAAGGGTTTTTAAATCGAATCATTGCCTGTGATGAAAAGAGGATTCTCTACAATAATCGGAAGCGCTCATTGCAATGGTTGGACCCTGGCATGCCAGCTAAATCCTGCCCTAAGCAAAAATTTACCCCAAAAAAGTTACTTGTAAGCGTTTGGTGGACTAGTGCCGGTGTCGTTCATTACAGTTTTCTCAAATCTGGCCAGACGATTACGGCAGACGTCAATTGTCAGCAATTGCAAACTCTTGTAGATGCGAGTGAGTGATACGACAGTTTGTAACCTACTACTTTATTTAGACGGTTGTTCGTGACGCCGCACTCTAAGTATCCACATATATAACATCCCTCCACCATATATAACATAAATTAGAAAAATGTTTATAATTAACATGTGGCCGATCACGTCGAAGTTTGTCAGTCGGTTTAGGTGGTGTAGGCGTATTGCATTGCAGTGGTGAACGCGGACGCGGACGCGAATGTTGCACATCCGTTGACACAGTGTCTGTAAACATTTCGCAGCCATCCTCATTCGATACAGAATTCACTCCCTCCTCACAGGAAGGCGCTTCTGCTGGCAGTGTAGCTGTGGACATTGTTGACTCCGGTAGCTGTGGGTTCGACACACTGTTTACATCGAGTATATTATTTATGTATGTACCTATCGGTTCATTATAGGATGGTTTAATTTGGTTCCTATAGCGGATCGTATATGCTTTTTCGTCTGGTACATATACTTTATAAAGGACTTTACCGATTTTCTCTTTATCATTACGTTTTCATTCTTTGACAATTCCCTCGTAATTCGGCCGCCGTAATATTTAGTCTGTAATAATTGTTTACGCTGTACAGTCGAGGAAACATCAGTTGATGACAACGCTTTAGAAACCAGTTTAATTAAATCTAACCTATATCTTAATTTTCGCCCATACAATAACTCTGCAGGTGACCGTTCTGTTGTACTGTGAGTTGAATTACAATAGTCAAACAAAAAAGTTTATTTTGTGTTTGATATTTTGGCGGCTATGACTTGAAAGTATTATACTCTTTAATCCCATTTTTACTGCACTTTCTACTTGGCCGTTACTGCTAGGATGATATACAGGGGACAAAACGTGATATATGTCGTTTAATTTACAAAAAAAAAATAATCCCTCCGAAATGAAAGAAGTGCCATTATCGCTTACGATAATCCTAGGAATGCCTACTCTTGACATAACTTCATATCACTGTTCTATTACCGCGTCAGTGGTAGTGTTTCAATTCATATGGAAACACTCCACTCATTTTGTATAAGCATCAACTAAAACTAAATAAGTTTTATCGTTTAAAGGCCCAAGGAAATCGATGTGTAGGTACTCTATAAAAAGGATGAGGCGGGTATGACCGTGGAGCGAGAGTGGTGTGCGGCAGCGTGGCCCGCAACTGGTTGCAGACGGCACACGCGCGCGCCATGGCCTCTAGCGCTTTGTCGATTCCCGGGAACCACAAGCGAGCACGCGCTTCACTTTTCATTTTAGCAATTCCAAAATGAGAACTATGCAACTCTTGGGCAAACTTATTTCGTAAACTGCTCGGTATTAGTATTTTGTGACTTCGCATCAAACAACCGTCTTCTAGAGACAACTAAGACTTACATAAATAATAAGGTTTAATTTAATCTTTTGCAAGGTAACATCGGATTCGGAAGCATTACGGATTTGTGTGAGTGACACTGGTAAATCTCCTTCTAATATAAAATTAACGTAAGCGGCTCGTTTCCGCACTCCTTCGTTTCCTCTAAAGAAGCGACGGTACAGTCTGCGTTTACGATAGAACGAGATTGGTAATCTGCCACATTGGACGAACTACGCACGTATTTGATGTTGTAATTGTATGCAGGCAAAAATATTGCATAACGTTTTAATCTATTAGCTGCTACCTCTGGTATACCTTTATGCAAGCCGAATATTGCCAAAAGAGGCTTATGATCCGTGTCAACTGCAATTGATTAATATTGGCTGGAATTGAAGCCTCCTTTATCGCTTTAATCTTTTCGTATGCCGTTTTTATCAATCATGTGGCCTAAATACTGTATCTCATCTTGAAAAAAATACACATTTATTTTTCCTTAGGTGGTTTCGATAACTAAAATTTTATCGAGCAGACAAGCTACTCCGTCTAACCCCAATACTATTCCTTGCAAAGCCTTTTGAAAAATAACGGGGGCGCTCGCTAAACCAAACACCAACCTTATATTTTTAAATAAGCCCCTATGTGTATTGATGCAAATCAACAGCTGATTTTCATCATTATTTACTAGTAAAAATTGATTATATGCACTGGATAAATCTAATTTTGTAAACTGTTGGCCACTATGAAGCTTTGCAAAGAAGTCATCGATCGTAGGAAGAGGGTATTTTTCAACAATAAGTTGTTTATTTATTTTGGACGAATAATCTGCGCATATACGAATTTCTCCATTACTTTTCTTACCATGACCTGATTTTTCTCTCGTGCAAGATCTGCCCACCAAAAGCTAAGCCAAAAATTCTACTGCAGCTTAATTTTAATGGTATCAACAATAGGAAACTTTGCGAGGATTCTGCTAAAATTGATTGGTCACAGCTTCTCAACAATAACTCTGTAAATGAAAAAGTGATTCTTTTTATATCAGCACTCACAGTGCTGTATGATATTCATGCCCCTATGCGACCCGTGAAAATAATGCAACGACCATCTCTGTGACTTACCGATGACATTAAACGTTTGTCAAAGCGGAAGGCTGCTGCTAAAAATTTACGTAAGCCTTCGTGCTTCAACTGGGAAAAGTATGTTGAAATTCGCAATCAATACAATAAGGTGTGTAGGCTAACGATTGCATATATAAACTGGAATCTGAGCAAACAAAGGTTATGGCCTCTCAAAACCAGAGTCTATATGATGAGTTGTTTGGTTGTGCCCCCAGTCTCGTTTCTGCCTCACTTAACATTAACCCAGTGACGATTGGCTTGACTACAGAAGATTTTATTGAGTGTTCTGTAAAAAGAGGACTTGTTAAGTGTAGTAGGAATAGATTGAGAAAATATATAAAACTAAATAGGTATGTTAATAAAACAAAAAACCTATTACATAAACAAAAATTAATTAACAAAAATTCTAAATTCTCAAAGGAACGCATATACAACGCACGCATACAATTGATAGAAAAATTTGAAACTTGCCGTTCTATAATTGATGAACATAGGACAACCTATGAAGAGAATATTAACATGTTAAATAAAAATAAATAACCTGCAAGTAGATGATAATTGGGTAACCTGGATCAAAAATGATCCAGGTTACCCAATCATCATCAGACAGCATTCATTCTATTAAGTGATAAAATCACTGTATTCGAAAACTAATGTTTCTATTTTTTTAGTTAGATAAAAGTGAAATACTCGAGGCGGAATACGATAATAGTATAGTGCGCTCGCGTTATTATATATTATGCGCGCTGATGATCTATACGTAGGTATCTATTTATAGGCACATCTACACAAATAGTGATGAATTCTGAACAATAGGTGTGCACATTTCATGTTTATGGGACTATATGAATGAAAAACAAAAACATGTATAAGAAAGTTTTTATACACAATTTATTGCTAATAGAAAACTCTTTAAACATAACAACACAGCATTCGAATAAAATTATAATTATGAACCATTACAATTTAATAAGACGTATTTCTAATAAACATTACTCCTCCATTGCTTTGGTCATTAACTTTATCAGGTCTTTTGTATTTTTATATATATTATCAAAGTTTAGTTCATCACCTTCTACAACGTACTGCATACAAGTCTCTGCACTGCAATTGCAAATCGATGTCGAATCCTTCATCGTATCGGTGTTAAAAATTTCCACATGTATAATTTTAGAGCCAGGTTTATTACGTTTCGGCTTTTTGATAAACGAATATACAATATTTCCTTTACTTCGTTTTCTTGTAGACACACTCGATCCACTTGCAGGCTTCATGCTATCATTATCACTTTTCTCAAAATAGTTGCGAACTCGCTGTGCGAGTGCTAGCGATGATGATGGTACACTGAATAGATAATTGGAGTCCTGAAACAATTAATATTATATATAATAGTATTTTTATTGTGGGGTAATTTACTAGTGATATATAAAAAAAAAAATAAGATTATTTAAATTACATGTAATACCTAATTGACTTACCTCAAAGTTAAAAGCAGGCGAGTAAGATGTGCTTCTTCCTTGCGCCATAGTGAAAATGTGAAATAATATTTTAAATCAGACTTCTATTTATATACCTTTTCTTTTAAGAATCAATAAAAAAATCTTTTAACACACGTGCATACGATAAGAAACTTAACACCTGGGGGACTTATAGACACCACTCGCTCCTTATGCTGATGGTAGAGCGGTCTGCATGTACGAGTAAAGATAGTTACCATCTAAAAAAGCCATGCATTTTAATATAACATGTATCTGTCTGTAACGTAAACAAGTACAATCAGCTAAGTCAATATTATTAATGTGGTTTAAACGAAACAGTATTTTATTCATCAATTAAATAGGCATATTTTATCTTAATAATAAATCTTTCGAATTATTACAAAATATAAACTATACATTTAATTAAAACAAGTAAACCCGTAGCATATAATTTGTATATGAGCAGGTTCAGACTTTAAAGATTGTAAGCTGAATGTTTACATGTACGTCCAAAAATGGAACCGGCGCATCAGGGATTTGCTTTGTTATGATAGCATAACAACTTCTCAAATTTTTTCTGAATACCTAATTTAGATTCATTAAAAAATTGTCTACGTTATCATTTTTATCCTATTTAAACCCAGTAGCCATTGGTTGTATTCATTCTGGTCTCAACGAACATTCAGGTGCTTCTAGTTATTCCTCCAAGTGTGATCCTGTACAGTGCAATCTACAACCATTTACTAAAATGTGAGTAATTTTTATTTAATTACTTTGTTGAATAGCATGTACAATAAATTGATTTAGCATTCTATTGAAAATTATTTAATGATCGACTTCTATAATAGTAAGATGATTAAATAGATATATTTTTTAAATACTTACCCAAAATGTAGTGATTTTATTTTATTTGTTCACTTTCTTCAATAGCACTGGGAGAAATTTAATTATTATGATAATTGCTGAATGATTGAGTGCTATAATAGTGCGGTGATTTAATAGATATGTGTCTTTTTAATACTTACCAGAAATATAGTGTAAATACTATTCAAATATTTAAATAAAATTAAGTGCCCTAACAATAATATAATACTTCAGTGTACTTATATTAAATTTATTGACTGTTTCAGGAATCCTGGAAAAGCAAATGCAGACGACTTATTTCCCTCTGAAGGAGAAATCACTGATGACAATTCGAAGAAAGTGATCAAGCGAAAGTCATCAGCTTCTGCTAGCACACCCAGAGCTGATTCATCGAAGAAGCCCAACTTCAAGCCGATCCCCGAGAAGAAGAATACCTGTACGGCTAGGGAGCTTTTCGGGACAGATAGTGAAGATGATGATAATACAGAGCTATTGAGCGGTAAAAATGCCCCAATTGTTTCTTATATATCCAGACGCCTAGCGAATGGTCAATCACGGCAGGCTTATGATAGAAAACCAGGCAATTATTTTATCGACTTAAAAGTGTACCAATGTGAGGATATAGAACGAATTCAACCTGTAAACAGGTGGCGTCAGGCTATCATTACAGTGAAGAATCGCATCAACGATGATTCGGAAGCCTGGTGTCATCTATCAAATTTCTTAACCTCTACTCGTAAGGAGTACAGGCAGTGCCCGCCCACCTTTATTAGCAACTACTACTAGTTATCAATTATTTGCAATAATAATACAACTCATTTTCTTTACATACTTACAAATTATTAGCAGTTCAGATCATATAGTAATCAGTTCACAATGTTTAATATAATTATTCCAGGGAAAATTATCATAGCGGTTTGTTTATATAATCTCGCAAATTTCTTTTGATAATAACCCTTAAAAGTAATATGTATTTGTAGAATTGTATATTGATAAACATACGTAATTATTACATATAACTTAAAAATATGACTGATAAACTTCATAAAGGCACGTTATATAGCACCTAGATATATTTCATGGTATCATAATTATTTATAGTTTTATATTAATGACCCATGAATTTAAAGTGCCTACATTATTATGTTTAATTTAATATAAGAAACTCTTGATATTAAACTATATTCTTATCATAAACTAGTATAAATACTGTCTTATATTAAATTCACTTATTTCAATAAATATATCCTATATTCTTAACATTGTTTTTTTTCCCATAGGTACAATTCAGTCTCGAAGAAATTTAATGAAATGTCAAAGTTGTCATATTGAAATACCGAAAAATGAATATTATTACCATTTACGAACAAATTTACATAAATCTAATTCATTGATAAAAACCGAATTTGAAAACATTGATATTATAGCATCAGCTTTCAAACAAAGAATTACAACGTATCAATTGAATCCTACTGATCAATATTTGACTCCAGAACATTTTTTATTGAATTACAAGAAGGATTTATTGAAGATAATTTATATGTCACTATCAAAGCATAATTGTATAAAATTAAATTTTGAATTATTCGCTCACTTCTTTATGCCTACGTGTGGCGTACAAGAATTAAAGTCATTTAATACCAAATATGAAACTATATATTTGAATTGGGATTTAGATCAAGTTTTCATAAATCCATTAAAAAGATTGCAGAACAAACTAACAGAATTCGAGCACTGTGAATCTGGCTAGTCTTGTTACAGTATGAGTAATTTAGAAATAAATATCAACAAGTATAGTCCACTGAGAGGTGGCTCTTATTTACCATTACTAAAAGTCATTCTAAGTACGAAAAGTTGCTTGAATATTAAAAATACAGATAATCATTGTTTCCTATGGAGTATAGTAGCAGCAATGTTTCCCGCGAAAAGTAACGTTTGTAGAACAAAATCTTATCCTCATTATTCAACTGTTTTGAATACGTACAACATGATCTTTCCTCCATCATTTCGTGATATAAACGAGTTTGAAAAAAATAATTCTAACATAAGTATAAATATATATGGCCTAAATGAAAGAATAATGTTACCGGTCCTCTATATAAAACAAAAAATAAAAAATTAAATCACTTTAATTTACTATATTTTGAAAGGAATAATGTAGGTCATTATTGTTTGTTTGGGGGACGAGTTGCTCACGTCCGCAGGCTGTGGCCCTTTGTAACCCTGCACGTGTCCCCCAGTTGGCGCTAACGAGCAACAAAAGAGGGGCCTGACTGGCGTCTCGGACATATTCCGAGTAGCGGCAGTCGGGCATGGTGAGGGAGGTTTCGGCCTGTCATAGGCCGTCGTTGGCCCTTAAGGGTCGCCGTTTGGTGTGTCGGGAGCTATTCTCCTGGCACTTTTGTCGTGTGGGCTCCGGGCTGGCGCCCCGACGGTAAGTCGGGAAGCGACAGCGTGGTTCGGGCTGGGCGGGCGTCCTGGGTATCCTGGGTAGCGGCCGCGCCAGCGAGGGCGGTGGGCCTGGCGTGTCACGGTGGCGTGAGCGTCGGGTGCTGTTTTATTCAGCAACCACCGGCCGACCCCGTTACTCCGCAAGCGCGGAGCCGGGGTGGGGGCTGCCCTTAATTGGGTGGTCTCAAGAGGAGTAAACCTCACTAAAAAATCGGCTAGCCCAAGGTAGACGCGGCCGAGGGGTTTGTGGCTGAGGGCCTTTCTCAGTCGCGACGCGTCCTCTGGAGGTGGGGAACAGGCGACCCCCACCTTCATAACCCTAGCCTTACCCGGGTATGTCGGCTCTGCCCGGGTGGACTGTAGAAGACCGTTCTACTCGTGGGACTCAAAATGGATTCTGTTAACTTTCAAATAAACAAACCTTTTGACGTCGTGGAAGGTTCTAGCTCGGGCGGAAGTGAGCGGTGTGCTGAGACGGATTCCCCGCACAGAGGGGATGGGCCTGGCGCGGGCGGAAGTGCGCGGAGTGCGGAGTTGGACTCCCCGTCCAGAGGGGATGGGCCTGGCGCGGGCGGAGATGCGCGGAGTATTGGTGACCCTACTCAGAGTCAAAACCCGGCTAACTCCTCTGTGAGTGAATCGGGTTCGGATATAGACCTTTCAAAGGTTTGGAGTGGGATTGGTGATCGAGGCGGTCCTGGTAGAGGAAGGGGTAGAGGACAATACATGGAGAGTAGGAAAACCCCTACAGGTCCATCTAGGGCCTCTTCGATGGGTAGGGAAGCACAGCCTATTGCAGTTCGGAGTAGGCAGCGGTCCTCAACTGCTGAATCTCCTGGTACTGGTAATGATACTGTTGGCTCAAAGGAGCGAGTTCGTTCTCGTTCTCCTAATAAAAGGAAGACACGCTCCCAAACTAAGGCACAGTCAGTGGCAGAGTCTCAATCAATCTCTGATTCGCCTACACTGACCAAACAGAGTGGAATAGAGAGTGGATCCACTCACTCTCTCCCATCTATTGACATGATGACACGGCCTGATGAAGGGAGTACTTTCAAACCCCTCCTGGACAAATCTGCGAGTGCTTCAACTAACTCGCTAACCCTGAAACTCAAGGCTGGCGCTTGTTCTGCAGGCCCTTCGACGATACTAAACAGGGGTTCATCGTCTACCTCGCTTAATAAGGACTTGTCCTCGGCCCAGCTAAGTAAGGCTTTGTCTTCCTCGCAGCCGGGCTTGGGCTCCAAATCCTCATTGTTGGGCAAACGAGCTCGAGTGAGCTCAAATTCTAATTCTGGCGCTGAAAGCGGAGATAGCGCGGGCACGCTTGTAGAACACGCACATAAAATTCTGGCTGTAGAACAGGAGCAGAGTCAGGATCTAGCATCCGATCCTGAACAGGAGTTCTTGTCCCCGTTCGAGTTTGAAACACATGACCCCATGCCTATATCAGACTCAGAGGACGCGGAGGCTTGTCTTCCTCGACGCCCCCCCCTCAATGGGTGGCTAAAAAATTCCTCAAGGATCACCATGTTGGGAAATCCGCGGCTAAGAGGAAAATGCATAGTGATTCGGGGGATGATTACGACGGCGAAGTAGAGTCAGGCGATGAGGTGGAGCACGTCGAAACTGATATTTCTGGACTTACGATCGCTGAAGCACACAATCAAGCGATCGAACTGGTTGACGATCTAATGGTCCAATATAAGAAATCCAGGAACATTAAGGGTTCGATCAGACGTATCCTTAATATTAACACTGAAAAACTTAAAAAGATCCTGGCCAAAACCCTGACTATGTCTGCGGAGGATGAGATCAAACAATTACGATCAGAGAATGCACGTCTTAGTCGCGAGTTAGCGTGCATTAGGCAAGAGATTTCGGGACTTAAAAAGGAAAGAGCTGAAAGAGACATCGTCCTCAGCTCTGAGGGTATCTCCAGAAAGAGACGTGGACGGGCCCCTCCACCTTTAACGACTCCTCTATCGATACCTGCTGTTGTGGCGGTGGCTTCAGCTCCGGCTGAGAGAGACACCTCGAGAGACGACAACAATGGCAACCATGATCTTTCCCCGGGCACAGTCAACTCGATCCTTAGGGCTGTCAGGGAAATGATCGACAGTCGCCTATTAGGACTTGAAGATCGGCTCTTGCCGTACAATGTCCTACGCCCAGCCTTATCCTCGGACAGTCCAACAAGAATTGCTGCTCGTCAAATTGCAAAACCCTCCACAACGGGTACAACAGTGACGAGTGACCCGGTGCCAACACCAATGCCGAACACCACGGCTGAACACTCACAGGCCAAACAGACGGTGAAGAACAAGAGGAAAGGTAGGAACAAGCAAGACCAGCGAACTCAGCAACCTGCTCCTGCTCCCACGCCACAAACTACCTCCTCCTCTATCCCTAAGAAAAGGGAAAAGTCTAAAGGAAGACAGGATGCACCTGCACCCCCTATTCAGACAGCACAATCGGAGATGATTCCCATAGCTCAACCTCCAAAAGAGGACTGGGTTCAGGTAGTGAAGAGGGGGAAAAAGAAGTCGACTCCTAATGCGACTCGCACCCTCCCCCCTTCTTCTCCTACCTCCCAGAGGGCTAACAACAAAGGTAAACCCTCTAAGGGAAAGAAGAAGAAGAAAGGAGTTAAGACTCCCAACACATTCGCTGTCGTAATCGACATGGGTGTTGAGAATGAGAAGACGGGTGTCACTTACGCCCAGGTGATCGCCAAGGCCAAAAAGGAGATCGATCTTAACGGCCTTGGCATCGATCCAGCTGGTCTGCGCATTCGCCACACAATTACTGGGGCTAGGAAGCTGGAGCTTCCCAAGTCGACAGGCGAGGACAAAGTGGATCTTTTCAAGACCCACCTAACATCTGCTTTGGAAGGGGTAGCAAGGGTGTCCAGACCGGTAAAAACGGCAGATATTCGCATCACCGGCCTGGATGACTCCGTCGTCGAGGATGACATAAAGGAGGCAATCTCCAAACAGGGGGGTTGTTGAGCATTGTCCTGTGGCGACGGCCAAAGCCTTAGCGACATCGAGTAGACTCCTAGTAGGATGGAGCAACGCCCGTGTGCAGCTTTTAGAGCCCCTTCCCCTAAGGTGCTACAAATGCATGCACACGGGACATACAAGGCAGACATGCCCAACAACAGTGGACAGGAGTGATGTCTGCTACAGGTGCGGAAATCCTGGACATAAGGCTGCCAGATGCAAAGAGTCCCCCAGGTGTGTTGTTTGTGAAGAGGCCGGCCGCCTTCACAAACACACAATGGGGAGTAAAAGCTGCCCTGCACCCAGGATTCGTCCTAAGCCCCTCCTCGGGAGCAGGAAAGAAAAGGATGTGAGAAGGTCTGAAGAGGCCATGGAGGTAACTCACGGCACGATTGATGGATAGGGTGTCAGTGAGCATACTTCAAAGCAACACCAACCACTGTGCGGGCGCCCAGGACCTCCTCCTCCAAACCGCCGCCAGGGTTGGTGCAGACCTTATAGTCGTGTCGGAACCCTACCGCATCCCACAATCATCATGTTGGATTGCGGACAATGACAACACAGTAGCCGTCGTGGTTCCCTCCACTGCCGCTTATGCTCCACCCCTTTCGCTTAGGGAAAGGGGTTGCGGTTATGTAGCGGTACTATGGGGGAGCATAACAGTGGTAGGGGTGTATTTTTCGCCGACCCGTCCCTTCCACGAGTACGAGGACTGGGTAAGGCGCCTGGGTGCGGCGATTGGCCGTCTGGCTTCCCATCATATGCTGGTTCTGGGGGATTTTAACGCTAAGCATACTGCTTGGGGTTCCCCCAGAAACTCAGCTGAGGGAGTTTTGATCCACGACTGGGCGTCGGCAGCTGGGCTGGAGATTCTAAACAGGGGACGCGAACTCACTTGCGTGCGGCGATATCTCGGGCGCACTGTGGGCTCGATCGTCGACCTCACGTTCGCATCCCCTGCTCTGGCCTCTAGGGTCGCTAACTGGCGAGTTATCACGGAGGAGGAGTCCTTATCGGACCATCGCTACATCCGATTTGGGATCTCCCCTCCGGTAAACAGTAGCCAGGCTGCTGACTTGGAAGCGGGCCCCCGTTTTCCCAGGTGGGTACTAGCCAAAATGGACCCCATGTTGGTGGAGGAGGCCTCCATGATCCAATCCTGGGTACTTGAATCCACGGGTGAACCGAACAATGTGGACCAGTCTGCGGAACGCATCCAGAACTCTTTAACTGAGATCTGCGATGCTTCCATGCCTCGATCTGCCGGCCCCAGACGGAGAACCCAGGTATACTGGTGGTCGACTGAGCTCAAGGGACTTAGACGAGAGAGTCTGAACAAACGACGTGCTCTCCTCCGCAGTCACCGCAGAGCCCTGCGGGATCCAAATACGGAGGCTACTCTAAAGAGAGCCTACGCTGAGGCAAAGAGGGCTCTCAGAGAGGCAATATGCAGGGCTAAAACAGCCGCATGGGAAGAGTTCCTGGAGGACCTGAACCGCGATCCGTGGGGGCGCCCGTATAAATTGGTGCGAAATAGGATGAAACAACATCCTCCCGCCACGGATCAAATGAACCAGGAGCTCTTAAACAGAATCATTGCGGCCTTGTTCTCTGAGAGCTCGCCTGAGGTTCCTTCTTTGCTTCCTGTCAGACCTCCGACTGACACTGTGACTGATTTTTCCCCGGTCACGGACGGGGAAATGGAGGACGCCGTGGAGCGCCTGCGTCTCAAAAGGAAAGCCCCGGGTCTGGATGGAGTTCCCGGCAAGGCATTACGCCTCTCACTTAAACACCTGGGACCATTCATAAGGTCCTTAATGGACAACTGTCTGGAGTGCGGACGGTTTCCCAGGTGTTGGAAGAGGGGCAGGTTGGTCCTTTTGAGGAAGGATAACAAGCCGGCAGATCATCCCTCAGGCTACCGACCAGTGGTGCTGCTGGACGAGGTCTGCAAAGTATTTGAAAGAATCATTGCAGACCGTATCGTCCAGCACCTGGAATCGAATGGTCCAGACCTGTCTGATCGACAGTTTGACTTCAGACGGCGCCGCTCCACAGTCGACGCCATTCTGAAGCTCAGGGAAGAGTGCAACCTAGCCTTTGGTAAGGGGGAGAAGTTGATTGCGGTGTCTTTGGACATTAAAAACGCCTTCAACTCTCTCCCCTTCCAGTGTATCGAGGACGCCTTGCACTTCCATGAAGTGCCCAGATACCTAAGTAGGGTGGTACTTGACTACCTCTGTGAGAGAGAGGTGGTTTATGTCGATGGCTCCGGCAACATCATCTCCCGACGGATGGCTTGCGGTGTTCCACAAGGGTCGGTCCTTGGACCACTCTTGTGGAATTTGGGATATAACTGGGTCCTGCGCGGATCTCTCCTGCCCCGAATGAGTGTCGTCTGCTATGCAGACGACACTATGGTCACAGCACGGGGTCTTTCCTACAGGGTTGCGAAACGACTGGCGGAGGTAGGTACGGAATTAGTTATTGATAGGATCCAACGCTTGGGCTTGCAGGTGGCCGTGGATAAGACGGAGGCGATCTTATTCCACGGCCCCAGGGAGAGGCTGCCTGAAGGTGCTCACCTGAGGGTGAATGGTGTGGGGATTCGTATTGACCCCCACATCAAATACCTGGGCCTCTGGCTGGACAGTAGGTGGAATTTCGAACACCATTTCAGCCAGATGGCCCCTAAGCTGACGAAGACGGCGACCTCACTGGGTGGACTCTTACCCAATTTAGGAGGTCCCAACGTCATCTGCCGTCGACTGTTCGCCGGTGTGGTCCGGAGCATGGCTCTGTACGGCGCTCCCGTCTGGGTTGATTCCCTCAATGCCCATAACAGGGCATCATTGAGGAGACCCCAGCGGATCGTCGCCACCAGAGCCATCCGGGCCTATCGCACCGTATCCGGCGGAGCGGCTTGTGCATTGGCCGGTATGCCTCCGTGGGAGCTTGAAGCCAAGCTCCTCACGGAGGTCTACAAGGCCCGCAGGCAGTCGTTGGCAAGGGGCGACCGCCTTGCCCCGGTGGAGATGGTGGCCGTTAGACGGCAGTTTGAGGAGGATATGCTGGAGACCTGGGAGCAGAGTCTCGTATCCCCTCCCGCCGGAGTCCGCACTCTTGCCGCCATCCAACCTGTCCTTAGGGACTGGAAGGAGAGGCGGCACGGAGCGCTCACCTTCCGTTTGGTGCAGGTGCTTTCCGGGCATGGTTGCTTCGGGAAGTACCTGTACCAAATCGGAAGAGAAGACACGCCACAGTGTCACCATTGTGGCGCTGCTTTGGACACCGCACAGTACACTCTTGAGGTGTGCAGCGCTTGGTCCGTGCAGCGCTACGCTTTGACGCTAGTGGTGGGCCAGGACCTGTCTCTCCCCAACGTGGTTCAGTCCATGTTGGACAGTCGCAGGTCCTGGGAGGCGGTCTCCTCCTTCTGCGAGACCGTGATTTCGCAGAAGGAGGACGCGGAGAGAGCACGCGAGCTGGCAGCCCTCGCCGGCTCCCTCCGCAGTCGTAGGACGGGGGGTAGAAGGCGTCGCTATGCGCGCCCACCCCCGTCCTGAGGTCTGACTCCCCATCCCTGGGTTCTTCGTTCGGTCTGGTCTGCGTACTCCGTCCTGGGCGGGTCCGCGTCCGCATATATACTTTCGCATATGTGCGGATGGGGGCTCGTCTGGGTGGAGAGCACCATAAGGTGCACAGACTGGACCGGTCTCGTAGTCGTTTGTCTCTTTCCTCTCGCCAGGCAAGGTGGAGGAGTGCGAGGGGACTGAGGGAGGCGGCTGCGGGGTGAGAGGAACCTGGGAGGTGCCCTACTGTAAAGTGGGGAGGGGAGTTCCCTTCGCTCCGCGGCTGCGGCGCTGTCGGAGTTCTGGCATACACACAAATACACGCATTATACACACACATACATCACATCTACTCTACCCTACACAACACGTACATATACAATCACACTTTCACAGTTACACACACACTTGCATACACACACTGTCACACACACATCCACACATCTTACACACACAGTTACACGCCGTGCTAGTCTAGAGTAGTATAGTGGGTACTTACCTGGGTACTTACCTGGGTACTTACCTGGGGACTTACCTGCTGTGCTTGCTCGACGACTGGTGCGGCGACGGGACCTCGGTGGGGCCGTAGCCGCGGCGCGACGAGAGGGGATGCGACCCGTCGACTGGCTGGACGCTCTCTGTCTGCCCTTCGGGGCTGATACAGGGAGTGATGAGGCTGGTCGTCTGTGGCGCATCGACCTACGGGGGGAGGGATCCACGATAAGGGCCATGCCTGTGTGGATCCCTCCAACACGATGGGTAGGGGACCGGAGATTGCACAGTTGCGCATCTCTGGTCTCTAGTCAGGGGCAGCTGGCCGGTTCGCGCACCGGTCGGCATTGCACGTTCCTGCCTCGTCGTGGGGATGCGTCTCGAATGTCTCTGAGGCGTACCCCCAACCCGAGCGGGACCTGCCCTTCTCAGGGCGGGCCGAAATGGGGGCGAACCGCGCGGTGTATGGCCTTCGGGCCGATCCCGCGCATCGCCTTCCATGAGAGGGACATCGCTGAGTTTTAGTGGGTAAACTCCTGTTTCTTGTCTAGCCCCCTCGGGGGTGGGGCCATAGGAGGAGTCCCACATCACCCGTGGAGCCCGCGCAGGGTGAAGCGGGTATGCGTAACGCATTTCTCAGCGACAAAAAAAAAAAAAAAAAAGGTCATTATTGTTTGATAAAAGATTTGTTAAGACTTGTTAAACGACAATTTACACCTCATAACGGAAAAATGCATATTTGTGAAGAATGCTTACAATTTTTTAAAAGTCAATTAAAATTTAATATCCACGCATGTTCTAAAATATTAACGCTATTACCACCCAAAAAGAGTATTTTACAGTTTGAACATTATGAAAGAAAGCAAAAGATTAACTTTGTAATTTATGCTGATTTTGAAAGTATTTTATTGAATTATCATGAAAGAAACACAGAAAGCACGCAGATATATAAATTACATGAAGCTTCTTGTTTCGGGTATTACATTTGCTGTAGCTTTGACACATCACTGAATAAATATGTGACATACAGAGGAAGAAACTGTGTAGAGAAATTTATAGAGTATTTAATAAAAGATATTGAAAATATTAATACTATTTTGTCATATACTTCACCAATGAAGCCTTTAACTAAATCTGAGAAAATACAGTTTCAAAAAGCAACTACATGTCATATCTGTAATCAATTACTTTTTGATGATAAAATGCAAGACCATGATCATATTACCTCACAATACAGAGGCGCAGCGCACTCGCATTGCAATCTCATGTACAGAGTATTGCAATGTGGGGACCTGGGAGTACGTGTGAATTAGACAAATGTTGCGTTTTGACTGACTTTATTATACTAAACATATTATTTATAATGAGGCTGGAGATGTACACACTACACCTCCCCCGTTGAAAAGGAAAAAAAATACTTTTAAAACACATTTTTTTTACAGATTAAAACAATAATTTTACATTATTTAGTTCATTACTTTAAAAAGATCAAGAATATACTCAAATTAAAACAATCGGTTTCTGTTCATAGTTCTAAATGAAACAAGTAATCATTAATTCAGCAAATTTAAGACAAAATGTTTAACAATATGTATACAAGTTTATCAGACGTATGTAAAAATATTATGTAATATACATATATCTATTTTGTTTCATAGTATAGTTTTTTTTTTATTTCATAATTAAATGCCAAAGAATAAAAAAAACACTAAACGCATTTATTTTTATTAAAATAATAATAACAAAATTTATGGGTTAGATATACGAGTTCCTCTATATAGTTACAATAATAATATCTATGCTAAGCTGTTATAAGTGAATCTGAAAAGCACAAAAAAGTACCGAAATATAAATGACAGATTCTTTTCAATACACAGAGACTTACTTTTTTTAGAAATTATTATTTAATGCTAATATTAATAAAAAAATAGACAAAATTATATTCAAATTTGATTTCCTAATTTTCTTTTACATTTTAAAATAATGTTGCAGTGGTATGACATCTTTCATAACAAACAAACAATTCATATATTCATTTTTAATAAAAAAAATATCAATAATTTTTGACCTTTACATAGTATACAATAATATCAGTTTCCTTTCACGTTTTCTTATTGAAATGTTTAAAAAATTGTATTTAAAATATCTATATCTTTGTTTAGCTATCTAATTCTATTCAATCATTTCATAAGTTAAAGTCAAATAATTTTCTATTGTATTTACCTTTAAATGAACTTTCGTTTAGTATTAGATATCTTTGTTTGTTATCATGACGTAATTTTTCATCTCAAAATCTAGTATCTATCTGAAAAATATAATAATTATTATCATTATCTCACGTTCTTAAACTAAAACATTTTCCTTTACGACAGACTTTCTTTTTAACTTTAAACTGAAACCTCGACGTTTGTTTGATGCTCAATACTCTTCTTTATTTTCTTTCATTACCAACTGAATATATTAGTCCTTAAAATAACCAACACTACTAATGAAGAAATTTAAAAAAGTCCACTTTTTCCATAGTTATGTGCTACTTTATAATTACATATATTAGATTTTGATGTTTCCATAAAAAAAATACGGTCTGTCTTCAATCAAATATCTTGCGTAGTAAATCATTTCATATCATATCAACTTTCATAATAATTATTTCTAATTTTTCGATACCACACAATACTTTTTCAGATACAACAATTTACTCGTATGCTTATTCATCATCTTTCTTTATCTAACATTTATTTGATCATACTTTATTCCATATTCTTGCTCGTATTCTTAATTTCCCATAATATCGGTACACTTATTTCATAATACATTACATACGTAGGTACTTTGCCTATACGCATTTTTTCACTCGTTTGTTCGCTCGGCGCCGGCGTACTTTCATTTTCATTTTATTTATTATCATATTGGTACATTAATATTTATTTATTTATAGTCGACTTTACATATTCTATAATATAAAATGGACAATATCATGCCATTTGGGTTGTGGCCACAACCTAATTATTTTGGGGGTCATGGTTTAAGCCTCTTTTGGACTCCAACTTATCTCACGGAGAAATCTCGTTTGCACCATGATCGAATGGAAGGATCCGACCCTCCATGTACCATTTTCATACACATTTCTTTTCATAGGGTCATGAATTAAGACATTCTTTGGTCTCCAACAGTATTCAAATGTGAATCTCGTTCGTCAATTGATAAGACTGAAGGACCCGATCTCTATAGTAGGTACCTATTTCCTACTGTGTACCGAATAATCGAGCTTTTTACTAATAAACTTTCAATCCAATCCTTAAAAAAAAACTACATTCCAAAATATAAATAATTAGATTAATAAAATTTTTAGCACTTGGGTGATCAGTCCAGCGGCTTATGTAATTTTACGAACCCAATTATTATCAAACATTCAAATATAAACTTTTACATATCATTCCAAAACCTTCATAATAATAAAAACACATTACCATTTTTTTTTATCCATACTGTACCTAATTGCAAACTTAAAGTTACAAAGAGATTTTTAATACAATTCACATTCTCATTCAACAACTTATATTCTCACGCTATTCGTCTGTACCTTATATTTTTAATACAACTTACATAATTGATTCTTTTTAAATAAACTTTTCATTACGCCCTATTTAACCTGTTTTTCATTTAGATTTCTTTTCTAATTTTAATTTTTGTTATAATTCTTACTTTACTTCAATAATTGTTTCAACGACCTCGATTAAGTTTGCTATAAACACATGTTACGATATTATTAAAAGATAACAACACTGCACAGTGTTATTGTTTGAAATATAATATTAAATCCAGATCAACATAACCGGCAAATTAAAGTGATATTGTTTATCTTCATATTACTGGTTCATCTAAATGACAGCTTGCAAAACTACAGATGCATTGTGCATTGTAAGGTTATAGAAATACAATACCTAACTTCCTTTTTTGTCACCTTTGTTATTCAGCGCATCGCAAAGTTTCAACTTATTATTCTTTATTTTAAAATTTAGGTTAATTTATTACAACTTCGGTATTTCAATAATAAAATCTCACTATACTTAAAAGTTAACAACCGATAATATTTTATATTTGTAATGCCTGATAATAATATAACTTTTAAAAAATGTACTTTTATATACGTTATAATATATTGTTCAATCAGGAATTGAACCCGCAGTTTTCGGTCTTACGTTCATAAACATTTTCTGGCAGAGCAGACCTTGGCAATTTGTAAATGATTGGAGTTTGCTTATCACGTGTTTATCAAACTAGACAGGCTAGTCTGCATTATTACGAAAAATAATGCCTTATACTTTCAAATGATATTAATCTTAATTATGTTTCTGATAAACATACAAATTTGAATAAAATACAATTTGAAACTACGTGTAAGTATTTTTCTATAAAAATTTATATATTGAATAAAGTCTATCTTGTCAAGTTTATTTTTGGAAGGATAATTAATACCTTTTTTCTTAGTTATTCTGTAGCTAACTGATTTTCATTACATTATACGATTTCAAGTAATAATGATATTAATTGACAATAATATATAAATATGTAACATCATTAATAAGCTTTGCGATACTTTATATATATTCGTAATATTAGCTACTTTTCCAAATATATTTTTTTTTTCATAATTTAATGAAGCAGTAGAATAATTACAATTTCAATACCAACTTTGAATTAATGATATACCATCGAAGGATTTTAATATTATTTTTGTATTTTAACTTGTTTTCTTCTTTATTGGAATTTTTCCAAATTACTAATAAATAAATTTATTTCAAAATTAATCTCAAAGACAACTTGCACGTACTTATTAAATGCATACTAAGCGTGTGGCTAATTACTAAGTAGATACTTTATTGTTCAGTTTTGAACTCAATTATGAAATTAAATTATAAATATCAATTTAGCAGTCTTTCAAATATGATAACTATGGTTTTATAAAATGCAAATTGTAACTATGTGTAATTTTCATAAGCGATGAAGTAATAATAACCAAATAAAATCCAATTTAAATAAAAGTATTAACATAATTTCTCGTTGTTCAAAAGACTATTATATGTATATATAATCCATAATCAAAACATACAAAAGGAAACAGATACC
Source organism: Diatraea saccharalis (assembly GCA_918026875.4). Lineage (NCBI taxonomy): Eukaryota > Metazoa > Arthropoda > Insecta > Lepidoptera > Crambidae > Diatraea > Diatraea saccharalis. The sequence goes on along the minus strand of OU893352.1, from coordinate 3,004,767 downwards.
ATTTTTCATTTTTCAATATAGGCGTTTATATATATATTTTTTGGAGAGTATTAAAATAATGTCTTACTTTTAGATGTCAAATCATTGTATAAATGCTATCCTGAAATTAGATATAGATATTAATAATTGTTACAAACTTACGTACACATGGTTAATAATGATAAAATATTACACTGAAAAAAAAAATCTAGTATATTGAAATCCTAATTTTAATGCAATAACATTAAAATACATTTAAACAAGATGATAATATTGACTATTCTTTAAAATAGGAATTCTAATTTAAACCATTATAGGAACAATATTTTGTTTTGTTTTTATGATTTTTTCTTGCCAGTCCATTTATCCATTCTCCCAATGACCGGAACTTCTCCCAGCTGCTCCTCATCCGACTCCTTCATCTCCCGGCTCCCAGCTATCAATTCACCATATATTTTACTTTTCCCATAATTTTGTCTTCTTCGTGTCAATATATTTTGACCAATTATTTGTCTTATTTATTTCAGCATTCGACAGATAACTTTATTTAAAATTATAAATTATTCATGTTTTATATTTTTCACTTTGTTCATATTGTTCGTGTTATTCTTTTATATTATTGTTTTGTATATTATGTATTTATTATATATAACAACGCACGCGCGCACTTCTTTATATAAAAAAAAAACCAGCTACGCAGCGCTGCCTACGGGCAGCACTGGCAGGGTCGCCATGCAATGTGGGGACCTGGGAGTACGTGTGAATTAGACAAATGTTGCGTTTTGACTGACTTTATTATACTAAACATATTATTTATAATGAGGCTGGAGATGTACACACTACAGTATGTCCATTTGTACCTGTAATATTTCACAATCTTAGCGGCTATGATAGCCACTTATTTATTAAAGAATTAGCGAAATATGAAAGAAATATCAGTATAATCCCAAAATCAAAGGAAAAATATATGACGATATCAAAATTTAGACAGTATAAATCAGCTTTACGTTCAGTTCAAATAAAGTTCATTGACTCTTATCAATTTCTGAGCTCTAGAATTGAGACTCTTTGCAAAAACTTATTTGATAATGACTTCGTAAACTTAACGAGAGAATTTAAAGATAGCTATAAAATAAAGGTTTTGCAACAAAAAGGTGTATATCCTTATGACTATGTAGACTGTTGGTCAAAATATGATAAAACTAACCTCCCGTCAAAAGAATGCTTTTATAATAGTTTAAAATGTGAACATATAAGTCAATTGGAATATACTCATGCACAAAATGTATGGATTACATTCGGCTTTAGGCGATTACACAGATTTGTATTTAAAAACTGACGTTTTATTACTCACTGATATATTTGAAAAATTTAGAAATACACGTTTAACGCATTATATGCTTGACCCTGCATATTATATATCAGCACCTAGTCTTAGTTGGGATGCTATGTTACTTTATACAAGAGTACAACTTGAATCAATTTCCGATTTGGAGATATACGAAATGTTGGAAAGAGGTATTCGCGGTGGATTATCACAGTGTTCCCTTCGACATGCGGTAGCGAAGAATAAATATACACCAAAATTTGAAAAACTATAGAAAACCGTCGAAAACAAGTGAGTGTAAAATTAGTGACAACCTGGTGCGATCAAAATAATAAAACGAACAAACACATGGAGGCACAAAAGTTAATAGCTAAACCAAATTTACGTAGTGTATCTATATTTTCAGAAAATTTTGCAGCTATTCAGCTAAGTCCTGAAAAACTAGTCTTAGATCGCCCCATTTACATTGGGTTCACTGTTTTAGAATACGCGAAACAACATTTATATTCTTTTCATTACAACTTTATGAAAAAGAAATATCATAATAAAGTAAAATTATGTTATACGGATACTGATAGCTTACTTTATCTTCCAGAAACTAACGATTTATATAAGGACATGAAAAATGATATTACCACAATATATGATACAAATTACCACAAGTGAATTCAAGAATTCCTGGACTATTTAAAGATGAACTCGGTGGTGACATTATTACTGAGTTTATAGGATTGAGAGCAAAGCTTTATTGTATAAATAGCGTTAGAACCCATATAAATAAAGCCAAAGGAGTTTCAAAAGCTATAACTAAAAGATAAGATAAGATAAAAACACTTTATTGTACAACCCACAACAGAAATAAATAAAGAGTAACTTACAAATATTAAAACTTTTGCACAATAGGCGGCCTTATCGCTTAACAGCGATTTCTTCAGGCAACCTATACTGGAAGAAGCAATTATGACAATAATGTAGGTGGGCTGTGCGCGTTACAAATAAATTTAATAATATTAATAGAAATATAAATATGATAATAAAGTTACATAAAATAAACAAACATACGATGCTTTAGATAATAAGAAGGCAACATATCAAGTAGATTTCTGTTCATCTGACAAAAAGAACTTCGCAGCTAGAGATTTGAAAGACTCCAGCGTTTGGGCGCGTCTAACATTCTCAGGTAAGGAATTCCATAAATGGATAGCTCGCAGGGTAAAAAATTGGCTGTAAAATTGAGAAAAGTTAGGCGGTATGTAAAGGCGGAGATTGTCAGATGAACGAAAGGGAAAATTGTGAGTAGAGGAAAGAAACCTAAAATGCTCCTTGAGATATCTGGGTGACAATGGATTGGACAGCACAGAAAAGAGAAGGGATAATATGTGTAGGTCTCTGCGTCGGCGAATGGTAAGCCAATTCAACCTTTGACGATAGTGAGAGACATGGTCATATTTACGCAGTCCGAATATGAACCTTATGGCGAAATTTTGGAGACGTTCAAGCTTATTAAGAAGCTCAACTGTAAGGTCTGGGTCAAATAAAAGTCCTAGGTTTTTCACCGTATCTGTAAATGGAATCACTGTCCCGTCCAAAGTAATTTTCGACAACTGCCCGAAATCAATCCTGGACACAAAGTAAGGGCTGCCAATTATTATACACTGAGTCTTCTTAGGATTAACATTCAAACCAAATGACGAACTCCAATTCACTATACGATTTAAATCAATATTGATCTTGCGGATAGCATCGTTCAAGTTATCAAATCGCTCTTGCGTATAAATTTGAAGATCATCAGCATACAAGTGGTAGGTGGAAGTTAGATTATGAGTAATAGAATTAATAAAAATGGCGAATAATAAGGGAGAAAGCACGCCGCCCTGAGGAACACCAGCAGACGTAGAGCTCCACTCAGAGAAAGAGTCTTCTATACGTACACGTTGCCGGCGTCCGTGTAGATAACTACGAAACCAGTTAATAACAGTTGGAGATATGTTAAGGGAACTCATCAAGCTTAACAGTATGTCAAAATTAACAATATTAAAAGCATTACTAAAATCAAGTAATGTTAATACTGTAAGCTTGCGCTTCTCCATACCAGAGAGAATGTCGTCGCCGATTTTAAGTAAGGCACTCGCTGTACTGTGACCGGGACGAAAACCGGATTGGAAAGGATTTAATAAGTTATTTTTATTTAGAAAGACACTTAATTGTCTGTTAATTAGACGCTCTAGGACCTTGGACAGGAAAGGAAGTATGGAAATAGGTCGGAAATCAGACATCGTAACTGGATTGGGTTTTTTAGGGAGAGAAATTATCTGAGCTTCCTTCCATATACTTGGAAAAGTACTAGAAGCAATGGATTTGTTGAGGATATAGCAAAGTTTCCTCTTTGACTTTAGCGTCAAGAGGAGAAGCAGCAGAAAAATGACTGTTTAAGCAGTTAATATCCAAATCTTGATTTAAATCAACATTACGAGCCTTGCCAACTCCTAGAAACCTAAGAAATTTCCAAACTTTAGCGGGATCACCGCTTTCCACAGATTTATAAATATATGGTGTCGCTGTGCATCCCTACACACTGTATTGCAGCGATTTCTTATTCTATGATATTTGTCACGATTCAAATCAGTTGGGTTAGACTTGTATTTAGCCTTAGCATGATTTTTTTTGTTCATCAAAGATTTGATTTCCTCAGTTAACCAAGGCGCAGGCAGGTGTTTCATTTTAATAGGTTGCAAAGGTGCATGACGATCATACAACTGGGTTAATGAAACGTTAAATAAATCAACTTGTTCCTTAACAGTCGAAGCGCTTTCGATGATAGACCAATCAATTGATAGGGCATCAGCACAGAGACGATTCATATCAATGCCACCAAAATTACGTTGCAGAAGAGTTTTAGGCTTGTCTTTGGGAGGTCGAATTTTATAAGAGAGATATATTAAATCGTGATATGAAAATGCATCAGCAGTGAATTGACCATGTTTGGCCACATGGTCAAGGGAGGAAACGATAATTAAATTGAGAAGCGATGGAGCACAATTTGGAAAGAAGTGTGTAGCATTTAAAGGAAGTATATGCATATTGCAAGCATTAACGAGGGACTTTAAACTATTAGAACGGAAATCGTCTTTTAGAAGGCATGTATTAAAGTCACCCATAATGATAGAATGGCTATAGGAAGGAATGAGATCTTCTAAAAGTTTCTCAAAAGAAGAAAAATAATTTACTCTTAAAGATGGACTGTAGAAAACGCCCAGCAGAATTTTGGTGTGAGAAAGAGTAATCTCTAGAAAAAGGTGTTCTGCAGTATCTAGCGGAGGTGGTTGAGGAGATCTGCTGATAACAGTAAAAGGAATATGGTTTCGTAAATATATGGCCACGCCCCCATGAGAAGTATTAGTACGATCGTTGCGAATGAGTTGAAAACCAGGAAGTGAGTAAGCTGTAGAGGGAAGAGAAGGATGGAGAAATGATTCCGAAACAAGTACGGCATGAATATTTTTATCAGAAAAAGTTACTAGAAAATCGGGATAGTGAGCAGGAATGCTCTGTGCGTTAATATGTGCTATATTAAAATTTTTAGGTACATCTGATGTTATAGATTGGAGACAATTGTTTAAAGATGAGATACTACAAAAACTATCATTACTGTTCAATCCATTAGAGGAGGAACAAAGAGATAAAAAGTCTTGACTATCTTCATTAGCAGAATTAGGCATAATGTATGCTATACTTAGATACTATAACTTATATATATATAAAAACAATATATATATAAAGAGCAAAATATTAAGCAAAATTACATAAAATAAAAGTCGATAAATAAAATTTGCGCATTAGTACAACTTACCAGCAATAAAAACTTAACAGAAACTACTATACGAAATTTTAACAATTGCACAAAAAAAACAATAAAATTGCAGAAAGAAACCTTTCACATTATAATACTAAGTAAAATTACACAATTAAACAAAAAACAGAAACAGCATAACAAAAACGTAAAACGGAACACAATATGAGCGGTGGCACAAAGGTTATAGCTCGAAGCAGCAAACTATAGACAAAACAGAAAACAAAAATGACATGTCAAGTTGACAGTTGTCACTAATACTTTATAAGTTGGTTTTATAAATTAATATTAGAAATAAATTAAATTAGCTACTTCCAAGGCACAAAAGTAAGTTACAAAAGAAATAACAACTACATTACCCTCCAAGCAAAATTGTGAAGCAGTAACCAAAACAAAATCCAATTAACAATATAAGTGCGTAAGGCAAAAATGTAACAATACAAAATCTGCATATGTTTTTTTCCTTTAGCTTAAATCTGCCATGCAATAATAAAATATTAATTAAACTAACACAATAAATTCAATATTATAATAAAAGAAATTTAATACATTTAGCAAATAATAACATTGTGCCACCAAGAAGTTAACCCTTTACCGCATATGGGCCCATATATGGTATTGAAGTTTTAATTAATTTTTATTTCCAAACTAAGTATTATAAAACAATTCAAACTATTTTAATTCATTAAATATATATTTAGCAATAATAAAACGCAAAAATATTGTCTATGGTTTGATGACATTTCGAAATAACCTCACTTTTAAGCAAGTGGGCGAAAAAGCAGAATCGAAGTGCGAGTTGTTCATTTTCAAAAAACTATAACAGAGTAATACGTAAGTACTTTTTGATAAAAAAAAATATTTTCATGGAGTCTATATATTCATCTTTCTCGACGAATGATAATTTTTCCGCTTTTCAATTGTTTTTTATACTTTACAACTAGTTTTTATTCGATTCCATATATGGTCTCGTATGCACTAAGACATTTTTTTGCTAGGACAAATATGGAATCGCATGGGCTCAAGCAAATTAGCATTTAAAGTTTTATTTATTTATAACAGCTAAAATTTTATACATATTACACATTTTTATACATTTTATTTATTTATTATGCTTTGCTTGCTTCAAAAATTTGCCTTTTCTCTTGCTTGGCAGAATGGACCCAGCGCGTTTTTACGGAAAAAACCTTCATACTAATTTCATTCCTGGTGATGGCATGCTAAGTGATGATGATGATTTAGATTCCGAAAGCGATGTTCCCTCAATGCCTGTCCCATTCAGATCAAATCTTGGAACACCTACATCTAAAAAGACGAGAAAAATCCCAGAAAAACATCAAGAGCTTCCCCTAAACTCTGTAAGGACGGACAGTATAGGTCATTGGCCTGAATGGCAGAAGAATCGTCAGCATTGTCAAGTATGCTCAATGAAAACTTATACTAAATGCTCCAAGTGTAAAGTTTTTTTATGCTATAATGAAAAAAGAAACTGTTTCTTTCAATTTCACTTATAATTAATATAATTATATTGTTATTATTTTTTCAATATTCTATAAATTCTTTGTTTTGCTGCATACAATACCATATGTGTCTGTAATGGTTTTTGTCTCAATGCATACGAGCCCATATATGGTTCCGTAAAAAAAAAATCCAAAATATAAAACTTTTTCAAAATTTCTTTCTCAATATGTCTTATTGATGATTAAATAAAGCTATTTCCACACTGAAATATTTTTTTTTCAACGCTATAATGAATCATGCAGTAAAGGGTTAAGAGATTAAGTTATATACCTACTATTTTCTGGCAGCAATGCGTCTTTTGTTCTTATCGTGCAGTGTAGTTACTGGAGCTACAGTAGTAGAGGGCAAAGAAGCTGATACTTTATCCAAGTCACTTAAGCAATTCACAAGCTGGCGTTTATCATTGGAACCCAACACAAAGATGTTACCTTCTCGTGTCCAACACCTAGTGATACCATATCGCTTTCGTGCCTCGAGAAACAATCCATGTCGCTCACAAGTCAGGAACTCTGACAATGTAATGCCGCTACCCTTGAATGAAGTTTTCGCATACCAAATTCTATCTCGCAGTGCCACATCACAGAACTTAACCAAAATGGGTCTTGGCTTGTCATCCCCAAATCGTCCTATTCTTTGTATACGACTGATATCATGGCCTGAGAGTGTGATCTGCTTGAGATGTTGACCTGTCACACCCAGTAACACATCGGCCACAGCTTCATCCTTGCGCTCAGCCACACCGTGTACCAGCAGCATACGACGACGACTTCAGATCTCACGACGCTCATGCTCTCGTGTGAGAGCCTCTACCTGCTTCTGCAGAGTGTCGAGAGCAGTCACAACAAAAGCCAACAGCCATCCTATTGTTAAACTGTGCAGCCATTTCCTCTATAGTTTTTTTCACTGACTCCATAGTGTGAGGTTGAAATATAGTGCAGTGTTTTATGAGCGGAATTTTATTTATGCTGGTAGAATAATGTTCTATACCACCATATAAGGTTCTTGAGGTATGTAAATATTAATTATTACAATTTAATGAAATTAAAAATTAAGAGTCACAAAAATTGCGTCTTTTCGGCACAACTATCCCAACTATTATCTTATTATCCTATTATCAAAGACTTAAATTATCAGATTATAATCGCGCATTAAATAGTAATAAAACATTTAAATGCAAAATAAATACAATAAAATCTATCAAGCATATTTTATATTCGCAGGAAGTCAATAAAGTTGTGTTATGTAGATATGAAGATAAACGACAGATTTTAAATAATTATGATGAAAAAAATATATACATAAGTAATCATAGTATACTTCTGCCTGATACTATCCGAGCTATAATATGTGGACCTTCTAATTGTGGGAAAACAAATTTAATGATCAATCTGTTAATACATAAAAACGGGGTGAAATTTAAAAATATTTATTTGTATTCAAAAAAGTCTTATCAACCTAAATATATATTTTTAAGACATGTCTTAAAACATGTACCAGAGACAAAGTTTTTTGTTTTTAATAATAGCGAAGAAGTTATTTCATGCATTACAAAAATCAATAATTATTTTTGATGATGTTGCATGCGAAAATCAAATCAACATTCGCAACTTTTTTCCTATGGGGAGACATAAACAAATAGATTGTTTTTACTTATCGCAAACCTATTCTTAAATACCTAAGCAATTAATACGCGATAATGTTAATTTTCTCATATTATTCAAACAAGATGACATAAATTTAAAACACATTTATAAGGAACATGTAACGACTGATATTGAGTGGTTGGAATTCATAAAGCTGTGCACAACAATATGGCAGGACAGATTTAGTTTTTTAACAATTAATAAAGATTGTGCTTTAAGTAAGGGAAGATATAGACAGGGTTTTGATACATTTATCTGCTTATAAAAAATGTATATAACAATGATATCCCTAAAAATAAGTTACTTGGTTTTGAATATTAGTAAACAACAGTCGATTATAATGGATACTGAAATCAAAAAGCAACTAATTCAATCAGTAGATAATATAAAAAATAAAATAAAAATAATGCAGACTGAAGAAGATGCAGCTAATTTAAAATTTAAAAAGGTATTTAAACCTATCACTGATAACTTAGAGACCATGATTAAAGGTAATGATTCAAATAAACTAACACTAAATGTTTCCATAGATATGAGTAAACATGAAACAATAGATGATCAAGACTTTTCTTAAGATTATGAAAAATTCTGCAAGAACGCACAAAGAGGATCAAGTGAAAGTTCTGATAATTATGATTTTACATGTGAAGAAAAATATGTAAATGTTACACCATCATCGTTACAAAAAGAAGTTACTGACATGTATGATAAAAATATAAATGTACCATTCGGTATACGTAGTGAAAACAAGAATTTAATGATGGGAAATTCCAAAGTATCGTTTTCGTTATCAGACGATGCTTCGAATTCCAATAATATTGTGAGCATTGGTAGTCGCCACTATGAATTAACACCTGGTTTAAAGGAACTTTTAATTCACAATAAACCTAATCTTAAAGTTATTAACGAAACAGATAAGATAACCTATAAAGACATACTTCATTATACGAGTGCACATAAAAGAAACTATAGCCCAAGTGGTCAAATAAGGGGCGATAAAGGTTTGAAATATCGTCAAATAATAAATATATATAATAAGCAACCTATTAGTTGTCTGTAAGGTTTTTTTTTTCTCGTGGGTAGTCAGTTAAGAAAGTCACAATTTTGAACACCTCTTGATTAAACTTAAGTATATAATTATTTTTATACAATAATTCACCTTTGATTATTGCTAATAGTAACTGACGCTAAGTAACACCCGCTGAAGTGTTATTATCCTTTTACTCCAGCAAATACTTGATATCTCAAGACAAGAAATTTCTTCATAAGGCACAATGGAGCAACCGCAGCTTACACTATCTCAGCTGATGGAGACATTCCATAGCAGGATGAGTAATTTTGAAGCTCAATTGCAAAAGACTCAGAATGCACCTAACACCACCACCACCACCAACACTGCGAGTCTAGCTAGTGAATTTGCATCTTTCAAGTCCTTCACACTGGAGTCATTAAATGCATTACGGTCTCAAATCCATTTAGTTGCAAAGACAGTTTAGTTTATGGCGTAGTTTTCGACTTTCACAAGTGCTCTGTAAAAGCCTAAACTGAATAAATAAATTTTGATTTGATTTGATTTGAGTTGATCAAGTGGTAATGAATGGCCGATGAAAAATATTAATGATTCATGACATTCCTGAACAACTGAATGAAGATACCTCTCAGCTTATGTCAAGGGTTGTTCTTGACAAATTAAAAGCTGATGGTTTTACAATCGGGAATATTAAAGACTCATACAGGCTGGGTCGATCCAGTAACCACAATAAGCCTCGGCCTATTATTGCTAAATTTCAGTTGAATAGTACTCGAAACAGGATTTGGTCCAGCAAGTCAAAGCTGAAGAATACTGGTATAACCTTGTCTGAATACTTGACGCATTCTCGTCGCACTGTATTCATGGTTGCCCGCGAAAAGTATGGAATCAATAGATGTTGGACTCGTGATGGCGTCACACTCGTGCTTGGCCTTAACAATACCAGGCATCGCATCACATGCATGGAAGAGTTACATTCGATTGACTCCGAGCCTGCCAACTCTGTGGCTTCTACGACGGATTGCAGCCACAAAGAATGTACACGATCTTGCATTCATTCATTTTCTTTTTTTTTATATTTTGCATAGTCCACCTCAGTCTACCTTCTTTGAACTTTATTTTGATTATTACTGAATAATGGTTGTCACTAAAAATAATATAATTTTCTTTTTTTTTATATTCTGAAAATTATTTGGTGTATTCGGTTTGATTGTTTTTGTGAATGTCAAACATGAAATGTCAGTTTTGATTTTTTTTTATATGTTACAATAGAATCTTAGACCATACAGCCATGTCACTGTCACCTGTAATATTGTATTTGTATATCTGTTAAAGAAAATCCTTTAATTTTTTCCCTACTCTTAATTGTTTGTTATTATATTAATTAAGTTAACACTAGCGGGTGGTATATGGTGTATTTGCCGGTATTAGTTTTACTTTGCTTGTATAGTAATACTATTTATATTATTTACATTTATATACATTTTTCTTTTTCTCTTGTAACTGAGGAAACGGTTGCAAATATTATCCAAAGTTTTCATTCCAATGCAGTGGGTATAGACGGGATCTCCCTTCAAATGTTATAGATGACTTTGCCACAGTCTCTTAGTGCAATAACATCAATTGTAAATAAATCTTTGACCGAAGCCCAATTTCCTGATATCTGGAAAACTGCTCTGATCAAACCTATCCCTAAAAATTCTAGTCCTGTTGATGTCAGTGACCTGCGTCCAATAAGTATTTTGTCCTGCCTATCCAAGATCGTTGAGAGGGCAGTTAGCACTCAGGTGGTAAAGTTTCTTGAATTGAACTGTTTGCTCCCTCAGGTTCAGTCGGGCTTCCGTAAGAAACGTGGCACATCTACTGCACTTCTTAGTGTAGTTGACGATATTTTGTCGGGCCAGGATAGAGGTATGGGCACTCTTCTGGTACTTCTAACTACTCGCGAGCTTTCGACTGTTTGCATATACCTCTACTTCTTTATAAATTGTCCTATTATGGTTTTGACCCTGCTGCTGTTCGCTGGTTTCACAACTAGGTATCTCCTTAATCGTAAGCAAATAGTTGAGGTGAGAAACGTGGATGGCTCGGTCTCTTTCTCTGAATGTCGTGCTCTATGTAGAGGCGTTCCTCAGGGATCTATACTTGGCCCGATTTTATTTATTATTTATTGCGCGGATATCACTGAAAGCATAAAAAACTGTCAGTATCACATTTATGCAGATGATGTCCAGTTGTACTTGAGTTTCCTACCTCGTGACACTGTTAGTGCAGTGGATAGAGTGAATGATGATCTGAGGAATTTAGGTCAATGGTCACATAAAAATAGTCTTGTGTTAAATCCTCATAAAACAAAATTTATGATCTTGGGTTCACGGAAGCAAGTATCTCATATTGTGGATTTTAAACCTCAAATTTTGATAAACAATCAGACAATTGAGATGGTCTCTGAGGCAAGAAATCTTGGGGTTATTTTTGATTCTCACCTACGTTTTGAAAGGCACGCACTGGAGGTTGTCAGAGGCTGCTTTTATCGCCTGAAAATTCTTTATAAATTTCATCCTTTGCTCAGTGAAGATCTCAGAGTTGGCTTGTGTGAATCATTGGTCCTAGCAAAATTGAATTATGCAGATTCAGTAATTGGGCTCTGTCTGCTGGCAAAAACAAGGCTCCTCTTACAACGGGTACAAATTGCATGTGCACGCTTTTGTTTCCCTGTTCCTCCAAGAGCTCATATAACACCTTATTTAAATAGCTCTAATTTAATGATGATGAATGCCCGTAGAAAACTGCATTTTGCCACCTTGTTATTTGATATTATACATACTAAAACACCTGAATATCTTTACTCTAGAATTACCTGGGCTAAGGATAAAAATAAATATAGTACCAGAGCTTCCTCTTATATGATACAGACGCCGAAACATCATTCTACTGCTTTCCGGGGTTCTTTTAAATACTCAGCTTCAAAGTGCTGGAATAACTTGCCGCCTCCTATTCGTACGCTAAAAACAAAGCACACTTTCAGCAAAAGGTTAAAGGCATATTTATTACAGTCACAGATGCAGTAGGGTTTCGGTATGATGTTTTTATTTACTGCTTGGGGTTGATTTGGAGAAGTTTTCCTTTGTGTCCGTCTGTAAATTCGGACGGTTATAAACAGTTTTCATTTTTAATAACTATCCTTTTTATTGAATAGAAGCGATATCCTAGTAATTCATAGTGTATAAAATTTCAACTGCCACGTCGGCAATAAAATGTGTTTATTTTTTTATACGGAGTAACTGTATACGTGTCATAAGTCAATTTGACATAATAATTATGTACACAGAATCAATTCCACTCAGCCTTAACGTTAGTGTAGTCATATACGTTTTCTTTTCTTTCTTTTTTTTCTTTTTTATTTATATTTATTGTGTGTTATTATCATTTACGGATATTATATTAATATAGATATTGTGCTCCGTGGTGTCATTGCTGGTCTCTGCAGAATATCAGTGCAGCGGGTCTTGCCTGCTGCTTATACTGAGCTGAGTCCAGCGTTGGCATCACATAGCATTCGCAGCAACCTGTTTTTAAAAATATTTATATTCAGCCCTATTTAATGTTGTTGTGTATATTATGTGGTTTCAACAATAAACGAATTTTTTTTCTTTCTTTCACATATATGTGTATGCTGATGACACCGCACTTTTGGTGCACCGTAAAGACTGGAAAGAAGCCAATACGCAGAGACTTCATTACTACAAGTGGCTTTCCGATAATCAACTAACACTGAATTCAGAAAAAAACTCAGGTACTTTCCTTCTTCATTACACTGGCCGGCGCCGCACCACCCGAAGACTCTAAGATCGCAATTCACACCTGCAACTCCTCGACACCCAACTGCGGATGCCCTTTACTTCGCACTGTGCATAGTGTAAAATATCTTGGTATTCATATCGACAGGAATTTAAAATGGCACCCCAAATAGGAGCCTTGAAAACAAGAGTGAGAAAATTAATTTATGTATTCAAAATATTACGACATTTAACTGAACCCGAAGTAGTAAAAACTGTGTACTTGTCACTATGCCAATCACTTCCTACACACTGTATCCCAGTGTGGGATTGGGCAGGTAGTATCGCTATGTTGAAGTTGGAGAGAGCTTAAAGAGCTATCCTAAAAGTGATGACTCTTAAACATATCCGACATCCTACTAACATTTTTTTTTATTTTTCATGGTAGATCAACGGTTGCATAAATGAACTTACAGTATCAATACATAAATCAGATAACCAATTATAGATCCACACAGTTAGCGAATTATATTCCGAATGTCAGGTTTTAACTGTCCAGCAAATCTTTATTTTGCGCTGTATTTTGCGGAGACACACCGTTTTCCCCTTAGATTTGAATACCTTCTCTCGTAAACGCGCTTCTGCTCAAGTTTACCGTTCAATACCATGTAAAACTGCTTTCGCTAAACGACAATTTGACGCATTCTCTACGGTGTTATAAATTAAATTGCATAAGTTAACATTTATTTACTGCCTGAACAGGTATGAAGCAAAAAACAAAATTACCAGTTACCTTCTCAAACTCACCTATACAGAAACAGAAAACCTTTTGAATTAAAAGATGAAAGTGATAGAATATGAAATATTTATAGTAATAAAACTTAAATAAATAAACATAACATTGCTTACCACTAATCCATTTAAATATTACTAAGCTTATCCACGCACACAATACATACCACACCACATACACTCACACACTCAAATACACACATAAACACATTCACTCACACACAAAAACACACACTTCTAATGTTTTTAAGACCTTTACCCTGCTTATCTTAAGTTTTTCAGTACGAAGCGTCCTCAATTCACATTCCTCTATAAACAACTTACTGAGGAATCGCTGGCCCTGATAATACAGATTCTCTAGTTTCGGGGTCAGAGATCTATAACCTGAAGCAATATGTATAAAACCTAAATTAAGCATTTGCCCTGTACTTAATAATAATACTCGGTGGAACAGAACGACCGACACTCCCGAGGTTCCTGGAGAGTACTATTTGTCTTTAATATGATGTAAAAAAAAATTATGTCTATAATTTTTTTTTACATTTGCGCGTGAGGCACGTTATTGCATCACTGCCACCTTACCGCTTCGAAGCGACTTTTTGTCGATTTTTGTTTTGTTCTAGTGCATTTTTAATTAAATTTTTGTTAATAAGATACTACAGTGTTCGTCTTGAGTGTTAGGGTTAGTTTAGTGAAGATTGTGTTTAGTTTTGTGTGAAATGTGATGTGTTTTGCGCGTGCATGCACTGGCATGCAAAAGAGCGTGCTTAGCTGTCTTCAGAGAAGAATTGGATATTTTCTGAATTGACTAACATTAAGATATCGGTAAATGGGTGATTCTTGGGAAATGTGTTCTCCGTGTAATTTCCAGGGCATTTTTGAAATCGCAAAATTATGGTGAATTATATAAATATTTCGAAAACTTCTGCAAATTTAAACATCATATTAAAATTGGCCACGACTGAGATCTATACTTTTGCTAAAAAAAAATGTAGAAAATTCGCGGACCATGGAAATTACATTATAGGCAATGGAAATTACACAGCAGATAAAATTTTGCTAAACACCATGTCATATATGAAATTAAGCTGTCATATTAGTTAGGGTAGTATTAATATCTGCCTTCATTATACTGAAACGATATACTTACTCAAAATTGGAACGAAACCTAAACACGTTCATGTTCTCAAAAAACAAAATATATACAACGTGTTATGGAAACAGCGCAAAACCTCTCAGGTGGTAGCTCAGCCCATAAACTGAACAACTTTCACTATGAGACCAACATTGAAATTTCAGCATCTGGCAAATTTTTCGAAGTAATGTTTCATCGGACAAACAAAAGTCGGGCGTCGAAGTAAGATATTCGATGTATTGAAACTTCGAACAATGAACGCTTCGACGTACTCGTATAGTTGTCGATGTATCAATTATCGAAGAAACGTGTTTCGAAGTGACATAGAGACTTTTTCGAAATGGTTATTTATTTTGTCAATTATCTTATAAAATACGCATCCTACGTCAAATATCAGTAATTCATTTATTGTAAATTTAATTGGCTTTCATTTAACACCAAATTGGTACCTGTAGGGCCAGTGGTTTTCTCAAAAACGATAATTAGCGAACACCGGTCATACGTAGACATTAGGAGGTTATTTCAGTCAAGATAACCCCCTTGGCTATCTATCGTTTTTGAGAAAACCATTGGCCCTACAGGTACCAATTTAGTGTTTAATCAAAGTAAGTTTTTACAATAAATAAATTAATTAAATAATATGTTGACTTAATCCGGTGTAAAAAATGTCCTTGTGACCCTGTTGACTTCAAACAGACGACAGCGAAAGACAGATGTTTTAAACTTGAATTTGTTTAATCACGATTTGAGAATTTGAAGATGATGATCAAAGTTTTAAATGATATTTAAGACGATTTAATTAAAAAAATAACCAACATTCAACATTTAAGTCTGTATTTGGCGATGGCGTGCATTTCCTTGAAAACAAACATTGAACATAACGTTTGATTTTTTCCAACCAAAAAGAAACAAGGTAATTTCCATGGGTGATACGTAATTTCCATGGTGTTTTATCCATGGAAATTACACCATGGAAATTACTAAAAATCATATATTTTGAAATTACTCTGCATTGAAAAGATATAACCGGCTAGTTTATTACTGTTTATCTACATTATAGAGCTAGATATTTCACCTTAAAACCCATTTTCTAGAAGAAGTACAATTATATTGAAAAAATGTGACATGGCAAAGCCGGATAACTGAGAACCAAAATTTAAGAAATTGAAGAACTTATTCTTGCAACGAAAGCGCGGGAAACAGCGACGTGGCCACCTCACCTGCTAGCTGCGGCGTAAATGACGATTCGCAAACACCAATCGGGGTTCGCCTACGCCTCGCCAGCTCAGAGCAGTATCTCGCGCAAGGCGCGCGGCGGAAATTTTGCTAAGCGTGTGACACCATTTACTTCTGACCATAAAATCAAAAGTTTCCTTCCGATTAGTTTGAAATTTGATCAATATGTAAACCGATTTGTCTTTTTTAAATGTGTGTAACAAACTGATTGAAAACGTGGGTAATTTCAAAAATATTTGCGATTGCTCAAAAGTCGGCGCGCGTGTGACACGGTAAAAACGTGCAAAATTGACCGGATTTGAGGTGTTGAGGGTAAGTTACTCCGATCTACGTCGTTTTTTATCCGTGAAATCGATATGACACTATGCTTAATGAAATGAAGAAACGATGTAATAGTAGTTTTTATCATAATAATTTATTTTTATAGGAGATATGTCCCTGTGACACTCAAAAATTGCTTTTCCAAGAAGTACCCAAATAATTTAATTTAATTAATTAATTTATCCAGCAAAAGTCTGGAAATTTCTAAGATCTCTGGGCATAGGAAAACAGCATCAAGAATCTACGTCTAGTAATATAGATATTAATTCCCTTAATAAGCACTTCTCGTCTTCACATGCTCTTCTCGCCCTTGATTTAGCACGCAAGTCTAACACTATGGATTATCTTTCATCTCTTCCGTGCCCAGACTCCACGTTTTTCATTTCATCAATTTTCTGACTGTGATGTTAAGAAGAGCATTATGTCAATAACCTCAAGTGTTGTGGGTTTGGACTCTATCAGTAGGAAAATGATTACCCTTATCCTTGACGAAATCCTTCCTATTATCTCTCATATTCTTAATCAATCCATAAACACGGGTATATTTCCTTCAGTCTGGAAAGATGCTTCCGTTATTCCGTTACCCAAAAAATCGAAAACACTATCCTTCACAGACTATAGACCTATTTCCATTTTACTATTTCTTTCCAAAGTCCTGGAACGCCTTATTCACAACCAGTTGGCCAGTTTCCTTTTCAAAAATCAACTCCTTAATTCCTACCAATCAAGTTTCCGCGCTGGTCATAGTACTACTACTGCACTGGTGAATGTAACTGAAAATATAAGATCAGGAATGGAACATGGTAAAGTTACGGTTCTATCTCTACTTGATTTCAGTAACGCATTTAACACCGTTGACTTTGACATTTTGCTTGGCATATTTATTTATTTATTTAACACTTTATTGCACAAATAAAAAGTAAAAATAAATACATTGCAAGGAACAAAAGAAAAAAAAAATAATTACATTTGTGCAATGGGCGGCCTTATCGCTGAACAGCGATTTCTTCCAGGCAACCTTTTGATTGATACTGGTGGCAGGTGATTGTGGGTCGTGCACAAAGTTAGGGAAAACATCTACTAAATATATAAAATGAAAAAATCAAATAATAATATATAGATATATACATATACACAAATACATAAAAATAATAAAATAGATATACATGGGTAAAATACGCAGTAGCCAACATGAGCAGCAGATACCGCAAGCTATAAGAAGGAAGGATAGAGGATTAAGATTTTAAGAATAATGTCCACCAGACAGAAAATGCGCAAAAACTCTAGATTTAAATGAGTAGAGCGATTGTGAACGTCTGATATCTTCGGGCAAAGAATTCCACAATCGAGTCGCGTGTAACGTAAATGATTGGCTGTAGAATTTTGATCGGTTTTGAGGAACCGAGAGGCGAAGACTGTCTGATGAACGAAGAGGTAGGTCATGAGTGGACGATAAAAACTTGAACCGTTGTTTAAGATAAAAGGGGCATTTTGAATTGAACAACACAGAGTAGAGAAGGGACAGGATATGTAAATCTCTACGTTGCCGAATAGAGAGCCATTGGAGTTGTTGGCGAAATTCGGAGACATGATCGTATTTACGGAGCCCGAAAATAAATCGGATGGCAAGGTTTTGGAGGCGCTCCAGTTTACCAAAAAGATCAAAAGTAAGGTCAGGATAGCACGCATCGGCGTAGTCAAGGACAGGCAAAAGAAGGGATTGCGCTATGGATATTTTGGTAGCAGTGGGTAAAAAGTTCCGTAAACGCCTAAGGGATCCGACTGTAGCAAACATCTTTCTGCTGACTTCGGCAATCTGTGGACGCCATGAGAGCGTTTGGTCAAATAAAACTCCAAGGTTACGCACTATATTTGAATAAGGAATCGGAGTACCCTAAAAGATCACCGATTGCAACTGACTCCACTTTATCCTATCCACGAAAGAGGCACTACCTATGATGATAGTTTGAGTTTTATCGGTGTTCACTTTTAAACCGAAAGATTTACTCCAGGTAGCAATACGTTCTAAATCGGTGTTTATAGTAAGGATTGCGTTATTTATATGGTCCAGTCGTTCCATGGAATAAATTTGAAGATCATCTGCGTACAGGTGGAAGGAAGAAGTAAGTTTGTGACTAATCGAATTAATAAAAATTGCGAATAATAAAGGAGATAGCACACCGCCTTGGGGTACGCCGGCAGACACCAAACACCATGATGAAAGAGATTCATCAAAACGTATGCGCTGTCGGCGCCCATGTAGATAACTACGAAACCAGTCAGTTACTGTTGGAGATATGTTTAAAGAACCGAGGATAGCCAACAAAATATCATAGTCAACAGTACTGAAAGCATTGCTGAAGTCTAGCAATGTCAACACTGTGAGCATTTGTTCCTCCATACCCGCGCGAATGTCGTCAGAGATTTTTACAAGAGCAGTGGTGGTACTGTGTCCAGGTTTAAATCCGGATTGGAGAGGATTAAGAAGCTTATTGCGAACAAGAAAGTCATTCAACTGCCTGTAAATAAGACGCTCCAAAGCTTTGGATAGAAAAGGTAGAATGGCGATTGGACGAAAATCAGAGACTGAGGTGGGGTTTGGTTTTTTTGGAAGAGGGATTATCAGCGCATCCTTCCATAAGTGGGGAAAAATACCTGATGATATAGATTTATTAAAAATAACAGTAATAATAGGGGTTAAAATGTCCAAAATAGGAAGTATCATATTGCGACTGATATCGTCATCACCCACAGCCGAAGAAGCGATAGCTCGTATATTTCTCTCAACATCACAATCGGTAAACTGACTAAAAACAAAAACTGGAAAATCAGGAGCAGGTAATAGTGAAAGTTGCGATAAGGTCTTCTCTTTGACTTTACTATCAAGACAAGAAGGATGTGAAAAATGATTATTTAGAAGATCAACATTAATATTATCTGGAATTTTATCTATTTTTGGTTTACCCACTCCCAAGGACCTAAGAAATTTCCATACTTTGGCTGGATCGCCGTTTTCTACTGATTTATGAATGTGGCGCCTTTGTGCATCCCTACACACCCTGTTGCAGCGATTTCTGATGATATTATATCGGTCTCGATTTTGGTCAGTCGGGGCACTTTTGAAGGTAGCCTTTGCTCGATTCTTCTTATGCATAAGGGTTTTGATGTCGTCAGTTAACCAAGGCGCCGGAAGATGCCTTACTTTGATAGATCGAACAGGAGCATGCACGTCGAAAAGACCAATCAAGATGTCGTTCAGCAGTTGCACTTGGTTGTCAACAGATGTTGCATTACCAATAACAGACCAATCGATCTTCTCGGCATCATATTGCGCGCATATTGCGCTCTATTAACATATCTCCGGCAGTTATTAACTGGTTTCCTAGTTACCTGTCTGGGCGCCGACAGCAAATACGCATTGACGATTCCTTTTCTACTTGGTGTGATATTTCTGCTCGTGTACCGCAGGGTGGCGTTTTATCTCCATTACTTTTCACTATATTTATCAACTCCATTTCACGCCAGTTAGTTTCATCTTACTACCTTTATGCTGATGATTTACAAGTTTATTCCCAAGCTTGTCCCGATTAAAACGCTGAACCGTGACTTAGAAATAATTTGTGACTGGAGCAAGTCCTATGGCATAAAAGTAAATGCACTGAAAACCCAAGTCATTATTGTTGGCAGTCCCGCAATGACAAATAAAATCAACCGCTCATGTTTACCTGCAATTTTGTTCGATGATGTTGCTTTAGTCCCTAGTACGAAACGCGTACGAAATCTTCTTCTTCCCTTCCTTTCTTCTTCCAATACTGGATTACTCCGATGTCAGCTATCTAGACTTAACTGAGGAGCAACTGAATAAACTTGAAAGACTTCATTGTATTAGATTCTGTTATGTAGGTAGATCAATAAGAATCCCGAATGACGGGTATGTTTGTTACCGACTCGACTCCTTTGTCTCGCAATACAACTGATAACGAATAGACGCTTTTTATTTCGCTCCTCCAGTATATAATATTTGGCGACGAGGATATCGAACAATAGTTACGGGTGCTTCAAATCAGTATAATAAGAGTGCAGAATAATGTCAATAGGGAAAATATCCGAGTTTGACGTAGAAAATGACAACTGGTTTGGTCATGGTCATCTGGTAAATTATTGTATTTGTTGTATACATTATTTTTATAAATGTCCTTATGACAAGGAGGGTGGTACAATAAATCTATATATTTTTGTCTAATTTGCCGGGGCTTAACTTCTACACGTTTAGTCCAATATTTGGAGTTGGAGTGAACAAATAAACATACATCTTTTATATACATACAGGGTAGAGGCAAAACATTAAGCTTCTTAAAAAGTGGTTTACAACTATCATCAAACCAAGCATTGCAAATGACACGAATACACTTCTTTTGAACTCTAAAAATTCGGTCCAGATCAACAGAAGTTCCCCACAGTAACAAACCATAGCTCAAAACAGACGACACATATCCATGGTAGGCAATTAAAGCAGCTTCAACAGAGACTGTTTGTTTCAGTTTTTTTATTGCAAATGTAAAACGGTTTAGTTTTCCACATATATGGTCAATATGTTGCTTCCAATTTAAATTGATCTGGATGCAAGTAATTGTTTGTCTAGGAAATCTATCAGTCTGGAATGCATGGCCTTTCCGAAGATTTTGGATAATATTGGCACTAAAGTTATAGGTCTGTAGTTATTTGGATCCATCCAGTAGATGATAATTGGGTCCAGTAATCCAGTAAACATTTTGGGATCAAAAAAGATCCAGGTTACCCAATCATCATCAGACAGCATTCATTCTATTAAGTAATAAAATCACTGTATTCGAAAACTAATGTTTCTATTTTTTTAGTTGGATAAAAGTGAAATTTATGAATATTTGTTATTATTATTATATAACCATTTTTTTTTTTATACTCGAGGCGGAATACGATAATAGTATAGTGCGCTCGCGTTATTATATATTATGAGCGCTGATGATCTATACGTAGGTATCTATCTATAGGCACATCTACACAAATAGTGATGAATTCTGAACAATAGGTGTGCACATTTCATGTTTATGGGACTATATGAATGAAAAACAAAAAAACATGTATAAGAAAGTTTTTATACACAATTTATTGCTAATAGAAAACTCTTTAAACATAACAACACAGTATTCGAATAAAATTATAATTATGAACCATTACAATTTAATAAGACGTATTTCTAATAAACATTACTCCTCCATTGCTTTGGTCATTAACTTTATCAGGTCTTTTGTATTTTTATATATATTATCAAAGTGTAGTTCATCACCTTCTACAACGTACTGTATACAAGTCTCTGCACTGCAATTGCAAATCGATGTCGAATCCTTCATCGTATAGGTGTTAAAAATTTCCACATGTATAATTTTAGAGCCAGGTTTATTACGTTTCGGCTTTTTGATAAACGAATATACAATATATTCTTTACTTCGTTTTCTTGTAGACACACTCGATCCACTTGCAGGCTTTATTTTGTTAGTAGATGTTTATTTTGGTGCGACATCGGAAGCTCGAAATGAGTGGCTGGGTTACCGCTTCAGAATCTCCCATTTGTTCCACTCATCCTCACCTCGTCAGCATGACCCTAACTATCTAGCACAGAAACCTGCACCAGACCCCCCCCCCTATATTTTGCAGCGGCCCTCTGACGGGACGCTTGACCGTTTCTTCTCTGGCGCTACCCAGAGGGGCTACCGTTTCGGTTGAAATTCGGACCAAAGAGGGCGTGTTGCGTTGCGAAGGTACTACCGCCGACCTCACTTCGCTCAACCCCCCAGGACTCCTTCATCCCCCCTTACGGCGATCAACTGCGCAGGCCTTAGCGCAGGAGGGGCTAGTTAGTCTATCGGCTGGCCCCCCACCCACCGATAGCACCGAGGCTTTTGTCAGTCAGCCTAAGGAGTTTTGTAAGGAGGGGAGGATCAGGGTAGGAAATGTTTATTCAGGAGACGATCATGGGATACATAGGTATGAGGATTCCCTTTCCGTGTTGGAGTGCACTGGAAAGGTAGCGACTGATGATTTCGCTACTTGGATCCCAGGGTAGATGGCGTTGTGCGGTGCCTGTTAATGATTCCAAGTATTACCGAGGTGAACGACGTGGACGTACACCTGTCACTTGACGATAGATATACCCTGCTCAACACCGCACACTTGAGCATATACTAACCGCCCTTCACCCCATGCCAGCATCTTAGTTTTTTTTTTTATGAAATGGAGGGCAAATGACTGCGCTCCACCTGATGGTAAGCGGAGGCGTAGTCCAAACGCGAGGACAGCTAGTGAAAACAGTACGTAGGTACTGCACTAGCCACCCTCACCTTGCCGACCTGCAAGGTGCTTCTTCACGCCCCGCTTGAAGGACCCTATGTCAAAGGAAGGGTGAATACATGGGCCGGGAGACAATTCCATTTTTTGGAAGTACGACAAAGAAATGAGTCGCCAAATTTCTTTGTACGCGAAGGAATCGTTGCCACAGTTAGTTGGTGGCAACGCAAACCAGCACGTGTGGTCCTGAGGAGGAAGGGAGATGGGGGGATAAGGGAAAAGAGTTCTTCAGAGCATTCACCATGGTAGAGACGGTAGAAGACGCTGAGCGAAGCGACGTCTCGGCGCAGTTGCAGGCTTTCTAGGTTCTTGGTGACTTCACCATTGCCAATAATGCGTACTGCGCGGCGCTGCAATCTATCCAAAGCATCGAGTAAGTACCTAGCGGAGCCATCCCAAAGGTGCGAGCAATACTCCACGCATGACCGGACCTGCGTTTTGTATAGCAGGCACAGTTATTCGGGCGTGAAAAAACGCCGCACCTTGTTCAGGACACCGAGTTTTCGTGATGCGTTTTGCGTGCGTGATGCTGTTTTAATAACAGACTCGATGTGGTTTTTGGGATTCAGATCACAGCGCACTTCCATCCCAAGCATGTTGATGCTGCTCTGTAGAGGCAAGGTTGTGCCCTGAAGAGAGGGAAGGGAAGGGAATGGAGGGGTCTTGGCGGTAAATACGCAAACCTGAGTTTTCTTGGCATTGAACTCAACCAGATTTTCAGCACCCCATTTCGATATGAGATCCAGAACGTGATTGAGCTCAATGACAAGATTCTCCCTTTTCTCCTGGATTTCCGCCCGTCCGACCGTAGGAGCCCCGTGATATCCCACATGGGTAATTAGAATTACCCGTCACCTTTGAAAATTATTTATATTTTTAATTGCATAAATTACAACTTATTAAAAACCAATTACAACTTTTCTATCAATATTTGTAAATATGATAGGCGAATGGTGACTAATCTTCCCGAGTGTTAACCCCTAACTCAAAAGGTAGAGTGAAGGCAAAACTTATAAAAACATAGTTGTATTTATCAACGATTATGTCTATAATCTTTTGAAATAAAATGGTTTTAATATTAAAATGGTTATATTTTTATTATATCAAGTTTGACTATATTGAAAAACATACATATCTTTGTTAACATATTTATTAAGGAATAGAAATAAAAAACAAAAATGTAGTTATCAATTCACTCCATGTTTTGACAACTTTTTCAGTTGTTGTCTACCTAATATAAAATTTGTTTACATTTGAGATGTTAAATAAAGCAATAATGTTATATGTTTGTTAAGGTTTTCATTTATCCCTTCCCATAAGTTTTCTAGATATTGCATTTAAATGTTTATGGCACACAACAACTAAAGATAAGTGTGAACAATGTACATAGACTTAAGTTTAAAAAAGCCAGCTAAAATTTATATCACTTAAGCTAAATTTAACCAGTTAGTCTTAAAGTTTGATTTCAGTAGCTCCATCAGCATGGAGTTTGGGCTGGACAAGTGTGCGGTTATCCATGTGGATAGAAGTCGGATAAGTGATTCCACCCAAGTGGACCTTCCGGATGGATCCACCATCCGTACCCTCTCCGAAACTGATACTTACCGGTATCTGGGTATGTCACAGAATCTGGGTGTGCATATGGCGGACGTGAAACAATCCGTTAAGGAGGCCTTTTTGGGACGCCTGACTAAGGTGCTTGAAAGCTACCTGTCAGGCGTCAACAAAGTCAGGGTCATTAACGGTTGGGTCATGCCAGTCCTAATGTACACCTTTGGCATACTCAGATGGACTCAGACCGAATTGGACGCCCTGGATCGGAAAGTCCGCATAACTTTGACACTCCATAGGATGCACCACCCGAGATCGTCAGTGATGAGGCTGTATAGCCCGAGGAAGAGCGGCGTTCGTGGGCTGCTCAGTGCAAAAACCCTGCACAACCGCGAGATACACAGTCTCCGTAATTACTTCCTGGCGAAATCTGAATCCAGTGAGTTGCATAGAGATGTCAAAGCATGTGATGTAGGACTAACCCCTCTCTCTTTGGCCACCGAGCAATGGCGAGAACCAGCAGTACTTAGCACCACTGACCGAGAGGCCGTTTGGAGGGAGAAGGAGTTGAACGGTAGGTTCTACAAGGCGCTACACGAGCGTCGCGTGGATCCGAGAGCCTCCGTGCATTGGCTGCGCTTCGGGGACCTCTTTGGGGATTCCGAAGGTTTTGTCTGTGCAATACAGGACCAGGTCATTATGACCCGAAACTACCGGAAGTATATCCTGAAGGATGGGACAGAGGACGTTTGTAGAGCCTGACACCAGCCCGGTGAGTCACTCAGGCATATTACTTCCGGTTGTCTTGTACTGGCTAATGCCGAGTATTTGCACAGACATGACTGTAGTAGGTACTGTGTTATAAGGACACGCCGACCGGCTCGTTACCACACCAGTATGCAGGTAGACGTCCGTTCTCGCTCGTGGCTCTCACGTCACTGACTACCCCACTACCCGTGTGCTCGAGACACATCATATCGATTTATTAGATTATAAATCACAAACACTACATCCCTTCCTTATTATAATTTTATTAATCACAGAAGTACTTGGTTACATTATGAAAACAACCCTACAAGTTACATTTAATAAGTTTCTTAATTATTTTAATTTTTATGCTGTTCACCCACATTTTTGTCTTCACTGTCAACCCTCCATTCACCTTCTATTTTCTTCAAATGAATCACATTACGTCTTAGTTTCTGGCCGGTTTCTTCAATCCTTACTAGTACATCCCCACCGACTGAGTGCTCCACAACATGCGGTGTTGACTTAAAGGTGGTTGATAGCTTATTTCCTTTGTCCATGTCTTTTATGTATACTTTGTCTCCTTCTAAAAGTATTGAATTCTCGGCGTGCCGTTTTCTGTCTCCATATTCTTTTCCTTTATCTTTCTCTATTTTATCCTTGTCTCTTACTTCAGAATCATCTATATTATTATCATTGTCAAGAAAAAAAGGTATTTTATCCCTATTTTGTCTACCGAAAAAAAGGTCTGTAGGTGTCTTTCCTGTTACAGAATGTGGAGTTGAGTTATACATCATTAAGTACTCCCAGACACTTTCTTTTAAATCATCTCCTTGCAACTGACTAATTTTTAATCTTTTCAAAATGTCCCTATTCTGTCTTTCTACCTCACCATTTTGTTGAGGCCAGTAAGGTATAGTGTTGCAATATTTAATATTGCATTGGCGGCAGTATTCTTTGAATTCCTCACTGACGAATTGCCGACCATTGTCGGCTGTCATGGATGAGGGATATCCGAGACGACTGAATGTTTCTTTTAATAGTTTAATTATTTTCGAACTTGTAATTGTTTTAGTGAATTTAATTTCCTTGTACCTGCTATAATAATCAACAATTACAAGCAAATAGTCGTTATTCGGCAGTGGACCTAATAGATCTACTGCAACATCCACCCAAGGAGCAGTGGGGAGATCGCGTCGTTTCATGGGTACCGGATGGCTAGGTAACCCCACAAGAGTACACCCTTTACACGCTTTTACTCTTAGTTCAGCGTCCTTGTCAATTCTTGGCCACCAAACTTTTGATCTCAGCCTACTTTTCATCACCACTATTCCTGGGTGGCCTTCGTGTGCAGCATCCAATACTCTTTTCCGAAGTTCTTTTGGTACTACAATTTTGTTGCCTCTTAGTAATATTTTGTCGTAAAAACAAAGCTCATTTTCAAAAATTTTATATGGTTTTACCGAATCGTCCCAGTCTTTATTATACATTCCTTTTTTTACCTTTTTTATTTCTTCATCTTGTTCCGAGCATTTTGATAGAACTTTCATGGAAATAGCACAAGGTCTAGACTATTCCACTATCTGCTGTACCTAATCATCAAATTTTCCGGGTGGAACATTGCGATATTCACAGAGTCTTGACAAAGGATCGGCGATATTAAATTTGCCGGGTCTATATTTAATCTTGTATCGAAAGGCTTGTAGCCGTAGCACCCAACGTTCAACTCGTGCACATGGTTTTGACTTTTGTCCAAATAAAAATTCTAACGGTTTATGATCTGTAATCAGATCAAATGTTTTACCAAAAAGAAAAATCTTGAAATGCTCTACGGCCCAAACTAGAGCGAGAGCCTCTTTTTCTGTTTGGCTATATTTTCGTTCCAATTCAGTCAAAGTGCGGTTGCCGTATGCAATTATTCTAGACCCTCTGCTATCATTTTGTATCAAAACTGCCCCCAACCCCACAGGACTTGCGTCAGCAATAACTTGTGTGTCGTCATTGACATCGTAGTATCCTAATGTTGGTACTTTACTGAGAGCTTGCTTCAATTCTTGAAATGCTTGATCCTGTTCTTCTTTCCATAGATCTACTATGCTTGCCTTCTTTCCAGATTTATTCCTCAGTAGTTTTTTCAGAGGTTCTGTCATTGTTGATAGATTGGGCAGCCATTTATTAATGTAGTTGACTAATCCTAGAAAACTTTGGAGTTCATCTATTGTTTTTGGTGTCCTAAATTCTTCAATACTTGTCAAATATTTATTTAGTGGTTTAATTCCATCTGTTGTCAGTTCATGTCCGAGAAAATTGATCCTTTGTACTTTGTAAATACACTTGTTTGTGTTTAATAAGACATTATTTTCTTTTAAAACGTCCAAAACTTTAGCTAGTCGTTCGTTATGTTGCTTCTCGTCTTCCCCGTATACTAAAATGTCATCAATAAAATTGATGCATCCATCCAGTCCTGTCAACATTTTTTCAAGAATTTTTTGGAATAATTCCGGCGCACAAGTAATGCCAAACATAAGCCGTTTATATCTAAACAATCCTTTCGAAGTAATAAATGTCGTTAAATACCTTGAGTTAGGGTGGATCTCGACCTGATGAAAAGCATTTTTTATGTCTAATTTCGAAAAATATTGAGCCTTTTTAATTTTTGGCAAGAAATTGTCCATACAGGGTAATGGATGATTTTCCCTCATGATTGCGGAATTAACGCGCCTCATATCTATACACAGCCGTAAGTCGTCGTCGTCCTTTAGTATAGGTACTACCGGTGAAATCCATCGAGAGGGTCCATGTACTTCTTCAATGATATCGCTGTCAAGGAGTTCTTTTATTTTGCGTTCGACTTTCTTTTCAATAGGAATTGGGATTCATCGATACGGCTGTGATACAGGCTTGCATTTTTCATCAACTGGGATCTCAATCATTACATCCTTGAATTTCGGGAATGGTTTAGGTGCTTGTGTGATTTGATTTATTCCAATTCCTAGTTTAAGGACTCCTAAACTTAGAGCAGTTTCTTTTCCTAACAAGTCTCTCGATCCTTCTTTGATGACATAAACTGTAGTACGTTCTGACTTCTGATTCGCTTTTATGTCAGTTTCAAAAGACCCTTTAACCTTCAAAGGTGATTTACTCCCGTATGAATATAAGGTTTTGTTTGATCCCTTAATTTGATTAGTACAGCAAATTTTATTCTTTTTTAAATCTTCCCATGTCTTTTCAGTAATTAAGTTTAATTTACATCCAGAATCTATAAGTAAATTCAGTTTGACTCCACCCATCTCACATTCGATAGTCGCTTCATCGTCGTCATTCATACTGAAAACGTAATGGTCTTCATCCGACGAATCACATGCTACATTTATTGCATTTACTTCATTTCTTCCCTTTTTGGTTTTAGAATCCTTATTTTGATTGTTTTCATATTTTCGCTTTGGGTTTTTTGACCTACACAATGCGCTAAAATGCCCGGGTTTTCCACATGTATGACATTTTTTCCTTTTTGCTGGACATTCCTTATCTGACGCTGTATGCATATTGTATCCGCATCTACTACATTTACTCGGTCCAGGCTTATAAGTCGATTTCCCCATTTTTATATTCTCATTTCTGTGTTTCATGTCTTCTTTTATTGTGCTGTAGTTTCTTTTGTTAGTTCTAATTGTATTGACATCATTTGACTTGTTTTTTGGTTCATACCCCTCCAGCTGATGATTTACTATTTCAAGAGTATTCGCTTCTGTTATGATCTTATCCAATGTAATAGTGTCTCCTAATGTTAATATTTTTTTTCGTAGATCTGACGAAAAACATTTTTCTACGATCTGATCAATTATATGTTCATCAGGACTAGTGAATTTGCATCGTCCCGCTTGATTCCTTAATCTCACAACAAATTTCTCGAATTTTTCTCCTTGTTCTTGCTTAATTTGTCGAAATAAATGACGTTCATAAATTTTATTCTGCTTCGGAAGGAAATATTCATCAAGTTTTTCGATAACTGTTTTAAAAACTTGTGAGTCCGTAGTACGATTTTCTTCATAAGCACCGGGTAGGTTATAAACAATTTCTTGTAGTCCTGGTCCTCCTAATAGGAGCAACGTTGCTCTCTTTCTTTCTTCTCCTGTGATTCCTGTCGCCTCCAAGTAAATGTTAAAAGATCTTTTCCACTGCTCCCATCTTAACCCAACTGTAGCGTTGTCTCCTTCGAGATCAAGCTTTTCAGGAGCTGGCAATTAGTTTGTCATTTTCGGTGTAATTAAGTAGATTTAGAGCGGCCTGGAACCAAAGACAACTTTGGTAAACTATAGTATACGTATTACTTATTCATACCAACATTCACATATGCTCACACACTCACGTAAGATTTACAATTTCATGTAGGTTCGCACTACCTGACACTCACGATCATGTATAATTTACAATTTCATGTAGGTTCGCACATCCTGACATTTACGATCATGTACGATTTACAATTTCATGTAGGTTCGCACTACCTGACACTCACAATCATGTACGATTTACAATTTCCTGTAGGTTCGCACTACCTGACACTTACGATCATGTACGATTTACAATTTCATGTAGGTTCGCACTACCTGACACTCACGATCATGTACGATTTACAATTTCATGTAGGTTCGCACTACCTGACACTCACATTCATGTACGATTTACAATTTCATGTAGGTTCGCACTACCTGACACTCACGATCATGTACGATTTACAATTTCATGTAGGTTCGCACTACCTGACACTCACGATCATGTACGATTTACAATTTCATGTAGGTTCGCATTACCTGACACACACTATAAATATGACTATTAAGTAATATTTTAAGAATAATTAATTGTGAAACCAACACCGTCAACCACGGGAAGATTTCAGAAGTTGAGAGTTAAACAAATGAGTAGTATAGAAGAAAGGAAAGTGATGTACTCATACTAAGTGAGATGCCCAATGCTGATTTCGTTCAATTTATTTGTGATTAATGTTTAAAACGAGCCAACACTGGTTGCAAATATGTCTGTATCATTAAAATATTATGTCTGTCAGTTAGCCGCGATATTGGTGTACGTTTGCCGGCGTTTGTACGAGATCTAGGTGTAGAGAATAGTGTACTAGCTCGACAGGTTCATACACGCGGTCTAAAGGGAACTTTGTAGTTTATGTTATTAATTATTTCGATACAGTCATATTTATTGTGACAGAAGTCATACAGCAACAAACCTTGCAGCTGCACTCTTCTAAATTTAAGAGGAAGAAGACTTTAATCTTAATGAACAGATAACATTTATTTACAATAATCCGACATGGTAACAACCTACTTAAGTGCCTACTTCATAGCGAGCGATTCCGCGAGGCGGTGGTTCATCGGGATCGTTATGGAGGGGTTTTACATAGGACGCGGCGTCATTCATGCCTCATCAGAACTTTACGTTTGACTTTTAAACAACAAAATGTCGGTGTTTCGTTCTTATATAATCAAAGGATATCAGACTACAAATTGTTTGATATTTTATCGTATGAATACAGTCTAACAAACTCCTCAGGCCCACCAAGTGCAGTGATAAACAAAACAAGATCAAAGATGTTGGTTAGATCGAATTGAGCTATAAAATAATATTGTATTTTGTTTTGATACATTGTTTTACTACATATGTTCAGTGTTTAATACAGTTTTCAATTGGTATTTGAAGATATTAGAAACCCTCACAACATTCCTTTCACGTCAATACTTTTGGAGATAAATAAAGAAGTTAGTAAACAATAAATTGTTCCAATGGTCACGTTCAGAAACGCGATTTTATTTTTCCTTCTCTCTCCTCTTTCTAAAATTGTAATTTTAACTGTTAGTTATCTCTAACTGACCTTTTATCCCGTCGCCAAATGTAGTAGGTACTGTGTTATAAGGACACGCCGACCGGCTCGTTACCACACCAGTATGCAGGTAGACGTCCGTTCTCGCTCGTGGCTCTCACGTCACTGACTACCCCACTACCCGTGTGCTCGAGACACGTCATATCGATTTATTAGATTATAAATCACAAACACTACAATGACCAAGCAGCCAAAATACTCCATCTCGAGCTAGCCTTCAAATACGGCCTCATAGGCGAAAAGGTGCCGTACTATAAGTATGTGCCGGAGCCAGTTCTTGAAAACGACCGCGCTCGATTGTACTGGGACCGGTCCGTCATTACGGACAGGACTGTTCCTGCGAACAAGCCTGATATCGTACTGATGGACCGAGCGGAATCTCGGGTATTCTTAGTGGATGTCACCGTCCTATTCGATGAAAACCTCGTGAAAGCCGAATCAGATAAAAAACTTAAATATCTGAACCTGGCGCACGAGGTTACCGATATGTGGCGAGTGTCATCCACTGAGATCATCCCAGTCGTAGTGTCAACGAATGGCCTAGTCCCAACTTCTCTTCACGACCATCTGAAGAGGTTGGGACTCCGTCACGGACCAATGATTGCGAGGCTCCAGCGGGCGATCTTGCTCGATAACGCAAGGATCGTCCGCCGTTTTCTCTCTTTGTCGCCCTGACCCCCGGCCGTCTGGCCCCCTCTGCCGGAGGAAATCCACCCACCCCTCGAATCGTCGAGGAGTCGGGAAGAGTAAATTTTTAAATACAAAAAAAATAATAATAATAATAATAATTTATTTTCTCCACATATTACACAGTTACAATTGTCATATCATTTCATTCTTATTCATTTCAAGGACGGAGACTGGTGACCGATACTAGGATAATCCTGTTCTACAGAACACCAGGCCCCCACAACCAAACATATGTCTAGTAATATATCAAAAGTACAGGAGTTAATGTTCTTAATATTGTTTATAAAAGAGAAATGACAATAAAAGTAAATATGATTATATAATATTACAGGCTTGTGTGTGTGTGTGTGTGTGTGTGTGTGTGTGTGTGTGTGTGCGCGTGCGTGCGTGCGTGCGTGCGTGCGTGCGTGCGTGCGTGCGTGCGTGCGTGCGTGCGTGCGTGCGTGCGTGTGTGTGTGTGTGTGTGTGACGGTGAGTATATGTGTATGTGGATGTAAATGTATGAAAAGATACAATTTATTTATACGATTAAGTTCGGTTAATAAGAAAATTTTCTGTTTCATTATAGCTTAAACTCAATAGCCATAGTATAACAGCTTTTTTACATTGATACCTATTTAAAGGGTATATGGATAAGAGTCTATTACATTTATTATAAAGTATAGGTCCAACATATTCCACAAATTTTTAACCTTTGGTATTGAATTTCGGCTTATTAAACACAATATCATGCCTTCTTTTAGAGGTTAATAATGTGCTTAGAAACAAACTCCACAGTGCTTAAAACGGAATTGATACAGATGACTAAGCATTTTAAAATCACACATAAAACTAAATTATGTGCTAAGCATCTTGGCTTCACAAAGGCAGAAGATACACCAATTTTCATAACGGAACACTTAACGCGCAGTGCATCTCGACTTCACTTCTTGGCAAGAGACTTGGCAAAATCCAAAGGATACAAATATTGCTGGACCGCATATGGAAAAGTGTATGTAAGAAAACTTGACAATTCACCTATAATTAATATAACCAACGAGGCTCAAGTTCAGAAACTGTTTTTTATTGATAAGTGACTAGTTTCTGCTTTTTCAACTTTTTCTAAAAAATACCTATTCTCGAAAATCTGTAACTTACTAGTCTATATTTTTAGTTTAAATCTAAAATTGCATCGTTCACGTGACCATGTGCTTCTCTTCTGCCTTTATGTTTTATTTATAGTAACACACAAACAAACAAATAATATTCTCTTAAAAATACACACACGTACTGTATACACCTTCATATTCTGCAACTACGCTTATACAAAAAAACCAAATTCACATCCACATTCAATTATAATTCATTGTCCATTTATACCAAGATTAATGTATAATAATAAAATAATACATAAATATAAGATACAATCTGTAATATTTTCGCGACAGATCGTAAAAATATATCTCCGTAATCGTGAAAAAATATTAGGTTTTTGTTGCTCATTTTCATATGGCTAACACACTCCAAACTCTGCATGAAATAGACGATTTGAATATAGCTACTGCTATCAGATGTGATACCGACCTTAAAAATCATTATAATCCAAATAAAAATGATCTCACGATCATTGCCCAGAATATTTATGGTATATAACATAACTTCGATGATTTCGCAATAACTCTATCAGGTCTCAATTTTAAGGCTGATGTTATCGTCCTGAGTGAATGTTTTCTTAACAGTTGTAAACCTATCCCTAAACTAAATGACTACAACGAATATATGACTACAAACCATATTAACAAAAATGATGGAGTAGTAGTTTACATAAAAAATACCCTCAACTCTTATGTTAGAGAAATTGTTCTATCTGAAGCATCTTATCTACAGATAGATATCTTAAATAATACTATACTATGTATTTATCGATCCCCGTCAAATAAAAATGCAGACAATTTTATTACTTCATTAGGTACTCACCTAGATACGTTGAAACCTGGAAATAATGTGGTTATTACCGGAGACATTAACATCAATCTGATACCTAGATCTATTGAACAGCTTTATGAATATAACAACAGAGTGCATTACCTCGATGTATTATCACTCTATGGCATACTTCCTGAACATCGATTAGCTACTAGGAAGGAAAGTTGCCTTGATCATTTTATGTTGAAAATTAATAAAATGAAGATAACAGCATTTATTGCTATTTTATTAACCACACATACAGACCACTTCACAACATTTTTAGCTATAACTAAAACAAAAAATACAAATATTAAAATTAAAACCAATTCTTCTGTTGACTTTGAAAATGCACTCAAATACTTACAACAACAAAATCTATCCGATTTACTCCTCTACGAAGATCCTAATCTTATAGTAGAAACTTTAATTCTAAAGTTAACAAAATCCATAGACAATAACACTTTGACTATATCGATTCCCAAAAGTAAACGTATAATAAAACCTTGGATCACTCCTGGATTGCTAAAATGTATCAATAATCGTAATAAGCTACAGAAAGAATGTAGATCTGACCCATTCAATGAAATAAAGAAGATTACGTACAAACGATACCGAAACTACTGCAATAACCTGATTGAAAAAATTAAAAGAAAATATGAAAGGGACTTACTTACTAACTCACTTAAAAATAACAAATTACTATGGAAAAATATTAAAAAAATAACATACATTAATAAAACAAACAAGCAGAATCCAGAATTAATACAAATCAAATCAACGCCTCTTGAATCTGCAAATTTTATAAACAACTACTTTTCTGGGATAGGCAAACAGTTGGCTGAAAGTATACAATCGACTGTAACTCAAGATAGCTTAAATAATTACCAAAATCAAATACCAAGTGAACCTCAGTCTATGGCCCTTATAGATACTGATCCTGAAGAGATTAACTCTATCATTATGAATTTGAAAACAAATAGTGCCCCGGGGTGGGATAAAATCTCTACAAAATACCTAAAACATATAAAAAATGAAATTATTCCTATAATAACACACCTTGTTAACTGCTGTTTTAATACCGGTATCTTCCCTACTTTACTAAAACGATCCATAATAACCCCTATATACAAGGGCGGCGAGAAAAGTGATATTAATAATTATAGGCCTATATCTATATTACCTGCATTATCTAAAATTATTGAAAAAGTACTAAATACTAGATTGGTAAACTACCTAACTGCTTATAATTTACTATTCCCATTTCAATTTGGCTTTAGAAAAGGTGTATCAACTGAAGACGCAGTGTCATCTGTAAGTTCACTTATATCTGAACAGTTGGACGTAGGTAACAAATGCTTAGCCATCTTTTTAGACCTAAAAAAAGCATTTGATGCCGTTTCTATCCCAATCCTTGTGCATAAATTAGAGAAAATTGGAATAAGAGGCATTCAATTGGATATATTTAAAGATTACCTATCAAACAGAAAACAAAAAGTAAGACTAGAACAGTGCACTAGTGACTATGTGTCTGTTTCTAACGGCGTACCCCAGGGTAGTATTTTAGGACCTACCTTTTTCCTTATCTACATTAATGATCTGTGTAATATGAATATTATGAATGCCAAAATTTTCTCCTACGCTGATGATACAGCTGTAATCTTCACTGGAACATCCTGGAACATGACTAAAACCTATGCTGAACGTGGAATTACACAAATAGCAAATTGGTTAAAATATAACCTCCTGAAGTTGAACACTAACAAAACAAATTATATTTGTTTCAGTATATACAATCACCTTCAACCGAAAGATTTTAATATAAAAATGCACATATGTAATGATGTGAATAGTGAAAAATGTGATTGTCCGTACATCAAAAAGGTTAACCAAACAAAATACTTAGGCATTATGATTGATCAGAGATTATCTTGGTACCCTCAAATAGAGCAAATATCTTCTAGAATCAGGAAATTTGTTTGGATGTTTAAGTCTCTCAGATATATAGTACTAAAGAATGACTCAGAAGACAAAAACTTTTCAAACAACCTTTTAAACAAAATATACATTGCATTAGTACAATCGATCATAACATACTGCTTACCTGTATGGGGTGGTACATATAAAACACGCTTCCTCGAGGTTGAAAGAGCCCAGAGATCATTGCTAAAGGTCATGTATTTCAAGAGCCGGCGTTTTCCCAAAAAAAGGTGACCGCTCGAACCCGTCAAACTACAGGCCGATCGCTATAACCCCGTTGCTTTCAAAGATAATGGAGTCCATCAACCGCCAGCTCCTTCGGTACCTAGAGAATCGCCAGTTGCTCAGTGACCAACAATACGGATTTCGTAGTGGTCGCTCTGCTGGCGATCTTCTAGTCTACTTGACACATAACTGGGCTAAGGCAATTGAAACAAAGGGCGAGGCCCTGGCAGTAAATTTGGACAAAGCGAAAGCCTTCGATCGCATGTGGCATAAATCTCTTCTATCAAAACTTCCCTCGTATGGGCTTCCCGAGAAATTATGTGCATGGGTCACTAGTTTTTTGGCAGAGAGAAGTATTAAGGTTTTAGTCGACGGTGAATGCTCCGAGCTACTGTCTATAAATGCTGGTGTTACCCAAGGATGTGTGCTATCACCTACACTTTTTCTTCTGCATATTAATGACATGCTGCAAATTAGCGGTATTCATTGTTATGCGGATGACAGCACGAAGGACTCCACCTATAACGGTCGTGCTAATATTTCTCGGGAAACCGTCCTTGAGAGCCGGAATCAACTTGTGTCTGATATTGAATCTTCGTTAGAGAAAGTCTCTAACTGGGGTCGACTTAATTTGGTCCACTTCAACCCTACTAAGACACAGGTTTGCGCGTTCACCGCCAAAAAATCCCCTTTTGTCGTATCAACTCGCTTTGAAAATATGGAATACTGTTCTCATCTTTGGGCAGGTGCACCCCAATACCAGCTTCTCCCTCTAGACCGCATTCAGCGGAGAGCGACTCGAATCGTCGAGTGCCGGGACACTTCAAGTCGGCTTGATCCACTGGCCCTGCGTAGAGATGTTGCTTCACTGTGCATCTTCTATCGCATCTATTACGGGGAATGCTCCGAGGAATTGTTCGGACTTGTTATACCTGCCGCTACTTTCCGCCATCGTTCCACGCGACAAGAAATCCACGCCCATCATGTGGATGGTTGGAAGTCCTCAACTGTGCGTTTTTCTTGAAGTTTTCTGCCTCGCACAGCCAAACTCTGGAACAGTTTGTCGCCAGCGGTATTTCCGGACCGATACGACCTTCAAACTTTACAAGCGTAGAGCTTATTCGTCCCTCAAAGGCCGGCAGCGCGCTTGTAGCTCCTCTGGTGTTGCAGGTGTCCATGGGCGGCGGTAATCACTCACCATCAGGTGATCCGTCTGCTCGACTGCCCCCTTTTCCATAAAAAAAAAATCGAATAACTAACCTACTGTCAATTCGGAAATTATATATTGTTAATCTAATACTAAAGCGACATAAAACTCTAAATTATGACCCTAAATTAGCAATTAAAAGAAGAAAAACCACAGTCTTGCAAATCCCTAAAACAAGAACAGCTTTTGCTAGATTCCAATACAACAGTCAATCAGCTTATCTTTATAATAAAATAAATAAAGAATTACAAATATACTCAAAAACTTATAATGAATGTAAACATACATTAAATAAATGGATAAAGATTCTAAACTATAACGATGCTGAATTACTCTTGCAATCAAATAGATAATTAATCATACTTTACACACACACACACACACACACACACACACACATACCTTTTTAATGTTTAATTAGATATAATTAAGACAAATTTATCAAGTAAATCAAATTATGTCTTCAAAAAACCGCAAACAATACATTTCTGAAAAAAAAAACATGTTTCGAAGAGCGGAGTCTCCTGGTACAGGCATTGTCATGCTTTAAAGGGGACTCCAGTAATTAGTGATAAGTATTATCAGATAAGGTAAATAAAGATTTTTATTTTTTATTATTTTATTATATTAATAATAGAATACTTGACTTAGTTATAGGTGATGTTAAGTGTAATGTTGTTAGTTGTTCCTACCCCTTGACCCAAGAAGACTTGCACCATAAATCTATAGAAATAAGTATAAATATTGTCAATTTTACTGAAATCGGCTCAACCTTCTTATAACTTTTGCAAGACTGACTATGACTCAATCAATGAGGAGCTTAATAGAGTTAACTGAGTACAATTTTTTAATAATTTAAATGTTTAATTGCTTTTAAAAAAATATATATATGAAAGGCACATAAAACCTCTTAGAAAGCTTCTGAACGAAAAAAGAAAAAATCATAAATTATGGAAACTTTATGGTAATCCTCTAGACTACCAATCGTTTTCATTATTGAGAAAAAGGGCCAAACATATGGAAAGTGAATGCTATAGAAACTATATTAATTACGCAGAGAATTAAATTAAAATATTTCTGGACATATGCGAAGGCAATCAAAGAAAATAATAGGATGCCATATACTATGTATTTCAATGGACAGAGTAGTCTGTTTTCGTAAATAGTACGAGGGGAATATCATCGAAATTTCGAATTTATGAATCGACCAACTAAGTACTAAAAATGTTAATACAAGCAAACTGGTCCAGATGGCGTAAATCTTTTTTTCATCCAGAAATGTGCTAATTCATTAACTGATCCTTTGCTACATATCTTCAAGCTGTCGTTCAATATTGGTGCTATGCCGCAAGAATGGAAACGGGCATTAATAACACCAGTACCTAAGGGTTCGGTTAGTCAACACGTTACTGACTATCGACCTATCTCTAAGCTTTGTCATTTCGCCAAAATACGGGAGAAAATCGTCACTGAACAGTTACTTGGTGCTGTAAAGAGGGTTATTACAAAAACGCAGCATAGGTTTTGTAAGAAGCGTGGTGTTGAAAGTAACCTATTAAGTTTCACATAGATTTTATTGGATGCAATGGATAAGAATTTTCAAGTTGATGTTATTTACACTGATTTTGCGAAATGTTTCGATAAAATCTGTCATAATACTCTGCTGGCAAAACTTTGGCATCTTGGAATCCATGGAGATTTATTCCGTTGGCTTGAGTCATATATATTAAATCGTAGTCAGGCAGTTGTTCTCTCCGGTTATACGTCCACGTACAGTGGACGTGTATCATCTGGAGTTCCGCTAGGATCACATTTAGGACCACTTCTTTTTATATTATACTGGGAGGAACAAAATGACCGACACAGCCGCAGGAACAAAGTTTCAAGTTAGGTTACATGCAAACGTTCATTTTATTTGACAAATATTTAAAATAGAGGAGGTGTAAAAATGGAGTAAAAATTTTAAATTTCTAAGTGTTGACAGCCCTATAACACGCATGCGCAATATCGATTGTGTTCAGATTACAACGAATCGCGAAATACATTAATTTAATTTAATTATTTACCGATATCTTAATGATAGTCGATGCTGAAAATGTCCACTTCCTCTCTGAAGACCGAGCTAAGCACGCTCTTTTCAATGCCGCGCATGCACGCGCAAAACACATCACATTTCACATAAAACCAAACACAATCTTAACTAAACTAAACTTAACACTCAAGACGAACACTCTAGTATCTTATTAACAAAAATTCAATTAAAAATGCACTAGAACAAAACAATAATCTACAAAAAAGACGCTTCGCAGCGGTGCGTCGGCAGCGATGCGCAACAACACTCCAGCGCAAAAGGTCGGCGGCGACTGCACTGAGCGGCCGGAAAATACCGACAGAATAATGAAGCCGCCTGGCGGATGGCGGGCGGGATGGGGCTTTGATATCGAGGGACGAACTCGGTTCACATTT
The DNA here is from genome assembly GCA_918026875.4 of Diatraea saccharalis. Lineage (NCBI taxonomy): Eukaryota > Metazoa > Arthropoda > Insecta > Lepidoptera > Crambidae > Diatraea > Diatraea saccharalis. The sequence continues at coordinate 2,965,067 of OU893352.1, read as the reverse complement.
TTTTTATTCGTCCTTTGATATCCGCATTTTTTAATGTTTTATTTTAAATGCTATTTTAATAAGGAATTCCTCAATGTTTTTAAAACAAAGTTCATTTGTGTTAATGATGAATCGCTGGAAGATTTGTGAGTTTATCGAGTTTAATTAACGATCCCGTTGTTAAAGGAGTATTACCCCATTCAAACAATTTTTTGGAGAACTGCTCTTTTAAAATAACGTAGGTTAATGTTAGACTGATCTCTCTACAATAACTTAGGAAATTTCACACTCGGTTTCTTAATTGAGAATTTAAAGTTAAACATCTCAAACTAACATCACTTAGTTTTCGTTTCCGATTTTAGTTTTTTGATGATCAGTTGATAGCAGTTTGATAAAACTAGGACTATTTGACTTGTGAAATTAAAAAAAAATTAGGTTATTGAGAATAAGCAGAAGAAATTTTCTACTTTTTTCAAATCAGAAACCAGCTGTTAGTCTGTAAATCGAGTTAAGCATTTTGACTACCTTGTTTATTGATTGTCTGGTAGAATTTGCATGAAAGCAGTCTTATAAATCACAAACTAGTTTATTTCGTTTTTAGAAATAAAGAAGTCAATGACCGATTAAAAACTTTTCCTTAGTACGTCCCAAAAACAGGTGACTCAGGGTTGAAAACACTCATTCTTTTTCAAAAACTTTGTGATTTAATATCTCCGAAAACTATTTGACCTATACTTATAATTTTTTTACATCATATTAAAGACAAATAGTACTCTCCAGGAACCTCGCGAGTGTCGGTCGTTCTGTTCCACCGAGTATATTAACGATATCTCTAATTTAACAAAAGATTCTAGAACTGCCTGTTTGGAACCCTCCTTATCTTGTGCAATCTGATAAATTTGAGAAGGTTCAACGCAAGTTTATTAAGTCATTGGATTATAGAACTTATAATCCACACCTCAAATATGAGTCCTTTCTTGTTATTCACAATATGATTTCTCTAAAAGATCGAAGAGTTCTTATAGATATAAAATATTTGTTTAAGATACTGAATGATATGGTTGATGCCCCGTTTCTTTTGGAAAATATTTTCTTTCGAGTGCCCAGGAAACAAGAGCGATCCATTCGAAAAAAAGATTTATTTTTCGTTAAACAAAGGAGAACTTGCTATGGAAGTAATAGTTTCATAAAAAGCGCATTGCACCCTTTACAACAACGTTTTTAAAGATGTGGATATATTTGAAACATCTATTGCTGCGTTTCAACAATATGCCGTTGAAATTTTACAGCACTTTGACATATAGTTTATATAGGCGCACTAATAGAATCGCACTATTACAGTTTGTTTTTAAATTAAAATACTTTAACCGTGACCTGACTTACTATTATTGAATTGGTCATTCCAATTCTATTTTACGTTTCCGTTATATTCAGTTTTACGTTGGAAGGATTGCTGTTCCACATGAAGTGTTTTTTATCATAGTTGAAAAATGTCTTTTATCTTATTTTATTTTATATTGTCATCTCTTGTTCCCGCTTTTAACTTAGTATCATAATTTTGTAATTTCAAACCTGGAAATAAACAATGTATTTAATTTAAATTTACTCCTAAACTACTTAGTAAACGCAAATACGAAAATAATATAATGGAATATATTTAGAATAACAAGAATTTCTATCGCTAAAAAATATGTTACCTCTTGTTGTCGGCCTGTCTGGTCTGCAGTAATTGGAAGTTGATGGTAGCATCATTACGCAACTTTTTCGTAGGCTTAGTCCGAACTAAAGTTTGATCGAGCTTTTCATTTTATGAGTCTTGTTATGATTTATAGGGTGGGAATTGGATCACCGTGTAACCGGGTCTGCCAACTATAACACACAATAAAATAAAAATAAATAAAGAAAATCAGGTCACTGATTGGTTTTAGAAATTGTATATTACATTTTTGTAATGTTGATTGTTGTTTTGTAGTTTCTCGTGTAATTAAATATTGTTATAATTTGTTAATAACGTAACTTGGGAGGGGTACTTACCCGATATTGCTAATAAATCGACCATCACGATTGTTAAAGACAGCTTCCGGTGGGACATCATACTCCGTCCATGGATTTTTAATTGTTCCGCCAACAATTAAAAATATTAAAATAAGGCTGATAGCAAGGGCGGAATTGATTAACAGTCAAGATTTTAAAATAAGTTCTTAAATTTGTATGGTTAGTAAGGGTGAGCCTAGTAGATCAAACATTCGGCAGTCAGATATTAATGTGGGCGACATTAATGACTTTGAAATGAAAATACTACTGCAGTTGCTTAATAGATATGTTAATTCTTTTGCTAGGGATACTAAAGATTTGGGTTGCACAGATTTGATTGAAATGCATATTCAGACTAACACTAACCAGCCTGTTTACTGTAAGCCCTATAGACTATCCTATAAGGGGAACGAAATAGTAAATTAAAAAGTCAAGGATCTATTAGACGCTGGCATAATTAGGGAATCATTTTCAGAGTACGCTAGCCCAGTTGTTTTAGTCAAGAAGAAGGGGGGAGATTATAGGCTTTGTGTCGATTATAGGGCCCTAAATTCGCGAACAGTGAAAGACCGTTATCCACTACCTCACATCGAAGACCAAGTGACTCGGTTGTCTGGGAAATGTTTCTTTACAGCATTAGACCTTGCCCAAGGCTACTATCAGGTCCCGATTGGTGAAGAGTCTACTAACAAAACTGCGTTCGTTACACCGTCAGGGCAGTATGAATTTCTAAAAATGCCATTCGGTCTGGCGAACGCACCGGCTGTTTTTTCAAGACTCATCCAGATGACTCTAGGTAAAGTTCGCAATGAAATAGCCCTTTATTTGGACGATGTTATGATCCCGTCTCTAAGTGTAGAAGAGGGATTAAAATTATTAGAGCGAGTTTTGCAGTTATTAAAGGAAGCAAACTTAAAACTAAATTTAAAAAAATGTTCTTTCTTAAAGTCTACTGCTTCGTATTTAGGTCATGAAATTAGCGCAGGTACGATACAACCAGGACAAGCGAAAGTTAAATGTGTTGCTGATTATAAAAGACCCAGGAATGTCCATGAAATAAGACAGTTTATAGGTTTAACGTCCTATTTTAGAAAATTTATCAAAGGTTTCGCTGAAATAGCTCGCCCGCTCACAGAACTCACAAAAAAAGGAGTTGAGTGGCACTGGGGCCCAGATCAAGACGTCGCTTTCGAGTCATTGGAAAATCGACTGATAGAGAGGCCGGTGTTAGGGCTGTATGATAAGGATGCTAGGACAGCGCTTCATACTGACGCCAGTAAGAATGGCTTAGGAGGGATACTTTTGCAGGAGCAGAGGGACGGTAGTTTAAAACCAATTATTTACTTTAGTAGAGTCACTTCTATCGAAGAAAAGAACTATCATAGTTATGAGCTCGAAACGCTTGCAGTAGTGGAGTCACTTAAACGGTTCCGAATTTACTTAACTGGAATACCAGTAAAAGTAGTTACAGATTGTGCTGCCCTCAGAACTACCTTGGTAAAAAAGGACCTAATTCCTCGCATCGCCCGGTGGTGGCTAACAATCCAAGATTTTAATTTAGAGATAGAATATAGGCCTGGAAAACGTATGCAACACGTTGACGCTCTGAGTAGAAATCCAATTCCACCTTCAGTACTTATTATTGAGAACTCTGATTGGTTACTTACTTTGCAAATGCAGGATGAAAACATCCAAAGTATTTTGTCCCAACTGCGTAATCCAGAAACGAATCCGGATATCAGAGCTAATTACATAGAGAAAGATGGTATCTTGTTTAGAAAAACTTTGGACGGGGAGAGATTTGTAATTCCAAAATTAGCTAAGTATGGGTTGTTACAAAAGATGCATGACCAAATAGGGCACCCGGGTTTTGGAAAATGTGAAAATTCCATTAAGTTACAGTTTTGGTTTCCCAAAATGACCCGTTTCATACGCAAGTACATCAACTCTTGTTTACAATGTGCTTTTGGAAAAGGTAACCATGGTAGAATAGAAGGAGAGCTCAATCCTATTCCTAAGGTTGCCGTCCCTATGCATACATTGCATGCGGACCATCTAGGCCCATTTGTCAAGACCCGCCAAAGAAACGCCTATGTCCTGGTAGTAATAGACTCTTTTACAAAGTTTGTATTTGCGAAAGCTGCTAAAAACTGTAGTTCGATTGAAAGCATCCAAATTATGAAAGAAATTTTCTACCAATTCGGAAATCCCTCAAGAGTAGTTACTGACAGAGGAAAAGCATTCACAAGCCGTTATTTCAAACAATTTTCTGAAGAGATGCAGTTTAAACATATTTTAAATGCTATAGCGAGTCCCCGTTCGAACGGTCAAGTGGAAAGAGTCAATCGCACTTTATTGAACGGGCTAAATACAATGACAGAAAGCGAATGTACATGGGATAATAAATTGCCTGACGTTGTCTGGGGTATTAACAATACTCCCAATGCTACTACGGGCATTACTCCGTTTTCTCTTATGTTTGGTCATAATAATTCACGTTTCCCGGCCTATCCCATAGATGCTCCTCTAGATTCAGAATCCCAGAGACATAATCTAGAAGATAGAAGGCAAACTGCTAAATTGCGCATAGATAGAAATATGACTCTCATGAAAAGTAGGTTCGATAAAAGACACAAGAAATGTACGAAATATAACGTTGGACAACTTGTTTTATGGAAAGGGGGAGTATCTAGAGATACCTCTGCTAAAGTCACAAGGAAACTCGATGGTTTATATACAGGTCCTTACAAGGTATGTAAATCCGATCATTTGTTAAATCGTTACACTATAACCAGCATCAAGGGTATGAAGGGTTATAGACGATTAATAATAATAATACACTTTATTGCACTCAATATAACACAGGTTACAGGAAAATTACATTAAGAAGAAACAGAACACAAATGGCGGCCTTATTGCTGTGCAGCAATTTCTTCCAGGCAACCAATGGAGAGAAAAAGAAGTTTTAATGGATAGTGTGGGGGTAGTAGGTGCAATATAAGGAAGGATAAATAAATAAATAAATAACGGATATAACTCTAGACAAACATATAGTTACGAAGATGATTAAAAGACAGATTTAAATTAATGTTCTATAACAGTTTAAAATATATATAATAAGTAAAAATGTTTTAGGATATAGATAGGAAATGACTCTTAACTTGATCGCAAAACGTATCTAGTGGACGAGCTTTCCTAATACATTCCGGGAGTGAGTTCCAAAGCCGCACAGCATGCACAGAGAAGGAGTAGGAAACAAAGTCTGTAGAGTGGCGAGGAATCTCAAGAGTGAGATTGGTAGAGGAACGCAATGAACATTGTGTAGAGAAAGAGCGGAAGGAGAAGCATTTTTTAAGATAAGGCGGAGAAAATGGGAGAAAAAGTATAGAATAAAGAACCGTAAGAGTGTGCAAGTCCCTGCGCCGGCGAATAGGGAGCCATTGTAACTTGGATCGGAACTGTGACACATGGTCATATTTCCTAAGATTAAAAATGAATCTAATGCAGACATTCTGCAGACGCTCAAGTTTGTCAAGAAGCTCCTCCGACAGATCCGTATAACATACATCAGCGTAGTCAATGATAGACAACAGAAGAGAATGCGCCAAGGTGATTTTAGTACTAGTTGGCAGAAAATTACGTAAGCGACTTAGAGAACCATAGGCAGCAAATACTTTTTTCCTGACTGCCTCTACCTGCGGCCTCCAAGACAAATGATGATCGATGATAACTCCCAAATTTTTAACCGTTTTAGAGTAGGGAATTATGGTCCCATTAAACTTTACAGAGGGCAGGCGATCAAAATCAATCCCAGAAACGAAATGACGGCTGCCAATTATAATAGCTTGTGTCTTAGATGGATTAACGATAAGACCATATGATTTACTCCAGTTATTGATTAGTGATAAGTCAGAATTGGTAACCGAAACTGCCCTTGAAAGGTCAGATAGCGGTGCCTGGGTATAAATCTGGAGGTCGTCAGCGTACAGGTGATAAGAACATGATAATGACCGAGTGATAGAATTTATAAAGATAGAAAAAAGCAGTGGAGATAAGACGCCACCCTGAGGAACGCCTGCATTGTTATTACACCAAGCAGAGACCAAATCGTCAATACGGATGCGTTGCCGGCGTCCTAGCAGGTAACTACGAAACCAATCAATTGCGGCTGGAGATACATTAAGAGAAACCATAACACCGAGAAATACATCAAAATCAACAGAGTTGAAGGCGTTACTGAAGTCTAATAACGTTAACAGAGTCAGCTGTTTATTCTCCATACCCCATCGAATGTCATCGGTAATCTTAACCAACGCAGTAGAAGTACTATGGCCCTTGCGGAAGCCAGATTGTAGAGGATTAAGGATCTGATTAGTATTAAGGAAAGTGGTGAGCTGTTGGGAGACAAGTTTTTCAAGGACTTTGGAGAGGAAAGGAAGAATGGAAATGGGACGATATTCAGAAAATTGAGACGGATTTGGCTTCTTTGGAAGTGGAACGATATATGTATCTTTCCAAGATGTAGGAAAAACACCAGTCTGAATTGAATTGTTCATAATTTTGGTGATTATTGGAGACAGAGTAACAATCAGAGGAAGGATCATTTTTCTACTGACAGAATCACTACCTACTGCATTTGAATTAATAGACAAAATGGCTCTCTTAACATCACATTCCGCAAATTGATGCAAGAAAAAGGGAGAATTGAGAGTTGGCAGATTAGAAAGATGCTGAAGAGTTTCAGCCTTCCGGTTTCCATCAATAGGAGAAGATGTGGAAAAATAACTATTAAGTTGATCAATATCAATTTTACGAGAATGATAGTCACGTGACTTGCCAACCCCAACTGACCTCAAAAACTTCCAAACTCTTCCAGGATCATCATTATCGACAGATTTATGAATGTGGCGTCTTTGAGCGTCCCTTATCACTGTGTTACATCTATTTCTAGCACAAGTATATTTCTCCTCATTACGCTTCGAAGGATTGAGTTTAAATTTTGTCTTAGCCCTATTCTTCTTTACCATTAACCCACGTATCTCCTCAGTTAGCCAAGGAGCAGGAAGATGTTTAATTTTGATGGGTCGAACAGGAGCATGCTTGTCATACAATTCTGTGATGAGCCTATTAAAAAACTCAACCTGCACGTCAACAGAATCACTAACAAAAATAGCTGACCAGTCTATGTTGGCAGCATCATCGAGCAAGAATTCCTGCTTGATACCCGCAAAACTACGCTGAAGTCTGACGGTCGGTTTTAATTTAGGAGGGCGAATCCGATAAGACAGAAATACCAAGTCATGGTAGGAAAATGCGTCAGCAGAATATTGACCGTGCTTAACAGCGAAGGATGGAGAAGAGACGATGATGAGATCAAGAAGAGAGGGGACACAGTTGGGAAAGTGATGAGTTTCCTTTAATGGAAGTATATGTAAGTTTGAGGAAATAATCAGTGAGTATAACTTTTTGGAACGAAAATCATCTTTGATAAGACAGGTATTAAAATCACCCATAATAATAGTGTGGGCGTATGAAGGGACATACTTTTCAAGTAGTAGTTCGAAAGAATCAAAGTAGTCAATTCGAAGTGACGTACAGTAATATACACCTAGCAGAATTTTTGTATGGGCGAGAGATACCTCCAGTAAGAGATGCTCAGCACTGTTGGGAGGTGGTGGCTGAGGAGATCTGCTAAGGATAGAAAAAGGAATATTCGAGCGTAAGTAAATAGTGCAGTTGTTACAGGCGAATCCCTTCGGCCCTACAAAACTACTATTTCAGATGATGACACTTCTGGTAGTGACCACGAAGTAGATCGCGATGATTTGATTGACCTGTTAGAAAGTTAATTTGTTTTAGTGCACGATTTATAGGAACGTTAAGGACAGATAACTCACAATACTTATTATTGAAGCCAAATAGTTTATTTTTATTATAATATTTTGCTTAAGTTTGTACTTACCTATATAATAAGAAATCGACAACCTAATATGTAATCATTTGTAAGTTTTTCGACATAAAAATTTATAACATTAGTTGCAGTAGTTAGTGATTAATACTAAAAGTTGAACAAACTTCATACTCATAGTATATAATAAAAGCATGTAATTTTGTCATGATTTAAAAGGATTGATTAATAACATCATTATATATATTGTAATCACAAACAGAAAAGTGTACAGACCAGATGAGTGAAAAATACTATTCTCTTAGTAGGTATGATTTGAAGATGTAGATAAAAATAAAAATCGTGTAATGAATATTATATCAATAAATTGATTAGAGCTACTGAGTGTTATATTTAAAAATAGTGTACATTATTACCTATATTGAGTATGTCAGCACAAAAGTTACATAGTGGAAGTTATACCACTGCAATAAACTAAATTACTCTCTGTGAAACAAAAGACGGCTGTGTGAACAAGTCCACATCAGTATATGCTAGCTGCAGTGTAATCAGTCTGAAAAGATGCAGGGTTGGTTTCGTGTGACTACATGGATTATTACTTAGAATGGCTGTGTGATCAAATTCTAACATAATTACTACATTCCGCTACTACTTAGAATGGCTATGTGACCAAATTCTCATATAATGACTACATTCTACTATTACTTAAAATGACTGTGTGATCAAATTCTAATATAATTATTACATTATACTATTACTTAGAATGGCTGTGTGATCAAATTCTCATATAATTACTACATTCTACTATTACTTAGAATGGCTGTGTGATCAATTTATCATACTTAGCACAAAAGAAATATTAAACTAAGTATTTAAATATTAATTAAAATTGCAGTTATAATTGCGGATAATAACTTTTTTGACACATGGATTTCAACTTGTTTATTTAGATCTGAAGAAATATTTAATATATAAAATAGTAAAAGTGTTCAGTGAATAAATTTTGCGCTTCTAAAAGTTCGACGAAGTTGTGTTGAATATTGTAAACTGTTATTAATGGATTTCATGTTGTAATAACGCTAAAATCAGTGAAATTTTTCCATACAAAGTGAACCCAAGTATAATTCTACCCTTCTTCATAAATTTGATTAATAAAAAAACTAAAATCCTGTCGTAATCTTTGTGTACTCAAGCGGACCCGTGACTTAATTGTGCGCCAAAGTGTCTAAGGGTTGCGATATAATTGACAGGAAAACACCATAGGATTTATGGAAATATTATTATATAGTTCAGAACTACTGCCATCTATCGTTATTCACACGTACGCAGTTCTAATATCAACAATAAGGCACCTTACTACAACTGTTATCAATTATTAAGCGTGCTTTGGATCTTTGTCCGTGAGGTGCTATTGCCGTGCTTTATTGATAGAAAGTCATAAAGTTGAATCATAATGGCAAAGTGTGGCGCGTGCGGCAAGTTTTTGTCTACAACGGATAGTGTGCGATGTTACAAATGTACTGCTACTTTTCATAGGTCGTGCGTAGCAATCTCAGAGTCAGCACCTGTTAAGGGTATTTGGGTTTGCACTGGATGTAAGAATAAAATCCCTAAGTTTGACAATACCTCTACTCCAGTAAAGGGATTAACTGAGGCTTGCCATACACAGCACAGCCCCGTACAACTAGATGACACAGCGCATAACACAACAGAGGAATTCAAACTTGATTTTGCCTTGGAACTACGATCGTTTCGAAATGAGCTTAAGGCTTTGAAGGATGAAGTACACGAATGTCGAATGGAAATTTCCGAATTTAAAACTACATTAAATTTATTCGATGTGAAGGTGTGCGAGGTCGAGAGTAGAATCACAGTTTTGGAAGGTAAATTTGAGCTATTTGAGCCGCCTAAAGTCATGGCGCTGGAAGAAACGATCGCAAAATTAAAAGCCGAGCTTAGTGACAGAGAACAACAGCTCCTTTGTAATGATATTGAACTTTCTGGAATAACAGAGAAAAGCGGGGAAAATCTCATGACCATAGTCACAGCTTTATCTACTAAATTGGGTTTATCGTTCGATGAGAAAGATGTCGCTAGTGTGGAGCGCCTCGGGTTTGTTCGCCGTAATCGTATAGAGGAAGCTGACGGCGGTGCGGATCATGGAATAGTACGACCGCGCATTATTGCAGTACGGTTTACACGTCGAGTGGCCCGGGATCAATGGTTAAGTGCCGCTCGAGTGCGTCGTCACCTCACAACTGCGGATGTCGGACTGCACGGTAGGGCGGGCAGCATCTATATTAATGAACGGCTAAGTCGTGCAAACCGACATTTGTTTTTTAAAGCACGCCAGGAGAGCAAGAAGCATGGTTGGAAATATGTATGGTCCCGAGATGGCAAAATATTAGCGCGAAAGCAAGAGGGCGAAAGAGTGACACTTATACGCTGTGAAAAAGACCTATCAGTTTTTTTATAACTGATAGTCGTTTGGTATATTCCTTATTTCTGTATTATTGTTTCTTTATTCGATTGAGTCGAACGATTGTACTCGGGGAATTTATTGGTCGCTTTTTGTATTTCTTGTTTCTATATTATTGTTTTTTTAACGGATTGAGTCTCATGATTGTACTAAATGAATTAATTTTTCGTCATGTTCAATTAATTAATAGTTTGACGCTTTTGCGTATATTTTTAAAAATATATTTTAACATATATTCTCTATTTCTATTAAACGTAAATGTTAATATCCAATCAAATTATTATTTATTTATGAATGGTTTTTATTGTGAAGTAATTTTTTGTTTTTGGCATGTTATTTGTTTTTATATTATGTTACAGATTGATTATTTTATTAAATTACAATTTTACATCTTTTTCATGATCACGGGTTACATTGATATAATTCATGCTAATTTGTACATTAATTATTTTATTGATTTTCAATCGTACATTATATTTTATGATTTCATGTTGCATTATTATGATTTTTACAAATCTATACATGAATTGTTTTATCACATTCCAACTGTATATTCATTTGTATCTACAACTTTAGTAATGTTTATTATTTTACGCATGCAATACATATGTTTAGGTATTTATTATTTTTTATTATCGCTTGCTCGCAATAAGTTGGTAATCGAGTATTTTTAATGGCTCCTAGAAGAAATTTAGTTTTGGCTTTGCATAATGCAGGATCCCTGGGCACTAATCATGATAACTTTATACCTTTATTTGACATGTACGATATCGATATTATGGCGGTGAATGAGACGTGGCTGCGTAGGGGCGAAGAAGGCCGTGCGCCTGCGGTGCCCGGTTATCGATTACGACACTTGCCACGCTCACAGAGCGTTCGATCAGGTCGAGGGGGAGGTGTTGGTTTTTATGTAAGACGGGGTCTCAATGTGCGTATATGCACTTTGCCTGCGGATATGAATCAAGATGTAATAGAACAAATGTGGTTACTATTGACTATCAACGGCAAAAAAATTGCTATCGGTACAGCGTACCGTCCGGTCTGGGTTGATCTTGAGCTTTTTTTGGATGCCGTAACAAACGCGGTTAGTTATATGGGCCAGAACGATAAATGCGTACTCTTAGGTGACTTTAACGTAAATGTTTTAAACACTTCTGACAGCAAAACAAAAAAACTGAATTACTGCTTTACTTGTCTTGGGCTTGATCAATTGGTTTCGGCTCCGACTCATTTCACAAGCACTAGCGAAACACTAATAGACCTCGTGTGTTCCGATCTTCATGCGAGGAGAGTCTCTGTTGTCAAAATGGGTAATGATATATTAGGACATGCAGTTGTTGTTTGCGAGTTCAATGTGTTAAAAGAAAAACCAAAACCTCGCGTTATTCAATATAGACCTTTTAAATATATCTGCCTGGATAATTTTAACTCAGATTTGTCTAAATTATTTTGTACATCATTATCACCATGTACGGTGAATGAAATGGTGGATCTGCTGAATCGTGATATATTATCATTATTTAATACTCATGCCCCTCTAAAATGTTGCAGAATAAAGGAACCATCGCCTCCGTGGATAACGGATAATATTAAGTTAATGATGAAACTACGTGATGAGTCGTTATCTGAGTATCGTAAAAAGAAAACTGATTCTAGTAGAGACTATTATAAACAGTTAAAGTCATTGGTAATATCATCGTTACGTAATGAGAAAATTGCTTATTTCCGCCATAGTGTAAATGATAAGATTCATGATCCTAAGTCTCTGTGGAGTAGTCTTAAAAGCACAATATTGATAAGGGATCAGGTTACAGACTTGCCATCTCACTTTAACGATGCAAATGCTATTAATTCGCACTTTATTGATTTACCTGGGAACTTGCAGATAACTATATCAAACATGACCTTCTATGAATTCAATAGATTCAGTGATTCAGTATTCTCAATTGAAACCGTTACACACACCGAGATTTCACGTATTATAAGTAAGCTTAGATCCAACGCCATAGGAATTGATAATCTTACTTTAAATATGATAGTTATGACGTTGCCTTACTCTTTAGATTATATATGTCAAATAATTAATTCGTCAATATCTACTTCTACATTTCCAGATCTCTGGAAAATTGCTATAGTGCGACCTTTGGCAAAAGTTAGCAACCCTATACAGTTTAAAGATTTACGTCCAATTAGCATCCTTCCCTGTCTCTCTAAAGTTTTGGAGAGAATAGTTTGTCAGCAACTTACAAATTATCTTGAACATAATGATATTTTCCCGGTGTATCAATCTGGTTTCCGCAAAAGGCGAAGTACTACTACGGCTTTAATTGATGTGACAGATAACATTCTAACTGCCCAAGAGGACGGGTTGTGTACTTTGATGGTTCTGCTCGACTACTCCCGGGCATTTGACTCTATAAATGTGTCATTGTTGCTGTCGAAGATGAGATTCTACGGGTTCGATCACCGTACGCTGTTGTGGTTTGATAGCTATTTGACTAATCGCGAGCAACTTGTGAGCCTGCGTCTGGATAATGGAACTATTTTAAATTCTGAACTTTTGCCGTTAAATCAAGGGGTTCCGCAGGGGTCTATACTGGGCCCTATTTTATTTAATTTGTACTGTGCGGACATAGTGTTCAACATAAAAAAAAGTATGTATCACATTTATGCTGATGATACACAAATATATGTTTCGTTCAGACCCAGTCAATATGCAGCTGCGGTTAAAGATTTAAATGAAGACCTAGAACGCATTGCCGCTTGGTCGGAAGATAACTGTTTGTTATTAAATCCTACAAAATCTAAATGTATGTTATTCGGAACTAAAAACCAACTCAAACAATTACCAGAGGACTTAGGTGTAAGGCTGATGGGTAAAACAATTGAAAATGTCAACTTAGCACGCAACCTTGGACTCAAAATGGACAGGAGTTTAAGATTTGAGGAACACATTGCGGAAGCGGTTCGAAATTGTTTTTACCGTCTTAAAGTTCTTTATAAAATAAGACCTTATCTTTCGGAGGAGTTGTGTGTCCAACTAACCGAATCATTAGTGTTATCGAAGCTCAACTATGCGGATGCTGTTTATGGACCACGTTTGCTGGGTAGGACTGAACGGCTCATACAGCGAGTACAGAGTGCTTGTGCTCGGTTTTGCTTTTCAATACCTGCTAGAACTCATGTTACTCCAGTTTTAAACGAGCACGATATATTGAAAATGAAATCGAGACGAAAGCTGCACCTGGCTTGTCTGCTGTTTGGGGTCATTAAGTTCAATGAGCCCGTGTATTTATATAGTAGACTCTGTTGGATGGGGAGTAAAAGACAATGCGAGAGGAGACAGTGTTCGCAGTCATTATCTACTCAGATACATAGATCTGCATCGTTTAGGGGCGCCTTTCGGTATGCGGCTTCTAAAATCTGGAATAATATCCCTCCCCCTTTAAGGAGTATTAATTCCATTGCTAGTTTTAAATATCGTTTGAAACAATATCTTTTAAATACGCAGAAAGATTTCGGCGCTTATAATGTCAATGAGTCTTGGATCTGAGTGGTATATGAGGGAAACCAAATTGATTTTAAAAATGTAGTGTTGTTTGTAAAATATCAATAATATTTATATAATATCAATCTAATTTATTTATTTTTAACATTATTACTGTATAATATTTTATAATGATTTATTTTTAATTAACAATAATTGGTTGATTAATTGTTTGTAGTAAATGTATCTAATTTATTTCATGATTAATGTGATTTGTGATTATCAAAGATATGTTGAGTAACGGTATAAGGTTTCATGAACTGAAACCACTGTTCACCTACAATGTTTTAAGTTACTTACTTTATTTGGTATTTATTGATATCCTTGTGTCGAAAACGGGAAAAATACAGGTACCAATTGAAAACCAGCGTCAGGCTACCAGTCTGACATAACTGAATTGGTGACCTATTTTTGGTGCAGTCGTGAGACGCAATTGCATATATGTTATTTTATTTTTATTATTATTGAATTTTAATTATTTTTATTTTATTGTAATTTGAATCCTGAAAATTGTACCTATCTTATTTGTCTCATGTTTGTACCAGAATAAATAATTCATTCATTCATTCATTCATTCAGTATAAAAAAAAAATAATAACGTGAAAGAGAACATTTAACTAAAAACACAAAAAGAATAAAAAGGGAAAGGGAGGAAATTAAACGATATCAGATAGTAGATTTTATTTAGTGTTATATCAAGAGACTACTGTGTCCTCCTTATTTTTTTTTCAGAACTCCAATATGAACTTTGAGATGAACAATGGTCGTGGGACACGACCAGTGCAGGATGTTCATGTGCAGTGTGTTCTACTTCCTGTAGTTTGAGATCATTAGAAAATCTGAAACTGAAAACGCCTCTACATAGCACCACCTTCTATGATGGTTCCTTCAGTGTCCAAGCTGTTCGACTATGGAATACTCTCCCGACTACATTAAGACGTGCACAATCGATAAATATCTTCAAAGATTTGGTGAAAAACCTCTATTTGTCCACATAACTATGCTGTTACAACAATTTCATAATTTCTCTAGTAGAGATTATAAATATATATTTTATTATTATTATTTTGTTTTTTTTATGTAGATGTAGTTATTAAATTATTTATGTATTAGTAGTATTTATAGCTTTTTATATAATAATGTAATTAAATATTTATGATTTAATATCTACTAAATTATTTTAGTTTGCACCCCCGTTTCCTGATTGTCATATAGCTCTCTCCATCCAAAAGTTGTCTGGCAGAGATCGCTCTAAGTGATAAGACCGCCAATTGTTACACTGTAATATTAATATTTGTATGTAAATTTCTGTATATGTGGTGTTGACAATAAAGAGTAATATTATTATTATTATCATGTGTACTTCATGTCATTAGTTTTTCAGTAGCTATATAATCAAGTCTTGATAAATAGTTGGTAATTAACTTTTGACAAATATAATGACTTTTTTCACATAAGCTTGGAAATTCTTTGCTGATTTTGTTGTATAGCGAGGGGCCTTGATAATTGGAACAATTTCGATAAAATGTAGTTTTATAGGTGGGAATGTTAAATACTTAAGCTATTCGTCTTGTTTAAATAATTGGAGGTGGTATAATACGACGCTGTTTGATTATGGTATGGTTTTATAAATAGTTGCCGTACTGTTAATACAGAAAACTCCTGCTATAATTTTGTGGTAGGGTATGGGAAATTTTTAAAAGTTATTACTTTAATTATTGCTCGTTGTGCACGCTCTTCTTTTATAAGATGAGATTTTTTTGCTACACCCCAAGCTGTCACACCGTAGTTAAGAAGAGATTGATAAAGTGAGAAGTAAACAATTTTTAATAAATTTAAGTCTTTTATATGTCAGAGTTTTTTGAATATACAAATTAATTTTCTAACTCTTCCACTTAGTGCCTCAATTTGGTTTTTCCAGTTAAGATTGCGATCAACATTAATACCAAGATATTTCATGGATGATACTGATGATAGCAAGTAACTATTGCAGTTCGATGATATTTTGCAAGTATGTGCCCTTATATTTAAATGAATTGGTTGTTTGTTATACCTACAAAAAGTGATATATTTCGTTTTGTCAAAGTAAAGGGTCAGAATATTACTTCTAAGCTAATCAATAAGCAATTAAAATCTTCTTCACTTCGTCTTTGTACTTCATTCCAAGTAGATGCATTAAAAATAATACTGTGTTAGTTGCATTTGAGTCATGTCATTAAGATAAATAAGAAAGAGCGTAGGTCCGATAACCGAGCCTTGAGAAATGCCAAAATTCACATTTAAGTAGTTACTCTGTTCACAGTCAATTTTCACGCATTGGGTTCTACACTTAAGATATGATATCAAAAGTTGGAGCGGTATCCCACGCACACCCGCCAGTTCCAGCTTTTTTATGAGTATGGGTATAGAAACAGTGTCGAATGCCTTTGCTAGGTCTAGGAATATCGCTACACATTTATTGCCGTTATCAAGCTTATGTCCTATATGGTTAATTAATTCATCTATCGCATCAGATTTTTTTTCTCTAAATCCGTATTGGTTTGTTGATATAAAATTGTTTTTATTAAGGTAGCTAACACATTGATTTTAAAGATATAATAAAATCTTTTAATCGGCTAAAGAAAACGAAAACTGCTAACTTATGGGGTAATTTCATTAAAGTTTCTAAATCGGTAATTGAGACAATAGCTCCAATCTTAGCTTATATATTTAATGAATGTACTGATTGTGGTATTTTTCCTGAGCTCATGAAATGTAGTAAAATTATTCCTTTAAATAAATCGGGTAGCACATCTGACCCTACTAACTTTAGACCTATATCCGTGCTACCTACGTTTAGTAAGATTTTTGAAAAAATCATGTTGGATCAAATACAAACGTACTTTTACAAGAATAAGCTTATGAATCGACAACAATTTGGTTTTACAAGGGGTCGCTCGACAACCGAAGCCGGTGTCGAGTTAATACAAGAAATTTTTAATGCCTGGGAGGATTCACATGATGCGTTAGGTGTTTTCTGTGACCTATCTAAGGCATTTGATTGTGTTTTTCATGAAACATTGATTAGGAAACTGCATCTTTATGGATTTAGAGATAACTCATTGGATTTTATTGTCTCATACTTGACTGACAGAGTACAGAGGGTTGATATCAATGGCAAAAGATCCCCTGGATCGAAAATTAAGATGGGCGTTCCGCAGGGCTCAATACTTGGTCCTTTCTTGTTTTTGATTTACATAAATGACTTGCCTTATTTCGTAAGGGATGATCACGAAATAGTTTTGTTTGCGGATGACACTTCACTCTTGTTTAAAATTAAAAGAGGGCTACCTTTAAATGACGATGTGAACAATTCTATCGCTAAAGTAGTACATTGGTTTAATGTAAATAATCTTCTCCTTAATGAAGGAAAAACAAAATGCTTAAAATTTGTACTACCTAATGTTAAAAAAGTAGATATAAATGTTAATATAAAAGATAAGAACATGGGCCTTGTGGATACCACAGTATTTTTAGGAATTACATTAGATTCTAAACTACAGTGGGGCCCACATATTGATAGATTGTCGACTAGACTTAGCTCTGCAGCATATGCCGTAATGAAGATACGTAGGTTAACTGACATAGATACTGCCAGATTAGTATACTTCAGTTACTTTCATAGTGTTATGTCGTACGGTATCCTATTGTGGGGAAATGCTGCCGACATACAAACAATTTTTGTGCTTCAGAAAAGAGCAATTCGATCAATTTATAATCTTAGGATTAGGGACTCTTTAAGGGAGAAATTTAAGGAAATAGACATTATGACTGTTGCTTCTCAATACATATACGAGAACTTAATGTACGTTCGTAAAAATATTAGTTTGTTTTCTATAAAAAGTGATGTACATAATTTTAATACAAGAAATAAAAATAAATTAACGGTGCCTGTCACTAGACTGCAAAAAGTTAATAACTCATTCAAGGGTCTTTGTGTGCGCTTTTACAATAAGGTCCCAAGCAAAATACAACAATTAGATATCATGCAGTTTAAATCTACTATTAAAAAAATACTTATTAAAAAAGCTTATTATAAGGTATCCGATTATATAACAGATAAGAACGCTTGGACTTGAGATGATCCAGCAACTGGATAGGTGATTACTTCTAAACTCATTATCTTGTTTCCATTATTATTAAATGATTATGTTATTATTATAAGACCATAGTTTTTTTTTTATCTCTGTTTATAATGTATTGATCTGGTAATGACATGGTTTTTGTAAATGTCAATACTCTTATTAGAGCTGGTGATTTTCTTGCTCGTTCTTCTTATCAGCCAAAAGACGTCCTGAACGAGTGGTAGGGAAAAAATGTTGGACGATTCAAAAGTACTTTTAAGAAGTCTATTTGAATAAAGATTATTTTGACTTTGACTTAGACTTCATCTCGCAGTCTTGGAGCTGCAAGGGTTACCAAAATATTCCGGGGACGAATAGATGATGAGTCCATTTTCGCAACTCTTCGACAAGCATAAACATCCTGATCCTCATTAAATTTTAATATTTCACACAACTTTCGAAAATGGCAATGGGATTCTCGTTACGTGATTCAGGGACAGCTTGCATTTCAATGTTGTGGTTTCGAGAATTCTTTTCGATTGCCGCTGTGCGAGTCTTGAGGGCGAATATCTCACTCACTCTGAAGAGTAAGTTTATTTTCTTCTAGTGTCTTTATAACGCTATTATAACGCTGAATTTGAGTTGTCAAATCTGACTATTCGGAGCTTATAAAATCTATGGTGGTAGTGAATTCTTGCTTAAGAATCTCCACCATAGCTCCCATTTCTGCCTTAACTAATTTCTTCACATCGTCTTGAATGAATGGAGAACGGTAATGCAGAGGATTCGCCAATGCACCGCGAAAACAGTTACTGGGTATTTGAAATACCGATTTGCAATTGTCACGAGTAAGGAAATATTATGAATCGATCATAGAATAACAGTCAGACTGATTTTAAGACTAACCCTTACTGACAAAAATCACTTTGCACACCACAAAATCATGAATGATTTATTAGAGTTATCTTTTGATATTATCATTAATTAAGGTCACAAATGATATCACGATATCACTTATATATATTATAATTTACAAGTAAGGTTTTAAAGTAAAACCAAAAAGATATCTCAAAACTCTTTATTTTTGGCGAAAAATCTTTCAAAGTCAATTACCCCTATTTGGAGTTGTTAGAATTTTTTGACAGGTATTTTGCTTTTTGAAGGCAGTACGGTCCTTCTAGTACTTCAATTTTTCGAAAACGAAATTTTTCTAAAAAGATTTTTAAAAAAGTTTTCCATTTATTTCGGTTTTTTCAAATTTCCCACAGCCCCCGATAGTACTCTTCGAGACCTTTTGTTTGGTACCTCACTCGTTTTCGTGAGTCGGGTATATTAGGAGTTAAGGGAAGGGGAAAAGTTGGGGAAAAAGGGGCAACCTAGTAAAGCCGCCGTAACTCCGTAACTATTGGTCGCCTGCAACGGGGGGACTTTTTGCCATCCGATAGTATGCGTTCCGAGGTGTCCATTTCCAGTGTACTTAAGGCTTTACCCTAGGAGGGAGGGGTAGGGTAAAATTACCCTAAGGGTTGGATAGAGTGTAGCAGGGAAAGGTGAAATCTGAAAATCCCAGGTTTTCAGCTTCAAAAGTACGGGAGTTTTGGTCTCCCAAAGTTTTTCAAAATGGCGGAACAAGATGGCCGCAAAAACTTTGG
The DNA here is from genome assembly GCA_918026875.4 of Diatraea saccharalis. NCBI lineage: Eukaryota > Metazoa > Arthropoda > Insecta > Lepidoptera > Crambidae > Diatraea > Diatraea saccharalis. The sequence continues at coordinate 2,945,365 of OU893352.1, read as the reverse complement.
AAGGGCGGCCCTCGGTAACCTATGGAGCTAGAGACTCGGGATTTCGGAATTTGAGGGGGGGGGGGAACTCCGATCTCGATTCTTGTCGTTTGTGCTTATTCTCTGGGTCGTTCTGATCGAGTCCTCCCAAAACGCCTATGTTCTACCTATTATAGTTTAGAAGATATCGGTTGTCAAAGTTTTTCAAAATTGCGGACCGAAATGGCCGTCGAATTTTTGAAATTCGATATCTTCCTTGATATCTTCCTATTAGTCCTAGGAGCTTGGGGCTATTTCTAGGTAGTTTAGAGGAACATGAGTTACTCTTTCAGAACATTAAAGTTTATTTACGTTATGATAGGTGTTGAAAACCCCAGTCTCGTTAGATCAATAGTTCCGGCACTATTTTCTAGGGATTTTTTTAAAGTTTTTTTCCCTAGTCGGAGAACATGGCCGCTCCACGAGAGGGCAAAAGCACACAAAAATATTTATATTTCTAAAACTATTTGACTAAAAAATCTTCAAATTGGCACATGTACAGCTTATATCTAATTATATAACATATTAATTTTTTGTCTTCCCAGCTGCAAAAACCTGGCTTCTGGAGCCTGTAGAAAAAGGGGGCCAAAATTCCCTGGTCGATTCCTCCGAAATTTGTGGTGGTAGAAGTTCTACTTTTTGGTGTAGGGTGCCTCCTAGGTACCTCTTCCAGAGCAGCTGATAAAATCGAGCTGTTCCCAGAAGACTTCGGACACTAGATGTTTTGAAAGTTTGAATTTTGAAAACCCACAGAGTCCGTGATCTTTAATAATAATACGACCCCATCGCCCACTGATACGGCGAGTTTAGTGAGAGAATTTGCCGTATCAGTGCAATTAGTTCGCACCCAAAATGTTACTCATAGGTGAGAAGTGTTGGTCCGTGCTTCTTTTCCATCTGCCGTCATTATGGGTGCAATCTATCTTAACGGACCCATCAGGGATGTCGTTGAGGCAGTAAGCCAAATGCTTCTTCCATACTTGGAAGAAAGCGGCAGTCTCAGTGATACCAACTCGATCCTATTTGGCGCCGCATTGGCGGTCTGTCGATTCATCGGCGCCAAAGTGCCCGCTGGGAGAGCTGAATGGCCTACCAATGCCCGGCACAGCGAGACTCCGGCGTGGCGTAAGAGGACTGAGAAACGTATTGCTGAGACCAGAGTTCTCATCGGCAAACTGATTAGTTTCAGGTCAGGCAATACGAGGCTGAGGGTGATGCGTTTCGTACACATGGCAATGGCGGGGATAGATTTCAGTCTTGCAGACCCCACCTTAACGCGAAAAGTGTCGGAGCGCGTCGATGACCTGAAACAGAAAATTGCGGCTTGGGGAAATCGGATACGGCGGTACTCGGAGAGAGCGGCGAGGTTTCGCCAGAATCGTCTCTTTGGGAGTGACCAAAAGAAGTTTTATCGTACACGGGAAACACGAGCTGGCCCCTCCACTGGCCAAGGACCGAATGTCACAGATGTCATTGCCTTTTGGCGGAACATCTGGTCCCGGCCTGTGGAGCACATAGAGGGCGAATGGATGGCGCCTATAGAGGAAGCGTGTGCATCGATAGATGCGATGAACCCCATTACCATAGAGTCGGATGACGTGTTGGCTGCGGTCCGTAAAGCTCCGAACTGGAAAACTCCAGGGATTGACGGACTGCACCACAACTGGTTGAAGAGTTTCCGCTCATGCCACGCATTCCTGGCCCGCCAATTCCAAGACGCCCTAGAACAGCGAAGTCTTCCAAACTTCTTAACAACTGGGGTCACTCACTTAGCTCCAAAGTCCACCAATACCGCGGATCCATCACAATATCGCCCCATAACGTGCTTGTGTACCACCTACAAAGCACTGACATCCATTCTGAAGGCTAAGATTGATGCTCACGTTGAGCACAATCATATCATGGTGGACACTCAGAATGGATGCAGGGGCGGGAGCCGCGGTTCAAGGAGCTTCTCCTGATCGATGCGGTCGTGGCCCAACAGGTCAAACGCAACCGACGCAACTTCTCTGCAGCCTGGATAGACTACAAAAAAGCGTTTGACTCGGTTCCCCATACGTGGTTGAAGAGGGTCCTCGAGCTGTACAAGATCGATAGAACAGTTCGAAACTTCCTCGAAACCTGTATGGGGCAGTGGAGTACGCAGCTTAATCTGTTCGGGGTGCAGCTGTCGGATGCGGAAGACCGAATAAAGATTGAGAGGGGTATATTCCAGGGCGATTGTCTGAGTCCACTTTGGTTTTGCCTGTCCCTAAATCCGCTTAGCACTTTGCTGGATAAACCAGGGACAGGTTTTCAGTTGAAGAGATGATTGTTCAAAATATCTCACCTCTTCTACATGGATGATCTCAAGTTGCTTGCTCCAAATGCTCAGAGGCTGGCGGAGCTGCTGAAAATCACAAAGGATTTCAGTAGCTCCATCAGCATGGAGTTTGGGCTGGACAAGTGTGGGTTATCCATGTGGAGAGAGGTCGGATAAGTGATTCCACCCAAGTGGACCTACTGGATGGATCCACCATCCGTACCCTCTCCGAAACTGATACATACCGGTATCTGGGTATGTCACAGAATCTGGGTGTGCATATGGCGGAAGTGAAACAATCCGTTAAGGAGGCCTTTTTAGACGCCTGACTAAGGTGCTTGAAAGCTACCTGTCAGGCGTCAACAAAGTCAGGGCCATTAACGGTTGGGTCATGCCAGTCCTAATGTACACCTTTGGCATACTCAGATGGACTCAGACTGAATTGGACGCCATGGATCGGAAAGTCCGCACAACTTTGACACTCCATAGGATGCACCACCCGAGATCGTCAGTGATGAGGCTGTATATCCCGAGAAAGAGCGGCGATCGTGGGCTGCTCAGTGCGAAAACCCTGCACAACCGCGAGATACACAGACTCCATAATTACTTCCTGGCGAAATCGGAATCCAGTGAGTTGCATAGAGATGTCAATGCATGTGATGTAGGACTAACCCCTCTCTCTTTAGCCACCGAGCAATGGCGAGAACCAGCAGTACTTAGCACCACTGACCGAGAGGCCGTCTGGAGGGAGAAGGAGTTGCACGGTAGGTTCTACAAGGCGCTACACGAGCGTCACGTGGATCCGAGAGCCTCCGTGCAGTGGCTGCGCTTCGGGGACCTCTTTGGGGAAACCGAAGGTTTTGTCTGTGCAATACAGGACCAGGTCATTATGACCCGAAACTACCGGAAGTATATCCTGAAGGATGGGACAGAGGACGTTTGTAGAGCCTGTCACCAGCCCGGTGAGTCACTCAGGAATGTTACTTCCGGTTGTCCTGTACTGGCTAATACCGAGTATTTCACAGATGGTATGTCACAGAATCTGGGTATGCATATGGCGGACGTCCGTGACGAAACAATCCGTGAAGGAGGCCTTTGTGGGCCGCCTGACTAAGTTGCTTAAAAGCTACCTCTCAGGCGTCAACAAAGTGAGGACCATTAACGGTTGGGTCATGCCCGTCCTAATGTACACCTTTGGCATACTCAGATGGACTCAGACCGAATTGGATGCCCTGGATCGGAAAGTCCGCACAACTTTGACACTCCATAGGATGCACCACCCGAGATCGTCAGTGATAAGGCTGTATATCCCGCTGAAGAGCGGCGGTCGTAGGCTGCTCAGTGCGAAAACCCTGCACAACCGCGAGATACTCAGTCTCCCTAATTACTTCCTAGCGAAATCGGAGTCCAGTGAGTTGCATAGAGATGTCAAAGCATGTGATGTAGGACTAACCCCTCTCTCTTTGGCCACCGAGCAATGGCGAGAACCAGCAGTTGCACGGTAGGTTCTACAAGGCGCCACACGAGCGTCACATGGATCCGAGAGCCTCCGTGCATTGGCTGCGCTTCGGGGACCTCTTTGGGGAAACCGAAGGTTTTATCTGTGCAATACAGGACCAGATCATTATGACTCGAAACTACCGGAAATATATCCTGAAGGATGGGACAGAGGACTTTTGTAGAGCCTGTCACCAGCCCGGTGAGTCACTCAGGCATATTACTTCCGGTTGTCCTGTACTGGCTAATACCGAGTATTTGCACAGACATGACCAAGCAGCCAAAATACTCCATCTCGAGCTAGCCTTCAAATACGGCCTCATAGGCGAAAAGGTGCCGTACTATAAGTATGTGCCGGAGCCAGTTCTTGAAAACGACCGCGCTCGATTGTGCTGGGACCGGTCCATCATTACGGACAGGACTGTTCCTGTGAACAAGCCTCATATCGTACTGATGGACTGGGCGGAATCTCGGGTGTTCTTAGTGGATGTCACCGTCCCATTCGATGAAAACCTCGTGAAAGCCGAATCAGATAAAAAACTTAAATATCTGAACCTGGCGCACGAGGTTACCGATATGTGGCGAGTGTCATCCACTGAGATCATCCCAGTCGTAGTGTCAATGAATGGCCTAGTCCCGACTTCTCTTAACGCCTCGCAATCATTGGTTCGTCACGGAGTCCCAACCTCTTCAGAGGGTCTTCTTCAGGGGTCGGGAAGAGTATATTTAAAATAATAATAATAATTTATTTTTCTTCCACAAATGTTTTTAAAAATTACATCAACAAGTGCCAAAGTAAACAATCATGTGGAAGACTGGAGCCAGAAACTAAGCCTAAAATAAGGCTTGATGTTTTCAAGTCACCAGACTTCTCCTCCGATATTGCAATTTTTCTAATTCGCACTTTATTTAAATTGAAATTAACAAATTAATCATTATTGTCATGCAACTCACCAAACAATGTTTTAGTACTTTAATATTTGAAATCATAGGGAGAATATGTATGTATACAAATATATTATTATTTTAGCCAAAACAAAACTATAGTAAATATTATTTTTTATAGTTTAAAAATCAAAAATATGTATGTTGTAATTTATAATAAACATATAAGATAAGTTCAATTTTTCTTATAGCACAACACAATGTGATTCATCTAAAACAGAGTATTTTGTTTATTAAACACAAATAATTTTTACATAAAATATAGCAAATGAGAAAGTTTCTAACCTAAAACAGAGAATCGACAATTAAATGTTCATGCCTTACTCTTCTTACTACTTAACCTTTATGGTCTTCTGCACAATAAATGAATACAAAATTCACAAACTTATCTTGAAACTAAACTTCATCTATAAAATGGCTTCCTCCTATGACACAGACTCATGTCATTCATCTTACGTTTACACACAGACTACTACACTAATCCGCAGGTACTCAAATTAATGTCCATGTCATATTCAACGTCACAAAGCTTATAAACATACTGGGTGGAACAGAACGACCGACACTCCCGAGGTTCCTGGAGAGAACTATTTGTCTTTAATATGATGTAAAAAAAAATATATGTCTAGGTCAAAAAGTTTCGGAAATATTTAATTACAAAGTTTTTGGAAAAAAATGAGTGTTTACAACCCTGACTCAGCTGTTTTGGGGACGTACTAAGGAACAAGTTTTTAATCGGTCATTGACTAGTTATAAACTAGTTTATGTTTTATAAGACCGCTTTCATGCAAATTCTACCAGACAATCACTAAACAAGGCAGTCAAAATGCTTAAATCGATTGACAGACTAACAGCCGGTTTCTGATTTGAAAAAGTAGAACATCTCTACTGCTTATTCTCAATAACCTACGTTTTTTTAATTTCACAAGTCAAATAGTCCTAGTTTTATCAAACTGCTATCAACTGATCATCAAAAAACTAATCGCAAACGAAAACTAAGTAATGTTAGTTAACTGTTTATTAACAATTTCAAATTGACTATCACTAAACGAATCAGTCAAAATGCTGAAATTAATTAATAGACTAACATTTAATAAATCATTGTAAAAAGATTATTCTAATGTTAACTAATTTACATTAAGTTACTACATTATTTCAAATAGTCGGTTTCCAAAAAATTGTAACTAAATGGATCAAATAACACGATCATTTATTAAAGTAGTTAAACTAATACATCATCCATTAACATTAAGTACATTTGTGATAATAATGAACCATTAGCACAAATGTACTTTTTTGTTAAAACACTAAGTAAGGGTTTGGTTACTTATTTAAAATGTATTTAAGAAGAAAATTCAAAAACAATAACAAAATACGAATTCGAAAAATAGATAAACTGAACTCGTCCCTTGTTATCAAATGCAAAGCGAATCGAGCTCCATTCACTCATTCACTCATTCACTCACCGTGCGCGCGACTTTTTTTGTTCTGTCGGCGTCGGCGCCGTTGTTTCATTCACCGCCGGACATTTGCGCGTGAGGCACGTTACTGTATCGCTGCCACCGTACCGCTGCGGAGCGACTTTTTGTCGATTTTTGTTTTGTTCTAGTGCATTTTTAATAAAATTTTTGTTAATAAGATACTACAGTGTTCGTCTTGAGTGTTAAGTTTAGTTTAGTGTAGATTGTGTTTAGTTTTGTGTGAAATGTAATGTGTTTTGCGCGTGCATGCACTGGCGTAAAAGAGCGTGCTTAGCTGTCTTCAGAGAAGAATTGGACATTTTCAGCATCGACTATCATTAAGATATCGGTAAATAATTAAATCAATGTATTTCGCGGTCCGTTGTTATCTGCGCACAATCGATATTGCGCATGCGCGTTATAGGGCTCTCGACACTTAGAAATTTAAAATTTTTACTCCATTTTTTCACCTCCTCTATTTTGAAATATTTGTCAAATAAAATTAACGTTTGCATATAACCTAACTTGAAACTTTCGGCTGTGTCGGTCATTTTGTTGCTCCCTGTATATTAATTAATACATACTAAATACATAAAAATGTATGATACTCGTTCATTAAATATCAGACAGCATCACCCATACACATTGCTTAGATCTTACTGTGGTAGCTAAGGTATTGGTTTTATGGAATTTAGGCACGAGACAATGGAATCACCCTGAAATCAGCGTGCCACCAAGTCGGCTGCAAACTCGTCAAACTTTACATTATACTTTATTTCAAAAGATTTTCAGTTTCCTCGTATGTTAATGCATTTAACCAGGTAGAGAAAGTCTTTTTGCAATTTATGTTATTTTTGTAACTAATCTGCAATATTTTATTAATTTTATTATAAAGACGTCCATCTTGGTAGCAAAAGAATCTTTTAATAAATTTGGTGTTAAAAAAGTTAGTTTTACATACAGCGTATTGTTTACAAAGTCTAACAGTTGAGATGTCGTTGTTTTAATATCTATCAATTTATGCTGTTTAAGTATTATTGTTAAAATATACAGTTGCCTTACGGTGAGCATGCCAGCCTCCTTATATAGTGTCAACGTCGGATATAAAATAGGCCTGAAAAAACTAACTTTAAGAACGTAACGTTGAGCTCTTTCCAATTCTATTAGGTTAGTTTTAGCGGCGCCTCCCCAGGTTTAGATGCAGTATGGAAGTGAAGTGTGTTTGCTGCGTTGCCCGTTGCGCCACTCATGTCAATAATTTGGTGTGGAAGCTTATTATCCGTTACAAGGTACAGTTTGATTTTCATTATTACATAGCCGTTACAAACAGTAACTGAATAAATGCCGAAAGTACATCGTAGTCCACCGGGCCCTTCCAAAGAATCAACTATGCAATCTACCTCCGAACCCGAGTTAGCGTCAACAAAAATAAACTATGGCACACCTGAGACCACACGAAATAAACGTCTGCGTTTAAATAATTCACCTATTGACAGCCAATCTCAATCTAAACTGGATGATTTCAAAGAAGAACTAATGCAAATACTCTCGTCTTGGAAACATCAACAGGATCAAACTTTAAAAAACTGGAAATCTGAGTTGGATACTACATTGTCTACACTTGTGAAAGACGTTAATGATTTAAAAAATCAGTGCAAAGAAATACGGCAAACGAACGGCGACATAATAAAAAGTATTGAATTTAATGGTAAATGTTATGAAGATAAATGTTATAATGGTAAATGTTTGCGAACCGATGGCGTAGTTTTCGACTTTCACAAGTGCTCTGTAAAAGCCTAAACTGAATAAATAAATTTTGATTTGATTTGAAGACTTAAATACGAAAGCAACTTCTCTAGAGAACGATTGTAAGAAGTTAGAAGAAAGTATTATCAGCGTCCAGAGTCAAACTCGAGAATTACAACATCAAATCAAAAAATATCACTTAGATTTAAATTACCAACAGCAACGTGACCGTTCTATGAACCTAGAAATAATCGTAATCCCCGAAAGGGCTAGTGAAGATTTAACAAAAATTGTTTTAAATATCGCCAAATACACTAATGTGCAGATGACAGTCCAGGATATAGAACGTGTAACCCGTGTGAAGCCATTTACTCAAGCGCGAGGTATACCGAAACCAATAATTGTTAAGCTTCGATCACAGTTACTACGTGATACAGTATTATCTGGCATCCGTACTAAGAAAGGAATATCTACAAACGATATTAATATTCAGGGCGAATCTAGGCGTATATATATTAATGAACATTTAACCCATTTCAACAAACTGCTTTATAAAGAAACGAGAAATAAAATCAAGCTCGCCAAATATAAATTCCTTTGGATTCGTGATGGTCGAATTTTCGTTCGGAAAGATGAGAAATCCAATGATCTGGAGAAGATAAAATGACGCCGGAACATATTACCTCAACGCTACAAGCATAGCTTTATCTCCGCTAATCTTACAAGTGTTTTACCTTATTCGAAAGTAGGCATATCTGTTGTTAAGAAAATTGTTTCAACTCAGTAGGGTAATATTGGGCATTCTGTCCCCCACTCGTTCGTGTCGGCGTTTTGCCGCCACTCACTCATGGAATGACAGTATGCCCAATATTATATATAGATATTACATTCATTTGATGACGGTTTTTTGACGAAAATCCATAAAATGTTTCTGATTACTCGCACTTTATATAAATAGTCAAATTTGTACAAATTGACTCACTTTATCTAGGACACCCGAAAGAATTGCTTACTACTATGAAATTTATAAAACGATCTGAAACGTTGCAATTGGATAGAATTTGTTCAGATGCTGAGACAGTTATTTCTCGACATGGAAACTTGCTTCCTAATTCAGTTCGGTGTTTAGTTTGCGGTCCATCAAACTGTGGAAAAACAAATTTAATAATAGGTCTTCTGTTGCATGAAAATGGATTACATTTTAAGAATGTATATTTATACTCAAAAACACTGTATCAAACTAAGTACATTTATTTAGAGAACGTCTTTAAATTGCTACCTAGTGTTACGTTTGCAAAATACAGTGATAATGAATTGATTCTCAGTCCACATGATGCTAAGCCCCATTCTGTAATAATTTTTGATGATGTTGCTTGTGAGAATAAAACTAATATGCGAGATTATTTCGCTATGGGCAGACATAAATTTATTGATTGTTTTTACTTAAACCAAACATATAGTAAAATACCAAAACAACTAGTAAGAGACCATGCAAACCTTATAATATTATTCAAACAAGACGATATAAATTTACGACATGTATATGATGGGCACATGGGAAATGTGTTCAAAAATTTGGAAAGATACATACAACTTTTTAGTCATTAATAAAGATTGTGCAAAAAATGACGAGTTGCTACAGAATGAACTTCGACACCTTCGTTACTTTCGATGAGTAACCAAATAAAGTTACTTTCAATCTAGAACACAATTCATTTAAGAAGTAAAGCTATAAGATACAACACGTTGCATAACTCAAGCTACTGTTCTTTCAAAATGGAAATGGAATTAAAAGCTGAGGTTGTTCGAGCTGCAGAAGGTGTTAAAAAGAAACTGAAGGAAATGCGTATCAGGGAATCTTATCAAGAAAACATGTTAAATACAGTTTTTCAACCCATCACTAAACCACTTCATCAAATAATTCATCATAACACAAATCCTTCAAAATCTAACAAATCTAAAGTCCCTGAAGTACCTAAAGATGACAATTTGAATACAGACTCTGAGAATACATATTTTAAACGTAAATATTCCATATCCGAGTCCCATGATAGCGATCCTGATGACGATATTGATGAAAACAGTTTCGATGGTCAAAATAAAAATAATACAAGCGATACATCGTTTGCAACAGTCGAGTCCGTCCACAGTCCTAACCGAGATGCTTTGTCTTGGTCATTATCTTCGGAAGTGTTTGAGGATGTGCCATTTGGTGTCAGAAGAGAACGAGGTAAACTATTGATGGGTAACTCACGTGTGGAAGTTCACGAGGAGAATATATCCGTAGCAGGTCGAGTATACAAGAAAACTCCTGGATTATATGAACTTTTGTTCAAGAGAGTTCCTGAATTAAATTTGGTTACAGAAAAAGATTCGCAAGTATATAAAGCATTGTTGTTAGAAACAAATGCTCATCGAAGAGATTATGATCCAAATAAACCAATAAAAACTAATCGAGGTCGAAAGTATTTGCAAATTATAAAACCGCTGTTTAAGTTACGCAAACCGTCAACATCTTCTGTTTCTTCTAGAACAGAACAATTAAGTGAAGGAGAAGGGTTAAGACTTAAGAAAAAATTTAAGAAATATACTGATTATATTTATTGGGATGATCCTAATGAGTTAGTTGAAAGATTAAAATTACTGATAGCTTCTAAAGAAGCAGGAAATACTGGAGTAGAAAATGAAATAATTTCTATTATTGAAGAATTACGTGAAAACGGAATTATAAAATAGTTGTCATAGTTTATTGTTTTTTATTTACACACTCTCCCTTGATTGCATCGGATCTCTAATTAATAAAAATGAATATTGATAAATTCGGGCATCATGTCCACAAAAGACTACGTTTGTCTGAACTGTTAGATTTTAGGGAAAACTCTTTAATGAAATCAGAAAGTGGGTGTTTAAATTTACAATAATCTAGATTAACTGGAGTCAACACACCTTTGGAAAAGGATGACGCTGTCAATAAACAATACGTAGATAAAAAAATTGCAACCTTGTGCACGAAGCATGAACTGCATGTTTGGATAGAATCAATAAAAGCTGATATCACCAACAAAATTAAACAGTTTGAAGAGAAGTTTAACACTAAGAGCTTGAATGAACAGAATGTAACCAACAGAAAAAATGGTCAAGCTCCAAGTAGTAAAAGAAATCCATAGGTCTGCACGTAAAAACTTTATTCGAAGATCTGTTGTACTAAAAGGCATTAATGATCTATGGCAAGCAGATCTAATTGATTTTAAATCTTTAAAAAAATATAACAGTTGTTACACATATATTTTAATTGTTATTGATTGCTTTAGCAAATATGCATGGGGTATTCCCTTAAAGTCAAAATCGAGAAAATGTGTGGTTAATGCGTTTAAGAGAATTCTCAAAACAAGTGGTCAATCTCCTGTTCACTTACAAACTGATATGGGAACAGAATTTTACAATGAATCATTTAAAGAACTAGTGCAGTCACTAAATATAAAGCACTATTCGACTTACTCTACAAAAAAAGCATCTATTGTTGAAAGATTGATAAGAACATTAAAGAACAAATTGCATGTATCTTTTAGCTATAACGGTAGTTATAAATGGGTGGGAAAGACTTTAGAAGATGTTTTGAATACTTATAATAATAGCAAGCATAGTGTCACTAAACATAAACCAGTTAATGTAAATTCGATAAATGAAACAAAGGTTAAGAATAACATCCAAAAGTTTTTTAACAGACGAATTAAATCACAAAGGAATAAATTTCAAATAGGTGATTTTGTTAGAATAAGCAAATACAAAAGCAGTTTTGAAAAGGGTTATACACCGAATTGGTCAACAGAATTATTTATTATTAAATCGGTCAATAAAACTGATCCTGTTACATATAATTTACAAGACCAAAGGAGTCAACCAATATTAGGAACGTTTTACCAGGAAGAGTTACAAAAAACTAATCATCCTGATGTTTATTTAATAGAAAAAGTAATTAAAAAGAAGGGTAATAAATTGTTCGTTAATGGTTAGGTCTCCTAATAGTGAAAACAGTTGGATTGTCGCAGTTCAATCACTATATAATATAAGAGTTAAATAGCATTTATTGTAATCATTGCATATCCAGATGCAAGGAGGAGGACTAGTCAACAGTATAATTGACAGTTTACCGTTTGAACTACATTTACCAGGATATAACTATTGTGGACCAGGGACCAAGTTAAAAGAAAGATTAGCGAGAGGTGATAAAGGAGTCAATGAATTAGACGAAGCCTGCAAATTTCATGATATTGCGTACATAAACACCGATTCAAACAGTAGACATAAAGCAGACTTGGAACTACTCAGCATGGCTAAGAGACGATTGCATTCGAAAGACGCTGGAAGAGGTGAAAAACTAGCGTCATGGTTAGTTAGTAAAGTTATGAAAGCTAAAGTAAAAAGTGGTTCTGGAGTAAACAAAATTAAGACAATTGTATCGAAAATTCAATCTCAAATAAAAAAAATTAAACCAAAGAGCCATACAGCTGCAATTAAGTATGCATATGAAGCTGCTAAAAAATGCTTTCCCAAAAATTGTCATTTTCGTCTACCGCGAATAATACCGATTCCAAAGACAGGAGGAATATTACCTCTGATACCCATTTTTGCGGGATTGTCTGCTCTAGGTGCATTAGCTGGAGGTGCGGCAGGTGTTGCGAAAACGGTAAATGAATACAAAGCTGCACAACAAAATTTAAAAGAATCAGAACGTCACAATAAAACCATGGAAGCTATTGCATTGGGAAAAGGTCTTTACATCAAACCGTATAAAAAAGGCAGTGGTTTATTTATAAGAAGTTCAAAAAACTAATTTCGCAGTTACCTAATAAAGCTTTATCTAATATTGAGTTAATGAAATATTCTACAAATATACCCTATTTTCGAGGAGTTTATATGAAAGATAGATTACCATCTAAGTCAAAACCAATAGAATGTGGAATCGTTAATTTAGATAATCATAATAACAATGGAACGCATTGGGTAGCTTATGCAATAATAAACAGTTATTGTGAATATTTTGATAGTTTTGGTGATTTAAAACCACCAAAAGAGTTATTGAAATATTTCGGTCATCGTGATATTTATTACAATTATAATCGATATCAAAAATATAATAGCGTTAATTGTGGACATTTATGTTTAAAATTTTTGCACAACTTTTGGGATCAAGTTAGTATATATTGACAGACTTGATTTTTATATATACATTTTCACGATGTCTTTCACATTGTCTATAACTGGCAAAAGTTCCATATTAACCACGAACTACTCACCAACTTTAAATCTGAATGGTGATTATGAATGTGCATTATTGCATTTCTCGACTTTTAATTCTATACCGAATATCACTAAAGCTAATAACAAATTTCACTATGGTACTAATGAAGTGGTTGAGATTCCTGAAGGAGCTTATGAACTACAAGATATTTACGATTTTTTAAAGTTTGAAGTAAAAGATTGTGATTTAAAGTTATATTGCAATAACAATACACTAAAGACAACTATATTCTGTACTAAAGATATTCATTTTGAAAAACACGATTCTTTCGGAGAATTGCTGGGTTATAGTAAGGAAGTCCTAAAAAGTCATATATTACATGAGTCACTTCTTCCCGTAAACATTTTATCAACGACTGTGGTGAGAGTCGAATGTGATATCATAAGCGGGTCGTATATAAACGGTGAACCAAGTCATATACTACATGAGTTTGCACCCACGGTACCTCCGGGTTACAGAATAATAGAAATACCAAAGAATACTATATATTTTCCAGTGAACAGATATACTATCAATAGTATCACCATAAGAATACTAGATATATATAATAATCCTGTTGACCTTCGAGGAGAAGAAGTGAATTTATACTTACATATAAAGAAACATGATTGATTAGAATAAAAACGTATCATCTCATAGTCACAAGTTTAGTGGTATTCGATCACTTCGCAAGAACACACATTCTTCTGCTAATATTAAACTAACTCCACAAAATAAAGCATTTTTGAAATTGATTGGATTGTTAAAATGAATATTCTAAATATTACAAATCCGCCTGCATATGACAATTCTATAGAGTGCATAGAAACTCATTCTTATAAACCATACATAACAAGTTTCAATAGAAATGATGAAATAAGAATACCGATAAATCAACAAGTTTTATATGTGCTCCCAAGTGCAAGCACCTTGTATATTGAAGGAGTGGTAAATGTGATCAAATTTGGAGATAAGGGTACAAAAGAAAGAGTGCCTTCTTTTCATTTTACTAATAATGCGTTTATGTACTTGTTTCAAGACATACGTTATGAGTTAAACGGCGTTGAAATAGATAAAGTGAAAAATGCTGGTATAACAACTACTATGAAATCTTTACTCTCCATGAATGAAACTGAATCGAAGATATCTGAAGTCTGGGATTGGAATATACAGGGTTTAAAAAATACTATCGGTGGTCACTTCTCTGTATCAATACCACTAAGTAACATATTAGGATTTGCTGAAGATTATAAAAAGGTTATAGCAAATTGTAAGCATGAGTTTGTTCTATTACGAAGCAATACAAACCTCAATGCTTTAAAACTTAATAACGATGAAGTAATAGAAAGTATTGATATACATAAAATAATTTGGCTTGTTCCTCATGTCAAAGTATCTGACAGAAGAAAAAATCAATTTACTCAAAATTCTGGAAAAAGATAAACCAATTCAATTGACGTTTCGGAACTGGGATCTTTACGAATACCCAATGCTACCAAAGACCACTAAACATACATGGTCAATTAAAACTTCTACTCAGATTGAAAAACCTAGGTATGTTATTCTCGGCTTGCAAACTAATAGAAAAAATAATGGATCAAAAGATATGTCCCAATTTGATCATTGTAATCTACGTGATGTTAAGGTTTATTTAAATTCTATTTATTACCCTTATGAAAGCTATAATACCGACTTTGCAAAGCACAACTATGCCTTAATATATGAACAATTCGCAAATTTTCAGCAGTCTTATTATTCGCGTAAATCGAGTTGTTTATTAAGTGCTCAAGAATTTAGAGAATATGCACCATTATTTGTAATCGATTGTTCAAGGCAGAACGATAATATAAAAACAGGACCCGTTATTAACATTCGCTTAGAATTAGAGAGCCATAAGGAGATACCGGACCAGACATCCGCATATTGTTTGATTTTAAACGATTGCATAGTCGAATATAAACCTCTTAGTAATATAGTTCGTAAAATATCATGACTTCTACTGTTTTTGTCGATATTCAAGGATTTAAAGATTATCAAAATAAGTTCATTTTAAAAGAATTAGCATTGTCGACGAAGGATATTTCTCAGGTTTTCTTAGTAAAACCACCCTACCCGTATTCAAAGTTAACCGTGGATGAAAAAAAGAAAGTGAGATGGATTGAACGAAATAGAGGTATCATGTGGAGTGAAGGAAATATTGACTACAGAGAATTCAAAAGACTTATCATTCCAATTTTACAAAACAAAACTATAATCATGAAAGGATTAGAGAAACAGAAATGGATAAAGGAATTGTGTGAAAACTGTTTTTTGGTAAATATTGAAGAAAAAGGTAGTCCTAATTTTTTTGATCTGTATAAAACATATTGTAAGTGTGAATCTAATTTTAATTGTTTAGACCATAAAAAAGAATGTGCCTTAAAAAATGTTATCTGTATTAAGAAGTGGTATTTAAATAATTGTATGTGATAATGTTTAATAAAATGAAATATATAAGAAAAAGTGTATTATTTTAAATTAAAACCTTACTATTATTTTGCATATCTGTACCATTCTCGACTCAATGGTGACTAGGAAATTTCGTAAGCATCCGTTGATGCCACTACGACAACTTTAATCTTAAAAATTATGAAAATGTCAAATTGATTAAATAAAACAAAGAAAATATATTTTAGGGTTTATATTTCAAAATAATATAAAATATAAAACTAACTACTACTAAATCTAATAATACACTTAAAAATTATTGTCACATATTTTCTTACTTATATTTCTAATTAATTGTTCCGTTTGTTCCATAATTGGATCATAATGATCAGCCACGACATACTGACTGCTGTACAGTATTTTTTCGTTGTCACTTTCACTTTGCACTATACTACTGTTTTCCAAGTCAACAATCTCCACTTTGATGAGTCGAAAACCTCGTTTAGGTTCATTAGTGTAAATATAGGATCCTACACTATGTACGTTCGATCTTTTCGGAGGCACCACTGCACATTCTTCTTGAGCTCCACGTTTTCCCCTTTTCTTCTTTGGTTCTCGTTGAAGCTTAGCCAACTCTGGGAACATTTCGTCAAAACCAGCAAGAGGATCCTGAGCATTTTGCTCAAACAAACTGCATGAATTAATTTCGTTTTCCATTTGTAATTTTACTTAATATCGTGTTGATATCACAATGACCAATTGTGGAATGTTTCAGAAACCACATAGTTTTTGCCAATAAGATGATGTACCTACTAACAGTACAATAATGCTGACTTAATAATGAAATCAAGTTCATGTAGCAAAGCATATTCAGCAATATTTATTTCCTGCAGTTATACCTACAACCTTGATTTGATTTTAAACACATGCATCTATTAAATGTAAAGTTATATATTTTAATTAATAATAACAATAACAATTTTTATAATATTACACTTCTTTATAGAATTGTAGTTACATTAACCCTATTAAAATAATTTATAACAAATAGTTAAAGTACTAATGTAACTTACCTAATATAATAAAATAACCTAAAAAAGAGACATTTTAAAACGTTAACCAACATAATAAGCAAACCGTTACAGTATATTAGAACTACCCCAAGCAGTAGTGGATATTCTATCAGATGATATCAATCTTTTATCATCATTACCAGAGAGAGCAATTTTGTTAACACCTCTCGTAAAGATTTCATGTTTGATGGATTTAAACAAAATATTTTTTTTACGTATTATATGCGCGTTTAAAAGTACTGATTCATAGTCACTCATATTAAGGTCGCGAATTACATATGATTTGACTCCTTTAGCTTTTTATACAGCGTGTTTGGTAATACCTGTATAATCCCGAATATCGCACATACGGTATGATGAATAGAACCCAGAAAAATGATCACTAAGTCTGAAACCCAGTACATGACCTAGATATTCAGCTTTTTTCTTCGAAGTAAAACTGTACGCTGACAACCCTAAAAACAGCTGTTGTGTTGTATTTGGTCATCGACTCCATGTGCCGAACTAGTTTAAAAAATTACAGAAGTTAAATAAATCTTAAGATAAATGCCTAGAATAAATATGCATCCGAGAGTAATTTATTATTTCCAAACAAAGAAAAAGTTAGTAGTAAATGACTTTTAACCATAAAAAAAACTAATCTTGTGATTAACGGTGTTTCAAAAACTATTATTAAAGAAACTTCTCTAATAATACAGTCAAAATAAAAAAGAAATTGCAAATACTTTGATTGAAGTTCAATATCTGCACCATTGCTCACATTAGTCTATGCAAGAAGGAGCGACAGAGACATAAAATCGACGACGATGTGTATCGAGAAACTCGGGTTTCTGATGTGTCAGTAAGGTTCTGTAGATTATTTGCTTTGAAGTTTTGTTATTTTTTTCATAAAGTCGTGTTATTTTTACGAAACAATAAAATACGGACTTACACAATGATATTAATAATCTAAGTATCTCGCTTATTCTTAGTTTAAATGATAATTAAATAAAGGTTAGTTGTAATGGAAAGGTCTAATAATAAATAATATTTCTTTTCTTTTCTAATTTAATCAATAATTTTTATGCCTTATAATTTTGTTAATGACTTGGTCTTAAATTAGGTAACCACTTTTAATATTATGGCCTTTTTTTCTTTTGTAACCGTGAAAAGCGTAAATAAAATTGTAATAATAAGTAAACAGCCTAATTATCAATTTCGTCAGTAAAAAATGGTATGATAAGTTACTTTGAAATTTCATTGTTTAATTCAATAAAAAAATAACGATTTTTTGTTAGGTAGGTTACGTAACAGAGAATTTGATGACGCGGGACCCTAAATCGGTGCACTTTTGATTTAGGTACATTGGTGTTCGAGTTGCAATAATAATAACCTATGTAGTTTTGGTCATCGCGTCAGTCGTGTCCGTGACTTTCATCCGTCCGAGACAGAGGATATGATTTTACGTCGAGAGTAACACGACACAGTCTGTGTCGAGTCGAATGGAGATGTGTGTTTTATGCGGTGGCCGGCGGCATATCGAGACCCTGGACTGATAAAGTGGATGTGAAGTGTAGGTAATGTTGACAAGTGAAAGCTGAAAGAGTGATTAGAACGCTGTAAGTATGTACCTGTTTAATCTTAAATTGTTTTAATTACAAGTAAACTCATACGTAGTCGAGTGCGCGCGTCGGCGACATCAAAATGTATTCTAGAAAACGAGAGAGTGAGAGGTAATGAGAGAGAGAGAGAGAGAAAGAGCGAGTACGCCGGGACGGCACGTATATGCTTACAGGGTTGTAGCATAGTAATTGAAAACAAATTGTTCAAATATTTGTATGAAAATATCAATTTACGTGAAATTGTTTTTTGACATATCAATTATGTTCTTTGTGCTAGGTTGTATGGCCATGTTTCGGGATTATACAGGTATTACCAAACACGCTGTATAACTTTATCTTAAGTTTTTATACAGTACAGTTTAGATCTTAGTCCAACAAAATCAGATATCAATTGTCCTCCCATTTCATCTTTAAATAATCCTGGTATCTTTTTATTAATTAAAGGTATTTTGAATTGATTTTCTTCATTAAAATTACTAGTATCAAAAAAATTTAAGAAAAATGTTTTCAGATCTTTATAAAAATCTAGAGTTTTTATGATGTAAATAAAACTGTCGGTGTCGGTATAACAAAGCTTCACGCGGTCATGATAATACGACTTAACTATATTATAATGAAAGTGGTACATATGTGCTTTAGATAGCTCTAAAACGGTAAAACCGACGTAGATGGGTTTGTCTAATAAAATTTCATCAGGTTTCATTTGTACAGCAACCAAATTTTCTGTAAATACAGAAACGCTATGAAAATAAGGATTAGCGATTAGTTTACTAGCACTCAATCTTTTTTTAGTTTTATTACCAGTATCAGACCAATAGTTCACTAAATGTACATTTACACGAGCTTCATTATTTTCTAACGTTTTCCCAAACACCGAGTTGTTCAAGAGCTTAAAAAATCTTGTTCAAAGGTGGATTCTGCCTTTTGACGCAAACGTGTATTCAATTCTATATATTTTTTAAGATACGCACTTTGTCTAAATGTAATAGCTCGATGAATTTTGCGTAGTTGAAGTCCATGTTCTAAACATTTTTTTAAGTGTACGTAATGAATGACATAATTATACTTATTGTATAAATTAGGTATCAGTTTCTTATTTTTTCCGCCCGGTGGAATGAATTTTTCAGGACAGAATGGTAAATCATTATGATAATGATGCAAGTGTTCAGGATAAAGCAAGTCCACTTCAAGAATATATCCGTTTTCTGCGTTATCATCTATGGATAAAACGTTTAACTCCTCTATTTCATTATTATTTAAAAATCTAAAGTTAGAGTAAGGTAGTGATAGACTCATACTGTAACCATATAAATTATTACAGTCTAAATAACTATAAAAGAGTCTTCTTCAGAGGGATCATAGTCAGGCATGTATTTGTTATTTGCTTTACCATAACGGTGGGAACACATACACACTCCCCCTCGTATTCCTTTTTGTATCATACGGATCATTGATAAATCTTCGAGGAGCTGAAGTTGAACACCTGTTTTCAAAAGCATTGCATCAAATGATAGACTGGGCGCAGTAACATAAAAGGCAGGATCGAGTTCGTAATGACATTTACATGTTCTGCGAAACTTTTCAAATATATCCGTAAGTAAAAGTACGTCTGTTTTTAAGTATAAATCGGTATAAGCGCCTAAATCTCTTAATTTGAAAATTGACCAAACAGCTTCAGCGTGTTTATAGTCATCTTCAGAAATATGTTCATTAGTAAGGGAATTAAAAAAGCATGATTTAGAAGGTAACGACTTTTCTGAGTATCGATCTAAATTATTCATATAATCGTAAGGGTACACTCCTTTTCTAGTTAACAAATCAAATTGCTTAATGTTTGGGAAATGAGAACGTAAATAGTGAAAATCATCTTTTTTCATAGTTTTGGCTAGTTTATCTAAACTCGTACCTAAAAACTTAAATGAATCTGTGAAACGTAATTGTATAAATTCACCATTAGACATTGATAAAAACTTGGTAAACGATATATAGTTTTCTTTAGTTTTCGCTATAACTTTTACCTTGCCAGGCATTTCACCTAACTCTTTTATAAAAAGGTGACAGTCATAGCCAGATAAATTATGAAAAAATATAGGAATAAATTGAGGAGTTTTGTAACGCAAATTACAAATTTGATGAGCCGCTCCGCGATACAGACCGGTAACATGACAGTGATCGCGTACTTTATCACTCCACAGAAGATGGTTACAAATGTGACACCTCGAGGCTTTGTTAAAGTTTTCCTCGTCTAACTCGGTAAAAATCATCGGTTTGGTAGAACTTAAAATATCATAGATTTTTTTTGCTTGAATATGAACTAATTTAACGAACTTCGTAACACAGTCATGACCACGATATGAAATAAATTGATTTTTCGAGGCGTCAAAGGAACAGACAACATTATATGCGAATGCAATTGGTATGTGTCGCTGTAAGTCGGTAGTACCCGCAAAGTTTGGATTTGGTTCGCACCCCGATACTGGCTGTAACATAGTTTCGAAATCAGCGTAAATTACAAAAGGTATATTTTGCTTGCGATCGAAATTTTTAAATTGTAAAACAGAACCTTTTTCAGGTAAAATAGTAACAACTCCCCCGCAAACATGATTATTAAGCTTATCTGTTGATGGAAAAAATATTAAACAGCTGTCGCAAAAAAACAAAGAGCCATGATGTTTAGTAATTTGACTTCTAACGAGACGTTCTAGATTTTTAATTAAACAATAATGAGACAGGCTGCCAACCTCTATAAGTAAAATATGAATCCGCTTACCACTTTTATTTTCAGATCTATACAACGGACCTGTAACAAACTTATTATTTTTTAAACCATAGACGTTAATACTGACACAAGGATTATTTCTCTCAAAAATATTGATATCTGAGAAATTTACTGGAAAAGAGATATCATTAATATTAAGTACATGTCTATAATGTGGATAAGAGGTTACACGCTCAGGGTGTTTATTTGTTGGATACAAAGCCGCGGTAACACACCATAAGAAACAATGTTTGTCTTTGTTGTGAATATTGAGACAGGCTTTTTTATTTTTTATAAACTTTGGTAAGTCTATAAAAGTTGATCCGCTCAGTGGCTGAAATTTGTTTATGTTTATTTCAAAATGAGAATTATGTAAAAATGTCCAACCACTATCTTTACATTGAAATTCTTCTATATTCTTAACCAGAGAGTTTCTTATATTTAAATAAAGATCATTAAAATTATAATTTAAATGGATTGAAAAATTTTTCGTTGCAAATGATTTAAGTTCCTCTCTGTCGTCTTTTATTAATAAAAACATGGAATATAGTTCAAAGTTGACTTTAAGACAGGTATGAATTTGCAACGATTGACCTAAAAGGACTTCAACTTTAGAACGAAGAATATCTAAGAATGAATTTATAGAATAGAGTTCCTTGCCTTCACTGGCTCCTATTCTATAAGCAGCAATGCGACCACGAAATGCCGACTTTATTAACTGTACCCCATCGCAATAAGGAGAACTATTATTGTTTTTATGCTTGTTACTTCGTAAGTGTCCTACCCAACACCTACTGTCTATTGTCGTATTACAAGATGTACAAAAAGGCATTATTACGAATAAGCGGTTGACTATTACTAAAAAAATTAAAAAAAATCTATTATACTGAATCGATATGGAATATTATGATTGTGTTTAAAAGTGTCTCATTAATAATAAAATATAATTTATTGATTTAATTTATTTTACGCTACGCTTAATCTCTAATTTATCACTATAAAAAACAGGATTCGCGTCCTCAAATAAGAGGTTCGTTTCTTTTACAAATCGCTGTAAGTGTTTCCACTGCGTCGAGTCGTTTTCCAGTAAACAGTTCAATCGCAGCAGAGCCTTCTTCCAGCGTTCGTCTGGGAGACTGGTTTCAACGTCGTCTCGGTGGTACACTTTCAGTTCCACATAGAGGTCGCCGGTTGTAGAGGCGTATCGACGTTGGGAACCGTTCGCAACTTTGTTTACTATAACCGACGACAACTTCGAAGACTTCACCTCTGTCACTTCGGTGTCTTCCTCGCCGTCACATAGGCCGAAAATGTCCACCACCTT
This sequence comes from Diatraea saccharalis, assembly GCA_918026875.4. Classification (NCBI taxonomy): domain Eukaryota; kingdom Metazoa; phylum Arthropoda; class Insecta; order Lepidoptera; family Crambidae; genus Diatraea; species Diatraea saccharalis. Next base: position 2,922,933 of record OU893352.1, on the reverse strand, counting down.
TGGCTTCTTGTTGGTACTTCTGAAAATAATTTTAATATTTATCAGTGTTTAATAAAAATATAATATATAAACCGGTATTCTTCTCGTGATCTGTAAAAAGTAATGTAACGAAAAAACGTACCGCAAGTCGAACACAGTGTTTCATTATGCTAACAACATAAACATACCTATAAGTGAACAATCTATAGTAAAATATGTTAAACATATAGATTTTACCTTTGTGAACTGATGTTGCTCTTACGCTTATTTGTTGGATTTTTCTTTGCGCTTTTCGCGATCACGTTCGGAACAGCAATGGATTCACACTCGGAGTCAGACCTGGAAATAAAACAAATATTAGTAAGTGAAATACTAAGTCTATAACCTGGAAGTAGAAAATAATTCGTGAGTGAATACAAAGTCTATACATGAAAACATTATCCAAACAATTCAAATAGATTATATTTATAAGTAAAATTATTATAAATACTCACTAACATTTTTTTACTTTTAAGAACTTGTGCACACCACTATATACTCGATGAAGGTTGGGGCAGCGGTGTGAAGAATGTGGAGTGGCAGCAGCGCTCTTGCAGCTTTGTACTTGCAAATACTTGTGAAGAATGAATGAAAATTGTTCGAAAATTCGGGGTTTTATTTAAAAAAATACGCTTGTACAGCAGTTTGTTATTGTATTTAAAAAGACGTAAATACATATTCCGTTGTTGATTTAGCAAAATGTGCCTTATTGTTTTTAAGTTATAACTCATTAGCATCATATCGAATAACACGCGCAAGTTAGTAAATCAATTTCAAAAAGACACAAATCAATATCGTAATCATGACAGCAATATGAACTGTATTGCTTACAAATTATGAAGATCGAACTTATTATCACCATCAATAAAAAATAGTTTTATTAGATTATATTGAAACTATTTCTAAAAATTACCATATATTTTTTTAATCTCTATACGAAAAACAATTACTTTAAATAGCTTTAAAGTAATTTGCATTAAAATAGATAATACATTGAATTAGAATTGAAGAATAAAAAAATATTAGACAACATTATCACATCACGTATATTGCTCGGATTCCAAGATGAGTAGCTAAAAATGTACTTGTATTTGAAACATCGAAGGTGCCATTAACATCTGGAACCTGATGCAATATAGAAAAAATCATTTTCTACATTGACCCCACTGGGACCGAACCCGAGACCTCAGTGACGTTGACTACGGAGGTTTTTTTATATTTTAGTATTTATTCTTTATCTAGATACATCGATGCATGTAACTTATAATAAATAAATATTAGATAATATTTCATATTGACTCGACTGGGAATCGAATTCAGGAACTCAGCGGTGGCAACACATTGAAACCGATGTGTTAGCCTATCGATAGTATTAATATTAGAAGTTCATTTTCTACAATGACTCAAACAGGAATAGAAACCAAAACCTAAAAGATAGCAACCGGCCTGCGAACCACTCGACCACAGAAATCATCATACAAGCTATTCTTACATAGTTTGTGATATAATAAATGGTGATATAAATGCTCCGTTGCTGAGTGATTATTAGGAACGCCTCAGTGCTAACATGATTTTAACAAAGGTGTACCGGGTTTGGTTCTTGTATGAGTTCATATAAAAAAAATACTTTTCTACATTGTATCATCGTTCTCATATGATTTGGATTTTGTGATAATAATACACATCTAAATGTTGATATGAGAATAATTTGGACTATGTAAATATACTTTTTCTCAATCGTATATATTGTGCTATTTACTTAGCATAATAAATCGTTTAACAATACAATGATAACAACATGTAATAAATTTAAAATATTTTTTGAATAAAATTCGATTTTATTATTCACATTAAAATGCTTATAAACTCGTTGATTTTATTTTTTCGGTTTTATAAGTATTTTTTTTATAATTAGTAGATAAAAATAACAAGTAAAACCACGGCAAGATTATTCACTTGCTAAAGTATCACGTTTCATTTAGCGGATGTTGGTCGTATACCACTTTATGAATGAATGAATGAATGAATGAATATACTTTATTGCCCATTAACACATAAACATGAAAACAATTTTTATTAGAAACATCGATGCAAAAGGCGGCCTTATTGCTAGGGTAGCAATCTCTACCAGGCTACCCTTGACTAAAAGAAGCTATACCGATTGAGTAAAGAGACAGCGGGCAAGTGTATTAAAGAAAGATGAATGTGAAAATTCTTAAAAGTAAATACATATACTAATATAATAATATATATATATATATATATATATATATATATATATATATATATATATATATATATAACAACACAAAACAGAATTCAATTTCAGGAAGATGAATCCAGCTTGAGGAAATGTTCCTTGACATATTTAACAAAGGACTCTCGTGATTGTGCGCGTCTGATATTTACCGGCAGTGAGTTCCACAGTTTGATAGCTCTGATATAAAACGACTTGGCTACAAAATCAGTTGTATGAGGAGGGATCACTAAGGAAAGGTTATGGGAAGACCTCAAATCTCGGAGAGAATTAGAAAAGTGAAAAACGAAGCGATCTTTTAGATATTGCGGTGTTTGAGGATTAAAAAGAATGGAATAAAGAAGCGATAGGATGTGACAGTCTCTTCTACGAGAGATAGGTAGCCATTGAAGTTGGGTACGATAATCAGAGATATGGTCATACTTGCGTAGACCAAAGATGAAACGGATACATAAATTCTGAAGACGCTCAAGCTTATTTAGATGTATGACACTTAGGTCAGAATAACAGGAATCAGCATAGTCAAGCAGTGGGAGAAGCAGGGATTGCGCAAGAGTGATTTTTGTCTTAGTCGGCAATAGATTCTTGAGTCGTTTGAGCGAGCTATATGCACCAAACACTTTCCTACTAACCTCACGAACGTGATGGCTCCACGAAAAATTGCAGTCGAAAAACACACCAAGATTTTTAACGCTGTCTTGAAATGGTATACAATCGCCATTCAAGAGGATAGGTGGCAGCGTATTATAATTTATCCTGTCCAAATACCAATGGCTTCCGATAATTATTGCCTGAGATTTTTGTGGGTTAACTACCAGACCATGTCGTCGGCTCCATTCAGAAATATGCTGAAGATCTACGTTAGTGGTGGCAATTGCCTTTGACAGTCCCTCTATAGGTGCTTGTGTATAAATTTGGAAATCGTCTGCATACATATGATAGGAAGAAGAGAGAGGAAGAGTAATTGAATTAATGAAGATAGTGAAAAGGAGAGGAGACAAAACGCCACCCTGCGGTACTCCGGCAGTTGTGTCGCACCAATCGGAGAAACTGTTTCCCACACTTAGGCGCTGCCGTCGCCCGTACAGGTAACTATGAAACCAATCAATTACCGGTGGAGATACATTGAGAGAAACCAACATTGCTAGCATTATGTCAAAATCCACAGTATTAAATGCATTACTAAAGTCTAAAAGTGTTAATATAGTAAGCTGACGATTTTCCATACCCTCGCGTATATCATCTGCAATCTTGACAAGTGCAGTAGTCGTACTATGACCGGGACGGAAACCAGATTGAAATGGATTGAGCAGGTTGTTCAGAGAAAGGAATCTACTAAATTGTAAATGAACCAGTTTTTCAAGGACTTTGGATAGGAAGGGCAATATGGAAATAGGACGATAATCTGAAAAGGAATCAGGCTTAAGCTTTTTAGGTACAGGAACAACATTAGCGTCCTTCCATGCAGAAGGGTAAAAAGATGAGGAAATGGATTTATTCATGATTTTGGTAATTACAGGGGAAAGGATATCTAGGAGAGGAACAATCATATTACGACTAATGCAATCGCTACCAATCGCATTAGACGAAACCGCAAGTATATTCTTCTCAACGTCACACTCAGTGAATTGCTTAATAACAAAAGGATTAAAAGATGGTTTTGGCGGCGAAGAAAGTGTATTTAGAGTTTGATTTTTGATGTTTCCATCTAAGGAAACAGACGAGCAGAAGTGACTATTTAAGGTATTAATATCAGTATTTGACGAGAGGAAGGAGTTATCTTTAGATTTGCCAATACCAAGCTTATTGAGAAAACGCCATACTTTGGCGGGGTCACCATTTTCGACAGATGCATGAATATGGCGTCTTTGCTTATCCCTTATCAATGTATTGCAGCGATTCCTTATTTCTCTATAACGGTCGCGATTGGCATCCGATGGGTTCTTTTTAAATTTAGCCTTAGCACGTACCTTTCTATCAATAAACTTACGTACATCATCAGTAAGCCAGGGCGCCGGGACATGCTTTACACGTACAGGTCGGATAGGTGCATGAGTATCCATAAGTTTAATAATCAAAGAATTAAACAGCTCAATCTGCTCATCTACTGTATCAAGAACTTCAATTGCCGACCAGTTGACTTTACGAGCGTCTTCTCGCAAGTGGTCGACATCCATCCCACTGAAGTTACGCAGCAGTTGGATCGACGCCCTGCGCCTTGGGGGACGTATTCGATAAGATAGATAAATGAGATCATGGTATGAAAACTGATCAGCAGGAAATTGACCATATTTCACAACATGTCCAGGAGATGAGACCATTATAAGGTCAAGTAGAGAGGGTGTGCAGTTTGGAAAGTTGTGTGTCGCAGAGAGGGGAAGAATATGCATATTACATGAATTAACTATGGATTGTAGCTTAAGACAGCGAGAATCATTTTTTAACAAACAAGTGTTGAAGTCACCCATGATAATGGAGTGATTATAATTAGGGGTCAGATCTTCAAGAAGAAGTTCGAATGACTGGAAGAAGTCAATTTTGGAAGATGGGCTATAGAAAACACCTAGAAGTACTTTAACATGAATAAGATTAATCTCAATAATGAGATGTTCAGCCGTGTTTTGTGGTGGAGGTTGTGACGACTTACTTATAATATTGAATAACAGATGTGAGCGGAGATAAATTGCTACCCCTCCATGCGAAGAGCTGCCACGGTCATTGCGGATCAAATGAAAGCCTGGAAGTAAGTAAGTAGTAGATGGAACAGATGGATGTAGCCAAGTCTCAGAGACTAATATGGCGTGTATATTAGAATGAGTTAGATATGTTAGCAGTTCAGTATAATGCGCCGGGATACTTTGAGCATTTATGTGGACGATATTAAAGTTCTTAGGAAAATTCTCAAAAGTATCTTGCAGAAGTACATCTAGAGATGTAGGATCACAGCTGTGGACGCTGTCCTCAAGACTGGATTCAGAAGAACAAGAATGAAAAAAATCTGAATTTATAGAGATATTCATAACATATACTTAAATAAATAAAAAGTTATAATTCAATAATAAAAAATTTAAAAAAATATATATCTTAATCGGTACACCTTTCAATTACCCACAGGCAGCTATATTTTTACACTGAAGTCTACATAGCAGCGAAGCAATTTAAATTATACTTAAAAACATAAGTGGGAAGCGGAAGCATTTACAAAACATCAATCAACGAAAACGGGCATAAGTGACGGCACAAAATATCACAGTCACATTAAACAGTACAAAGTTCAAAACAATAGTCATCAAAGGACACTATAAACAATAATAAAAAGAAAATAAACAGTAAGCATAATTTTGCTTTCTGTGCGTGGCTGTATGATTACAATGCCCCTGCCTACAACTAAACAACAGCAATCTGTTCCCGTCAATGTCAAAATGAGATAATCAATGTCAATTATTTAACAAAACAAGTTAGTCATTTTAAAGTAAAAAAAAGTATAAATATTAAAAAGTGAACTGACTACCTTATCGCCACATGAAAACATTAATACGGAAAACAAATTTACCTTCAGTAGTTCGAGGATAAACAGAATGCGTCGCAAGAAAAAGCACTATACTCCCACCGTCAGACACCAATTAGTACATAAACACAATCAAGCTGCATTGGTGGTATCAATCTAATGACAATAAATGAAGCTAACTACATTATGAATGATGCATAGATGCCATGGTTTACTCACTAAATAAACTCACTTTCTTCGTGGAAGAACCGCCGTCCGCTGGCGTTTCGAGATTACTTGTTTGTTGGTTTGCGGAGGCGAGGTAACTGAGGCCGCATCACCAGGCGCATCAGACGATGGAGCAGCATCGGTTTTTTTGGATTGCGCTGTTTGTGGAGTAGTAGTAACCCTTTCCAAGTCAGTGAGACATGTAATTACATGCCGCTTACCATCGGCCCCCAACAAAATGATACAACCCCCACGGGTCCAACAACTCTGAACTCCAAACCTCTCACGACATTCCAAAAAGAGCCTGTGCCGTCGCTTAGTCAGGAATTCAGATAGCGTTATTCCAGAACCCTTTAAACCAACCTTAGCAGCCCATGCCTCATCACGATCTTGTTGAGTCTTAAATTTCAAGAGTATAGGTCGAGGCCGCACAGATGAATTTGCCCCCGATATACGATGAACCTGGCTGAAGTCCTCACGCTGTATATGAGGTAAAAGTTTTTGTTGCGTGATATCTGTTGCAACTTTGGGAGTGTCTTCATTCGTCTGCTCAGCGACTCCATGCAATAAAAGCATTTTTCTCCTACTCCTCATCTCCATTGCATCAAACTGCATCGCCAACATATCAACCTGCTTCTGAAGAGCCGCAAGTGTTGTCATGACGAAAGTACGAAATGCACCAAATTCAGTGGACAAAGTTGACACTGTATCAACTCTCGCTGAAGGCATCTTCCTCAGCTCATCCTCAAACAAGGTCATACGTGATTGTACCATATTTGCTAGTGCTTCCATTGTGCCTCTGATGTCTTCCATTTTACACTTGAAAAATGATGGTGTCAATTGAAGTGATGTGTTTTGTAAGTGCCAGGAAAATTAGGAAATTATAGCTGTAGCAGGTAATTTATATGTTAGTCTGACATTCTTTGTATAACAATTGTAAATAATTATTCTATTACTATTTTTTTAATTAAATTTATATGACCACTGTAAAAACGTGTATTTACAATTCAAACTACCCGCACAATTGAGGCCTTACTTGCAGAAAAATATACATAAACAACGTTGCAGAAATGAATTATAGAATAATGTTATAGAGTGCGGGAGCTGTGTGATAAATAATTTCAAACAGATATTTTTATTGTTCTTTGAATATTATTTTCTTTAATATATTCTTCAATAATAGTGATTTGATGACATGTCACAGTTTTTATTCATTAATAGTAATATAAAAACTTACTATTACTATTTATTAATAATGTAAATAAGTAATAATAATCGTTTCAACGACTCATCAGGAAGATAGCAATTAAAAATACGTATTATTACAAAATAAAAACCATATAGTCTTTATAAAATCAATTTTCAAAAGCATTAGTTACTCGCTTATTAGACTACTCGCGGATGCATAACTGTAATTGATATATGGACTATGATAGGATACTAGAAAAATCTAAAACTCGATAGAGTAATATTATTAAGAATTATTTTCTGTTTTAAATCTATTTTAGATCATGTCATCGATTTTATTTATTTAACTCCTAGTCTATAACCTTCAGTGTTGCATATAATGTGGTCCAAGTCAAAGAAAATAAGATTATAATGGTTCAAATTGATTCATATACTGCGATATTTATCTAACTTAAATACTTTCGCATAAATATCAAACAATAGACTTTCTAAATATAATGTATAGTGTTATTATTAAATGAAAGTATACTCACGTGTAAAATATTAAGTTAGTTAATGATAGATTATAAATACATATATCACAAGTATGTATGTTTAGTTATTCTATTAGTACCTAAAAACTTTTTGTGAGTTTAAATTATTACGTTGGTTATTAATTTAAACATTAAACTATTTTTTTTTTGTGATGAGTACTTAATTATTTTAAATTTCATACATTGGTTTTATTTCAAGGCAAAAACGCAATATAATAGCGATCAGTTCAAACCAATTCTTAAAACGCTTCCACTTATAACTTGAATAGTCACACCGTTTGTACATTCAGTCAGTCAGTGTTCCGATAAGCAACGTGTAAAGTGTGTGTATTTAAACAGTGAGAAACAAAATAATTTATTAGATTCCAATTATCATTTATCCATAGTCCATAGTCGATCTTCCTCCACCGGAAAGGGATGTGCGGACAAAGAAATCATTAGTGACTAGTCTTAAAAAGCGTTTAATTGATGTGCAAAAATTGCAAATTTAAATATTTTCAACATCACATATATTACCATCTCTGTCTTCCCTCATTTGCAATTCATTGATGGTGAGAGGAGCCAGCACTTGAGGCAGTAATTGCATATATTTGTATGAGTACATGTATGTCTTATTCTTTATTTGTTCCATTGTATTTTTCTTTTAATTTTAAACGTTTCTTTTTTTTTTGTTTGTATATTATGTAATTAAAATAATTGTTTATATGTTATTTTTTCTGTATATATTTTTCCATATTAACTAATTATATAATTAATGTGCCGTTTATTCCGCGTATCCACAGGCTCTGCCAGAATACCAGCGTTGGTGTGGCACCGTGTGTGTGTCATGCCAACATCAGCTGAGGCAGAGTCCTGATTGATCTCTAAAAAGTTTTTGTTATTTTTCGTCCTCTGTGTATCTTATGTATTATGTGTTCCTTTAATGTACGTTTTTGTTTTCTTGTAATTAGTTCTTATTTTGAAATCAATAAATGTTTCTTATTCTTATTCTTATTTAGATGTTACCTAGCTAGTTAGGGGTTATTGGTATTACTTTTTAACTATATTGGGTGAGGAGACACGAACCAATCGGGTACAGAAAAAATCTAGAAGTCAAGATGGTAACTCCGAAGCAAACTGCACTGAATTTTTATTCAGGGAGACCATGAGCCAATCGGGTCGAGACTTCATAGAACTAAAACAAATATGATACTCCAGTGGCAACTCCGAGGCAATCGGCACTGAATTTTTATTCAGGGAGACCACGAGCCAAACTGGATGGAGTATATAATTTCTGATTTTGATTTAACTACTAAAATTATGATACTCTAGTGGCAACTCCGAGGCAATCGGCACTGAATTTTTATTCAGGGAGATCACGAGCCAAACTGGATGGAGTATATAATTTCTGATTTTGATTTTACTACTAAAATTATGATACTCTAGTGGCAACTCCGAGGCAATCGGCACTGAATTTTTATTCAGGGAGACCACGAGCCAAACTGGATAGAGTATATAATTTTATTACTATAATTTCCGGGTGTTAACTGAGGCAAGCTGCTCATCCATAAAGTTATAAAAGTATATCGTAGTCCTATCGCTAAATGTTTAATATGTATGTTCATTGCGTTAGGCATATTAAAGGAATCTAATGAATGTTTACGTTTCAGTCAGTGTAGTGAAAAAATGTGATCAATCTCGCTGCCATGGTCACCAGGTTAGTCGATTATCCATTCAATAAAACTTGAACTAAAAAGCGTGAATAGCATCAATTCTCTAATAAATTCTTATACTGAATCCATTTATAATATTGGGCATTCTGTCATTCCACGAGTGAGTGGTGGCGAAACGTCGACACGAACGAGTGGGGGACAGAATGCCCAATATTACCCTACTCAACTCATGTAGTGAATAATGTTACTTCACTCACTTACATTTCTGTTTTTAAAATATCCTATGTATTTAAAATTAATCCTTTTGTAATCATGAAGACTTATTTATACGAAAAAATATATTTAATAAGAAATTATATATACACTTGTAACGCAATGCTCTATTTACTATTCAGCCTATCCATTTATGTATTCTTTTATTTAAAGGTTAAATCGAGCATGACTCATAGTTATTTTATTATAAATTATAGTTAACTGTTACCACTAATCACAATACAAACCTCTCAATCAAACATACTGGGAACTGGCCGTATGTATACCTACATCATTCTAAATGACCACATACGACATTAATATTTATTACCAAAATGTCCGCGGTTTACGTACTAAATGTATAGATATCTATAATAACATCCTTGGTAATGAATACGAGCTTATTGCACTGACAGACACTTGGTTGCAGAGTGATATTTTTGATAATGAAATCTGTGACGGTAGATATGGTATTTATTTATTTAGGTGCGATCGTGATCTTGTCTTGGCGGTAAATGTACCGGGGGTGGTGTGCTTGTGTGCGTGCGTCGTAGCCTATGCGCGACGCAGCATACCGAGTGGAATTGCGGATCTATTGAATCGGTCTGTATTACAATACCGGCGCGGGTGCTTAATAAATCAATTACGGACTTACATGTCATATGCGTATATATACCATCTGATAATGCTATTAAAGTGGTAAATTTGAACAATGTTAAACTTTGCTTTGCAACTTTTTTTGAAAAATTCCCGCATGATAAATATAAAATATTAGGTGATTTTAATTTGCCATTTTTGCGTTGGAATATTAACGGTTACACATTACTACATATCGGCAACAACGAGTTACGGACAAGCGCAGTCGACCTCATAGACGAATTGTGTTACTCTGGATGATTCAACACAATTTCAATCGGAATCCTTATGACAATGTTTTGGATTTATGTTTTTCAAACTTAAATATAACAATATCAATACAAGTTCAACCACTAAGTAAATTGCATGTTTTTCACCCGCCATTTTTGATTCTTATCTCTGAAATAAACATAAAACCTTTTAAAGAACAACCTAGTCCAAAATTTAAATTTTATGAAGCTAATTAGTAAGGTTAATTGGCGCGAAATTTTAAATTCAAACTGCATCAATACAGATGTCAGCAGTTTTTACAGTAAGGTTAATAAATGTTGTTGACTGTTTGTACCAAAAACTATTCCTAAAATCAACACTATCCTATATGGTACAGTTCTTCACTAATAAAAGTTATTTTAGAAAAAAATAAAGTACATCATAGATGGCAAAAATATCACAATCCAAGAGATTATGATGAATTCTCATTATTAAGAAAAAGACAACACAGAATACATAAACAATGTTACGATCATTTTACCAATAGCACTGAAACACAAATACAAAAATCACCAAAAAGCTTTTGGAGATACGTTAAATCGAAAAGAGGCGGATCTAATTACCCACAGAGCTTCACTTCAAATTTTCAGTCTTTTAATACAGGTAGTGAAATATGTCTGGCATTTAGTAGATTTTTTGAAAGTGCCTTTTCCATATCATCAACTTTACACATAAAGCCTGAATCTAATATTACCTCTAACGACACTCTTCACGGATAAAAATTGATACTGAATCAATTGAGAAGACCTCAAAGTTACTGGACAAGACCAAAGGAGCTGGTTGTGATGGGCTACCTCCAATCTTTTTATCACTTTGTGCTAAGAGCTTAGCATTACCCATTGCTATATTATTTGAACAATCTTTAAGAGAATGCAAGTTTCCATCTCTTTGGAAACGAGCAAATATACTTCCCATACATAAAAAAGGACCCAAAAACAAAATAGAAAACTATCGTCCGATATCTATTTTAAATACCTTGGCCAAAGTGTTTGAGAAGATCGTTCTTAAAAGTATGTATCCTTTTATTGCTCGCAATATTCCTAATACCCAGCACGGTTTCCTATGCGGACGTTCAACAAACATCAATCTCGCGTGCTTTACTCAATTTATTTTAAATAATATGGAAAAGGGTGGACAGGTCGACGTGGTCTACACGGATTTCGAAAAAGCGTTCGACCGTGTGGATCACGTCATTCTTTTGAGCAAGCTAGAAAGACTAGGAATTCACGGTAGTTTGCTAAGATGGGTGGATTCATACCTGAGAAAACGTTCCCAGGCTGTCGTGGTGGGTGGTAACAGATCAGACTACATATCTATTCCGTCAGGAATCCCACAGGGATCCAATTTTGGTCCTCTTTTCTGGAATTCTTATATTTATGACATTGACTCTCACATAGGCTCTTCTAAGCATCTGCTGTATGCAGATGACAAGAAAGTGTTTATCCCTGTACGGTCTAGGGCTGACTGCGAGATATTACAGCAAGACTTAGATAATCTGTACAGTTACTATAAAAAAAAACAACATTTCGGTCAGTCTTGGGAAATGTCAATGTATAAGTTTTACCTTATAAATTTAACGGCATCATTTTGGAAAGAGTTACCGCTGTGAGGGACCTGGGAGTGTTACTCGACGCAAAGATGAGCATGAATATTCACATTGATAGTATCGTCAATCGTCAGCCCTTACGTCACGACATTGTTACAGAAAGTCACTGCTTTTATTTTTTCACTAATAATTATTTAGTACTGAACTGTTTAATAGTAATGAAACAACCGTCGCGTGTGTTAGCTAGTTTATTACTGGTTTTTGAGCTTGTACAATGCTTTGAAATATTATATGAAGATACCTTCATTTCATACATATCATTCCTCCAACGCTAATTTGAGTCCCTGTTAACAATAAAAAAAAACAATAATAGAATACAGGTATTTGTTACTTACAAATATAGCGATCTACTTTATATCGGATTCGCTTTGGATAGCACTCTCGAGAACTACTTTCATCCATGTGTTTATTTTTATTTGCATTTTCGTTATTTTCTCTCCATTTCTCAGAACTGTCAACAGGCTGCTCGAGCGCGCTACCTTCTACAACTTTTTCTTTTCCCTTGACAACCCTCTCCCCATCTTCATCACCGTCATCCTTCTCCGATATAGTCGGATAAAAATTAACATCAACGTCTGTATCACATGAGCCTGAGTGTGATGGTACCGCATCGGGCTCGACTGTAAGTGTCGACGATGGTGACGGTAATGAAAATGGTTCAGTAGCATCATAGGGTGCTATTGAAGACGGATAATGTTTAATAGTACTACATTTTCCTTTGAACTTCATAATTTAATCAAGATGACGCTTTTGCACAACTTTATACAGCTCAAAATAAATTTCAAACATACGATTACCCAATATATTAACAATTTTACCTATTGACCATATCGCCCTTCTAGCGACGAACCATTTTGCCCACACAATTTCACCCCTTACAAAACATCGCGATTTACGTAACGTTTTTTTTATATTTACAGTATTATATATTCTATTTTTGTTGTTTGGTATCAATATTAAATCTAGTCTAGATCTTAAATTCCTACCCATCATTAATTTTGCCGGAGTTTGTCCAGTAAAAAAAAAAAAAAAATCTTTATTGGTTACAAATGACACAGTTACATATTAATTGTTGAAGCCTCCTTTTAAGCATACTGATGCCTGTACCAGGAGACTTCGCTCCCTCATAAAGAGTTAACAGGTGTCTTTTAGCATCACACTAAAGTAATTAGTTTAAGTCACTATCCGTTGTCTAGCATCCACCATTTGTTAACAAGTTCTTAATGATACATAATTTCGGGCTAGACAATTGGTTTGTTGAAATATTTATATGTTTTATTATTAACTATAAACTATTTAAATTTTAACATTTTCTTATCACTAAATAATACAATCATGTTGTTTCAATATTTTTGTATGCAGTGTGTAAGCTCACCATACCTTTATGTATATGTATGGGTGGAATATATATATACATATATATACATACACACATATATATATATATATATATATATATATATATATTGTGTATGTTATGTTATTTCGACGCATGTTTATGTAAGGTTTATAATATTTGTACGTATATATTTATTAATTAATTTTTAACCCTTATTATTCATAAGGCTTTCTGTTTCCTCGTAACTTAGATTTTTAAGTCTACTTGTTACTATAGATTTACACTCATAAAAAGTTTTGCCGTAGACTTGTGTCATTTTATTTATTTCATTGTATAGGGAGGCGGAACGTGATTCAAATTGCATTATCGCAAATTGTGTTTTTCTGTGAGGGATGGGTACTACATTTTTCTGTCTATGCAAGGAGTGCAAACAAGCGATTTGTGTTTTTTTAAAATCGTCTTGAGTATATATAATTTACGTACTGTAAGTAGGTTACAAATTTGGTATAGGTTTTGAGTTGAAAATGACCGTTTTTTAAAATACATAACTTTTAGCAAAGTACATTGTGATCTTTCTACCTCTAAAAACCGTGTTTTAAGTGCACCACCCCAGATAGGGATACAATATGTTATTATCGAGTAGAACTCGACCAGTAGAACTGTGAATAGTATTGTATTTAGATATTCAAAAAGAAACCCCAATAAATTATCATTTATAATTGATTGAGGCAAAGTTTCATTATTGATTATGAATTTTATCATTTTTTTTACAAGTTTTTACTGAATTTTCGGCCTGACCGTTGCTAGAAGGGTGATATATAGATGTTAAATATTTTATTCCATTATTTTTACAAAATGTTATAAATTCCGTTGAAGCAATCTTAACATCATTGTCAGATATAATTAAGTATGGAATTCCGTACCTCGAAAATAAATATTTTAATTTCACAATGAGCGCTTTTGTAGAGGTACCATTATTCATATAAATGCATTCAAGCCACTTACTATACGCATCTATTACTATTAAATATACGCTTCCCGCTAATGTCATATAATCTATATGAATTCTATGCCACGGCAACAGCGCATCGGGCCGCGCGGGCGGCGCACGCGGTGGGTCGCTCCGCGTCCTGGCACAAGTGTTGCAAGTGCCGATTAGCTGTTCGATATCGTTGTCGATTCCCGGCCACCACATCCTACTACGAGCTGCACTTTTCGTTTTGACAATCCCGAAATGTGCAGAGTGCAATTCATGTAACATGTTTTCTCGAAATATTGATGGGATAACAATCCTGTGGCCCCGGAATAAACGACCGTCATTCTCCTCTAGATCCGATTTACAGTAAAAATAAGGCAATATATTTTTACATTTTAACTTACGCGGCCAACCGTGAATCATATACTTCATGACAGTAGTTAATGTCTTATCTTTAAGAATCGCTTCCCTAATGTCATCAAGTGTTATTGGTTTTATATTATTATTTAAAAACTTCAAACTACTGACGCCCTGCTCGTCAGTTTTATTGTTGTTTACGTTAGGCAGTGGTGCACGAGAGAAATAATCTGCTACTAAATTCCTACTACTGTTGATGTATTGTACGGTATAATTATATGCAAATAGAAAAAGGGCATAACGCTGTAGTCGCGAAGCGGACGTAACGGATATGCCATTTTTCTTTCCGAAAATTGATAAAAGAGGCCTATGATCTGTTTTCAATATAAACGGGTGTTGCCTACCATATAAATAGTGGTGAAAATATTTAATGCCGAATATTATAGCTGTAGCTTCCTTGTGTATCTGACTGTAATTTTTTTCGTTAACTAATAGTGACCTAGATGCAAACGCGATAGGTTTCTCCGCACCATCTGCAAGTTGGTGTGCAAGCACCGCGCCGAGGCCGTCGGGCCCCGCGTCTACAGTCAACACCGGCGGCTCACGCGCATCGTAATGGGCGAGAACACGCTCTGAAGCGAGCTCTCTTTTTACTAAATCGAAAGCAGTCTGCTGCCGTTCACCTCACTCCCATTTTGCATCCGCGTGTAGTAATTTGTGTAACGGTTGCAATAAGGACGAAGCATTCGGAATGAAATTACGATAATAATTTACGATGCCTAAAAACCTTTTGACACCTAACACGTTAGTCGGCGCCGGCGATTTTAAAATTGCCTCGACTTTACTTGGGCTGGTTTTTAGTCCATTTTTATCTATAACATATCCTAAATAAGTGACGCTATTTTGAAAGAAGGCACATTTTTCTTTGTGTAACCTTAATCCGGCATCATTTAATCGTGTTAGCACTTCTTTTAGTCTAGATAAATGAGTTTGTCTATCACTGGCGGTACAGCACATATCGTCTAACCAATAATAATAATAATAATGTCTTTATTTGCAATAAATAGGGTTATATATACAGTTGTGATATTTCAGTTTAAGAGCTTTGACCTATTTAGCCATCTTGAACAGCATGCAAAAAATAATAATAATAATACCTAATAATAATAATAAAATTGATGAAACTTAAAATATTTCATAATTACATAAAATTGTGTCAAATTTAACAATAATAGTATTTAATCAATATATTACAATTGTGTCAAAACGTTATTAATCATGTCAATTTTATCAAATTGTACAAAAAAAAATTAAAAAATGTATAAGATGTCAAATGGAAATATTAAACTTATTGAACATGTCAAGGAATTTAGTTTTGTAAACATAAGTATGTCAGATGCAATTATGTAAAATAATTTATAAAACTTTGTATTGACTATCATGCTTACAAATTAATTACTGATAAACTATCCTTCATTAAGGAATTCACCAATCGAGTAAAAAGCTTTTTCAATCAGCCATCTACGCAATAATATTTTAAAACGAGTAGCCGGCAAATCTTTTATATCATTGAGTATTTTATTAAAGACAATTGTACACATAAAGTGACTATTTTTTAATTTTTTTTTTGTTTTGGGTATCGATGTATGTACTACTTTGTTCGGGTTTCTCAAACTTCTTTCAGTTACATTACTCGATCGCACGAAGAATAGTCGAGTAAAAAATAGTCGAGTAACAACATAAAATAATCAATAAAATTTCGAGTACAATTTGCATAAAAACAGCAATAAAGTTTAATAATAATACATAATAAATAATTTAAATTCATACAAATAATAAAAAATAAAAGTTTAAGTAAAAAAAAGGGACAGCAACAAAGCGTAAAAAAGATAGTAATTGTTCTTTTAGGCCTCTGTAGGACCAACGGCTTCGGGGCCAAAGACCGGTTTCGCAGACGATGACGAGGGACACCCTGACCAGCATGCTGTCTACCAAAAATCTTTCAATCTTTGGTCCATATAAAACGCCATTCAAGCCGCACCCCGATCTCTCGCGCCTGACGAAAAAGAAGACGGCTCGTTCTAGTTAGGCGCTCATTGATATAAAACCGACAAGGTGGGCCAGGGAGATCAAGGCCCTCAGTGGTGACCCCGCGGCGAACACGGACTGCATGTTGAAGGCCCTCCCGCACAGCACATCGCACCAGACGGACGACGATGGGGCGAGGTCATGGAGACGACGACGACGTACAGTGGCGGACACGGCCGCTCTTTCACCCATAAGGCCAATATCGCTTGCGCTTAAGCTAACGTAAAAATCTCACCCGCTTCATTAATGGAACGTCTGTCTAGTTTGCGCACGTTACATTTTTGTTGTCTGTCACATATGGCTGCGACGTTGCCAGCGCGGACTAGACCGGCCGTTGCTAATTTTTGATTTTTCGTGTATTGTTAAATAATGAAAATTCTCGAATATTCATTTTTTGCATACGCTGCTCTCATGGCCAGTTTTATTACTTTTATAATTATTGAGTATATGGTGGGTTTTATAAGAAAAATAATTTAATATATTATTAATAATTTAATATATTAATAACACAAGATTGATAAAAATGCAATAAATTCGTGTTAATTTACTTATTATTCTTAATACAAAATGCTTAAAAAATCCACTTGGTCCCTGGCACCCTGAGATGGGATTCGAACCCACGACCTTTGGCAATCCGGGCGACATTTTGTATGAAGAATAATTTTCAGTATAGCATTGTGAATGCGAAAGTAATCAAATAATAATAATAACACTTTATTGTCAACACCACATATATCTTCACAGATTATACAAACTAAACAATACATCAAAGTGTAACAAATGGCGGTCTTATCGCTGAAAGCGATCTCTGCCAGACAACCATTAGATGGATAGGAATGTTAATTATAACGAAACGGGGGTGTAAACTTAGAGTAGGTAATTCTAAATAAATTATTGAAACAACAATAATAGACACCAGAAGTTGACAAATACAATATACTTACATAAATACATTTAACATATTACATAAAATATGATACATATAAATACTAATGAAATGAAGAAGGGGTTATTAGCAGTTAAAATATATTAAACAGATAAATAATGTTCTTTTACCAATTCTTTGAAGATATTTAATGATTGAGCGCGTCTTATGGAAGTCGGAAGAGCATTCCAAAGACGCACAGCTTGGACAGTGAAAGAGCCATCATAAAAAATAGTTGTATGAAAATGAAGTACAGCAGTATAGCGGATTGAAGCGTTCTTTCAAATAGCGCGGATAATGGGGGTTAAACAAAATATTGTAAAGGAGGGACAATATATGAGCATTCCGGCGAAGACGAATTGGAAGCCTCTTGAACTGAGTACGAAATTGAGATATATGATCATATTTGCGCAATCCAAATATAAACCGAATACAGAAGTTTTGGAGCCGCTCAAGTTTATTAAGCTGGTCTTCCGTAAGATCGAGATAACAGACATCGGCGTAACCAAGAATTAGGAGCAACAAAGATTAAAGATAAAAGCTAGAGCAAGTTTAGTGGCAGTCGGCATATGTTAATAGAGCGTAGCAGAGCCAGTAATATGTCAAAGTTGACAGTATTAAAAGCACTACTAAAATCCAACAGTGTTAGTATAGTTTGAAGACCGTTTTCCATCCAAATTGGATATCGTCGGTGATTTTAATCAAAGTGGTAGTGGTACTATGGCCTGGACGAAAACCGGATTGAAAAAGAATTCAAGAGATGATGACGAGTAAGAAAAGAATTTAACTGGTTATGTATCCATAACTAGTTAAAGCTCAAGGACTTTGGAAAGGAATGGAAATGAAATGAAGTGAAATGAAATGAAGTTAAATGAAGTGAAGTGAAGTGAACTGAAGTGAAGTGAAATGAAGTGAAGTGAAGTGAAGTGAAGTGAAAGGAAATGAAGTGAAATAATTAGTCTTTATAGAAAAAAGCGAAGGTTATTAATTCCATGCATTGCGATCCTTAAAATAATCATCAACTTTATAATAGCCTTTACTCATAAGTATATTCTTTACATGAATTTGAAATTTATTTATGGGTAGGTCAATAACATTTTGTGGAACTTTATTGAACATAGCAATACATTTACCCAGAAATGAATCTCTGGTTTTTTGAAGTCTGAAGCTTGGAACGGCAAGTTTATTTTTATTTTTTGTGTTAAGATTTTCATAATCTAAAATCATAAAGATCTAAAATCATAATCATAAAGATTTTCACTACTTTTTTTTTGTGAAGGAATCGTAATGTTTTCTTGTGTACATAATATTCTCATAGATGTATTGAGAGGCAACAGTCAGAATATTAATTTCTGTAAATATTTCTCTGAGAGATTCCCTAGACCGTAAATTATATATAGCACGGACAGCTGTCTTTTGTAGAATAAAAATATCCTAAATGCTAGCCGCAGAACCCCACAACAATATACCATACGTCATTACACTATGAAAATAACTAAAATATACCAATCTTGCCGTTTCAACATTTGTCAAGAGTCTAATTTTCTTAACAGCAAAAGCTGCAGAACTCAGTCTACTTGACAAGCTATCAATATGAGGATCCCATTGCAGTCGGGAATCTAGTGTAATACCAAGGAACTTTGTCGATTCTATTAACTCAACTTTTTCACTATTTACATTTATAAGTATACTGACATGTCTCACATTAGGTAATGCAAGCTTTATGCATTTCGTGTTATTTGAATTTAGCTTTAAATTATTATTATCAAACCACTATAGAACATTGTCGAGAGTATTATTTACATCGTCAAAACAATCATTACCCCTCTCAGCTTTAAACAATAAAGAGGTGTCATCTGCAAATAATACTGTCTCGCACAAATTATTCGTAAAGTGAGGAAGATCATTAATATGAATTAGAAAAAGCAATGGTCCTAATATCGATCCCTGAAGTACGCCCATAGTAACTGGTGCCCCTGCAGATTTCGCTTCATTAATTACTACTTTTTGAATTCTAGCAGAAAGATATGATTTTATTAGATCAATTGAATTTTTCGTCACACCATAATGCTCTAAATGGAAGAATGGAGATAGGTCTAAAGTCAGAAAAGGATTTCTGAAGGCGTTTTTTAGGAAGAGGAATAATTTGAGCGTTTTTCCAAGCAGAAGGAAAAACAGACTTTGAGGTAGAATTATTGAAAACTAGCTGACCCGACAGACTTCGTCCTGTCAAAAAGATTTGTAATGTGGCAGTTTTTTTGCCTACGTATTTAAAAAAATTCTGATGCATTTTATCTCGCGTGCCGAAACTAATACAAAAGAAACGCGAGTTTCGGAACGCGACATTAAACTCCTCCAACTATGTATTCTGTGCTCCAACGCACACACGCACATTGTTTTGATAGATATGATCTTTGACGTTAGGAACACACCTACATTGCTTAGACAACAGTGAGTGCTTGTAATTTAATATGAACTTTATACCATAGCAATAAAGCTCAAATTGACTACGTTTTAGTTACAAATCATTTGTATGGGAAAAAGAAAAGGGCTATTTTTAGGGTTTTTCCAGCAATAATTCTAATTTTTCTCGCCGTAAAAACCATCCTTGAACTTCAACGAACATTTTAAAAAAAGATTTGGCCAAATTGGTCGAGGCGTTGTTGAGTTATGCGCTTACCAACACATTTTGCGATTCATTTTTATATATATAGATAAGAGAAAGGACAGGAAGTATGAAATCGAGTATAGGTGTCAACATATTACGGCTCATTCCATCAGCGCCGACCGCATTAGAGCTAATGGATAAAATGCTCTTCTTAACATCACGTAATCATTCCGTAAATTGAGTAAATATAAAAGAAGAATAGTCAGGTATTGGTAGAGTAGAAAGTTGTTGAACAGTTCGGTTTTTATCTGATTCACAGGGATCAGATGACGAAAAAAAATGAGTATTTAGTGAATCAATATTAATATGATTAGGTACAGAGTCTTGAGGTATTTTACCAACCTCAAGAGACCTGAGGAATTGCCAGACCTTAGTTGGATCTTCCTCTTCGACGGAATTGTGAATGTGGCGACGTAAGGCATCCCTACACACCATATTGCAGTGATTACGAACCTTGTTGTACTTTTCCTTATTGAAGTCATTCGGACGACGTTTGTAATTGCTTTTAGCTATGGCTTATTTATGGATCAGCGCTTTTATATCATTATTTAGCCATGGAGCAGGGAGATGCTTGAGTTTAATGGGGCGAAAAGGTGCATGTTTGTCATAAAGTTGAGTAACGAGGTTATTGAAAGTAGTAATTTGTTCATCGACTGAGTGGGAATTTGTAACAAGAGACCAATCAATTTCACGAGCATCGTTCATAAAAGAGACCTGATCCATACCACTAAAATTGCGCTGAAGTATAACCTTGGGCTTTATTTTCGGAGGCCTAATTTTATAGGATAGATATATTAAATCATGGTATGAGAAAACATCGGCTGAACATTGACCGTGTTTAGAAACATGTTGGATTGAAGAAACTATAAGTAAGTCAAGTAGAGATGGGGTCGAATGCGGAAAACGATGTGTGACTCCAAGTAGAAGAATGTGCAGATTGCTAGATCTGATAACAGACTGAAGGGAAGAAGCTCGAAGAACATTTTTGAGAAGGGAAGTGAAGTCACCCATAATCATAGAATGGTCATAAGACGGAATAAATTCGTCTAAGAGCTTTTCAAAAGAGGAGAAGTAATTAACTCGAACTGACAGACTGTAATAGACACCGAGCAAGAATCTGAAACGTGAAAGGGTTACCTCAATAAAGAGGTGCTCGCCAGCATTATTTGGTGGTGGCTGAGTGGACACACTAATTACTTTGTAAGGAATGTTAGTACGCAAATAAATAGCAACTCCACCTCCGCCACGTCCGGTACGATCATTACGTATTATTTGGAAACCAGGCAGAGTATAGAAGGAAGAAGGTAAGCAGGGCTTGAGCCATAACCCGGAGACTAAAACAGCGGAAAGATTTTTGTGATCAAACGCCGCCTGCATATCATAGTAATGAGCTGGAATACTCTGCGCATTGATATGAACAACAATGAAATTCTTTGGTACATCCGAAAACTGAGTATCAAGTGAATTGGAAACAGAAGGAGGTATACTAGTATTAATTTACTTATTATAGAGGAATATTTTTTTTCCAGTGCAAAAATTTTTTTGGTGATTCAGTATCAGTAATAGAACGCTTTTCCATAATTAGTTTATTTTTTTTTAAATATTTTTATCCCTATCGAAACGGTAGAATATGGACACATTTTTTAAAACTTCAATAAAAACGTCTTCTCTTGCTGGGGCCACACTACCGGGAAATGCCATTAATTATCGCGTTAAGGGACGTTAACCGTAGATGTAGCCACGACTTAACGCAATAATTTGACAACGGCATTTACATTGTCGTTTGACATTAGGCGATAATTCAAGTGGCGGTACATCAAAGAGAATAACGTGAGAATTAATGCGATAAAGCGGTCACACTACGCCAGTCAGTGTGCGTCGTGAGCACGATGGGATCGCACGTGTGTTGTGTTTGCAATACATACTATGGAGTGGAGTAACGAGAAAGTAATTGCGTTTCTCGAGCTTCTGCAAACAGAACCATGTTTGTGGGATCCAAAACTGAAAAGTTTCAAGAATCGAGGAACGCAAAGTGATGCTTGGCGCCGACTGATGGAATTAGTACCTTTTGAAACAACTATTGAAGAAATGAAAAAAAAGAAGGAAAGCCTGATGAGTTACTATAGAACTCATTTAAACAAAATTAAAAAATCTTTGAAATCAGGAGCTAGCAAAGATGACGTGTATACAACTAATTGGTTTGCTTTCGAAACGATGGACAATTTCCTACGAGGAGTATATGACGGTGGCCGCACGTTTAATACGCAGGTAAGTTATAATATTAGTCTGTCAACAGTAGTGAGTGTCTGTATATTAGGGATCTATATTTTTTTTTGGTATTAATGTATTTTTAGGATTCTGTACTAAAATAATTACAATTAATGGTTAATTACGTCTCGCTTATCGAGATATTTTTATTTCACGCATGAATGGGTCAATAAAGTATTACCAACTAAGTCGGATATTAATTTGATTCCAATTTTAATACACAAAGTTTATACTATTTATAAATATTTACTTAATTATTGAAACTTCATAAAAAGTTCAATTCTTTTTTATTGTAAAATAATCACATTCCTATTTATGTATAAGCCATTTTATTTAGAGTACCTAGGTACCAGTCCGAAAAATACTACATAGTTGGAACCCTATTGCTATCACTCAGCTGTCTGTCTATTCATCTGTCCGTTCTTCTGTCTGTTCATCTGTCCTATATAATATTCTTTTATTTTCCTTTCAGACACACGACGACATTGAGAATCTAGAAAGAAGTGAGGAAAAAAATAATGGAAATCAGAATAGTCATCATTTTTCTACTGGAACAGAAGAAGCTTCGCCAAATGTCCAAGAAGAAAATGAAACTCGTCTAAAAGAAAATAAATCTCAAAATTATAGTAAAAAAAGACAAGCGAGAGATGAGTTGCCTCAAGAAATCAAAGCAGCGCGACGCCAAATGGATGAAGCTTTTGAATTCATGAAAGAGAATAAAGATGATGAATATTACATGTTCGGAAGACTGCTCGCAAGTAAACTAAAAAAAATAAGAAATCCAAACACGCGTGAGATATTAATGAATGATATTCACAATTTAGTCTTTCGTGCATGTATGGCAGATCGACTTGAGCAGCAGTCTGCAGTACCTCAGTTTTCTAAAGCCCTGTCTCCACACCATCAAGCATTCAGCCCATCACCAAATCATCAACCATACCCGTCGCCTCTAGGCCCCTCCACATCCATGTCACTACACTATCAAGCATTTAGCCCATCACCAAATCATCAACCATACCAGTCGCCTTCAGGCCCCTCCACATCCATGTCACCACACTATCAAGCATTCAGCCCATCACCAAATCATCAACCATACCAGTCGCCTCCACCTCACGATGCAAATAGTCTATCTCCAGATCAGTTTTCAGTTCAAACTCACTAAGAGAATTACCTAGAAATACCACCGCCAACTCGTGCCTCACAAATAGTAATTACAGAGTCCGGTGAAATGCAGATAATTAAAGATAAATAAAAATTGTAAATGCCATGTTAATTACTTCAAGTAACAAATAAATGAAAGACAATATATATATATATACTGGGTTGTGTTGTGTGTTGGCAAAATAAATACTTTATTATTATTATTATTATTATATAGTATGTCGTTTTATTTTCCAAAGTAATAAAAACAAGATATTCATTTATTTGAATACGCAAAGGGGTACTTCCTCTTGCTCCCCCTTGCTCTGCTCCTGAGGGGAGCACCTATTTTGTGTTGTCGACACTTACAAATTATTATTCGTGGTCATGAAATGTTCTGCGAATTTATTCCTTATCTGGATTGCTGTTAAAGATGAACGTCGCGCAATATTCTTCATTGGCTTGAAAGCGCCTTCGCCTTCTCCAATGTCTTTTCTCCAAGTTCCAGGATTGGTATTCCTCCGTTGACGACTGTGTCAGTGTAGCCCGATGGGGTATAAATTGACCGTGAGTTTGAACTTTTTCTTAAAAAGTTATGTAATAAAGCACATGTCATTACAACTCTTGAAGCTTCGCTTGGTTGTAGAGCTATAGGTTTTCTAAGTACTCCAAATCGTGCAGATATAACACCAAATGCGTTTTCCACAACAATACGAACAGAAGCAAGTTTACGATTGAAATTTCGTTCCATACTTCCTTGAGGGTGGTTTGGAGGGTGGTGGACTCCGGGAAAAGGTTTTATTATGTTTGGGTGTAATGGAAATGCATTGTCAGCAACAAAAACGTAAGGCATATTCACATCGCCATCAGAAAGTGGTTCAGGTTGCGGTATGTTTAAGGAATTTGTCTGAAGTTTTTCGAATAAAACACAATCTCTGAATATACCACCATCACTGATTCTACCCTTACTACCTATATCGCAGAACATGAAACAAAAATTACGATCCACTAAGGCCATCAACACAATACTAAACGAATGCTTATAATTAAAATAGTCAGACCCACTGTGAATCGGTGACACCAAGACAACATGTTTACCATCGATTGCTCCCAAGCAATGAGGAAATGTATCCCTAAAATCAGATTCCTTTTGTAGCCATTCATTTTCATTCTCAGGTAACTTGATCATATCTTTCAATACAGATATGAGAGCAGTGCAACATTCCCTTACAATATTGGAAATAACTTGGTGAGACATCTTGAACAAATAATGTAAGCTTCTATAGCTATCTCCTGTAGCTAGATATCGTAAAGTAACTGCTAGTCGAGTTTTGGCAGGTATGGGTACACGAAATCTAGTTTTTTGTTTTTCTATCAAAGGCCCAACTTTGCTTAAAATTAATTCGAAATCAGATGCTGACATTCGAACGAATCCCTCAAACTGGTCGCTTGGTTCAGCTAGTAGGTTGGAGAATATTTATTCCATAGTGTTCCTGCAAAATATAAAAAAAACTTGAATATTATGAATGCTTGACATAAATATGTTTGCTGTCCATGGACCATGGTACTGATATTAACATAAAAATAACATAACAGCATAAAATAGACAGCTTAACATGGTAATACTAGTCATTCTAATATTTGAAACATTAAGCTAATAGACATAGAAAGACTTACAGTGTACGATTCCTGTGCATTTGTATCATCCACCATCTTCTTTTTCTTTGTTTTCTTTTTTTTTTTCATTCGATAATGATTCAATAAATTCAAACAATAAAAATTTACACTCATTAAATACAGAGCTCGGTCAACGTTCATCTTTGCAGTCCGTTAAGTAAATTTTACACCGTTTTATCGCAAAACGCCAAATCACATTGGCCGTATTAAGTGTAGCCACCTACTTTAGCGCGTTAAAAATTATCGCGATAATTACCGCGATCCGCCGCACCCGGTAGCCCCCCGTCACAGCCCCCGCCGCCCCGCCGGGACCGAGCGACGCGCACGACAGTGGCGGCAGTGAGACTCATACGCACGCGCTGATGTGACGTGTCCTCGCGTTCCCGCGCACGCGACGCGCCCGCCGTCGTGAGTTTTACGAGATGGTACGAGTTTATCTTCTGAGTGGTGAGAACCTACATAAGCGCAATTCGGAGAAAGTATGCGACGAAGAGCATACCTCGTATGCGGGCCTTTGGGATCCGTAACCCCGCGGTCCCTAATGCTTCGAACCATTTTAACACGTTGGTTGCATTAGGAGATCGATCAGATCTCTTGCAGGACTTTTGATTTGTGCGTTGACTAAAATCATATTGTTTCGCTTCTTGCGGAGGCTCTAACGTCTAAAGTTTTTTGTGTATGAGTAAGACAAATACACATTCTTGCTTCCTACTTAAAAGCGAACTCAAGTAAATAAAAAATAAAATTAGAGATGGATTAGGTCCCTAACGCACAGTATTAATTTTTTTATCATTCCTTGCGTTAGGAGACGTGTTGATACTCATGGAATCGTAGGCCTCGTAGACGCAAGTGAGGGAGGGTAGGCGGCGCGGGCGCTGCGTGTCTTGTTTTAGTGTTGTCTCAGCGTCGATGTGAGAGGTCGCGCGCACGTTTCGAAAATAGCACTCGCGTATATACCTGCCTGTTTGAATTTTGAAGTATGTTGATTACTGTTGATAAACAATGAGTTCGTTTAAGAGAAGAAAGTGTAAAAAATCGATTGGTTTTGATGCGATTCCTAATAAAGAAAAACCAACGCCAAATTATACTGCTGCATCGTCCTGCAATATAAAAATATTGGAAAATGTTCAAATTTGCCCTCCATTGCAAGATAGTGACAGTGACTCGGATTATGAAATATTTGATGTTCCTAAGAAGAAAAAGATGAACCTTTCTACGTTAGAGCACACTTCGCTAAGTAATGAAAATATACATATCAGTCCATGTACCGGAAAACAATTTAGTGTGCTTCAGAATGTTCAAAAGACGATATTCAGTACAAACATTAATAATAATAACACGAATACTACACCGACTACACTTACTGGTCTTATGACACCTACTCGTAGATTTCAGTGTACTGTATCTCGCAACCATGGATTATCTTCTCCTACCTCGTGCTCAGAAACATCCAAAACTAGTGGTAAACTTTCTCCTATCTCTTTGAATGCTTTATGTACATCAAGCAGGTGCTCGTCTTTGAATTATATTTCATGTTCGACCTTATTACCTCTAGAACTTAATGAGAATAGCATGCAAAAATTGATTAAAGCAACTGTAAACAAAAGAATAACCATAAATAACACAAACAATAGTCCATTTACTTTTAAGTATACTTTTGAAGATGAAAAAACCACTGATGACGAAAAACCAGCAAGACAAACGTCTGAATGCACTAATAATTCACAAGAAAATTTAAAAGAGATAAATATTGTAAAGCAACAGGAAAATAATAATATGATAAAAGAAGATATAAACCAGAATAAGCAAAATAGGAGTCAAGAAATACAAGATGAACAAAAAGAAGAACTAAAACAGGACGTAAAAAAGAAAGAACTACAAGTAAAAGCTCAAGACCAAGTATTACAGCAGAAAAAACGTGAAAAAAAAGAGGAAGAAGAAAGACAGTATGCGGAAAACCAAGAAATGCAGGAAGGCGATCCAGAGACAAATGCAGCAAATGATACAGAAACTGAACAAATTGGTTCAAATGCAAGTGATGATTTAAGTGAAAATCTCTCATCTGATATAATATCTGAAGATGAAGATACACTAGAAAATATATCAGAAAGAGAGAGTGGACAATTAGAGGGTGAGAAAGACTGGATTGACATTCCTGACCATGACGTATTGAACTTTGATGAGAGCACACTTGAGAGCGTGACCAATATCCCTATTCGTAATAAATTGCCCGCCGAGATTTATAATTTGTTTGTATCTGACGATATTGTTGATAAGATAGTGGAAAAAACTAATAAATATGCAGAAAAATGTTTATTAGAAACCGAAATGACAGCAAAATCACGCTCTAAAGCTTGGAAACCTACAGACGCAAATGAAATGCGTCAGTTTTTCAGTGTCATACTTACGATGGGCTTAAACAAGGTTCCACATTTTCACGATTATTGGTCAAAAAAATGCATTTACAGAAATGAATACATATGCTCTCTTATGGGAAGAGACAGATTTATTTTGCTTTTGAAGTTTTGGCATTTCAGCGATGAAAGATATGATACTGGGGATAGACTCTATAAAATTCGACAAATACTTAATATGTTGAATAATCATTTTAGAGAAATTTTAACGCCCGGCAAATGTATTGTGATAGATGAATCGATGATTCCCTGGCGTGGGAGACTTATTTTTCGCCAATATATAAAAAATAAATCACATAAATATGGAGTGAAGTTATATAAACTATGTACTCCGGAGGGATACACTTTTAAAACCATAGTATATAGAGGTAAAGAAGGAAATAGCAGAGAAGTAAGCCATGGGAAAAATGTTGTCATGAAGCTCTTAGAGGGGTTAGAAAATGAAGGAAGAGTTTTAGTAGCCGACAACTTTTATTCTTCTATTAATTTAGTAGAGGAACTTATAAAAATGAAAACATTTTATTGTGGCACGCTTAGATCAAATCGTAGAGGGCTTCCCAAGCAATTTATGTCTAAAAAATTGAAAAAAAGCGAAGTTAAAGGGAAAATGCTACCTACCGGTGTGAAAGTTATAAAATGGCACGATAAGCGCCAAGTTTCAATGATAACTTCCTGTAAAACACATAAAGCCTCTTTAGTAGATACAGGTAAGATAAACAAGAAAACTAATGAAATGATTAAAAAGCCACTGTGCATATTAACTTACAATGATAATAAGAAAGGGATAGACTACTCAGATCAAATGTCTTCTTACTATACGACTTTACGACGAGGTCTAAAGTGGTATCGAAAAGTGATGATGGAATTCTTATTTGGTACTGCACTCATAAACGCATGGATAATATACAATTCAAATACAGACAAGAAAATGTCAAAAAAAAGAATTCACAGAATCAATAATCGAAACATTTGGAGGCCGAAAACTTTCCGAACCAGGTATGATAAACACCTTATTACTACTTTAATACAACTCATGTGGCAACAAACGTGCTTAGAACCTGTACGTTTGTTGGGCCATGGCTTCTAATAGAAAATACAGATACACTCCAGATCGTGGACATTCAAAATACCAGACACATACTTGTACCTATCTACTGCATCGTTCACAGCCTTTTTGAAGTGTATCATGTTGTATTTTGCCACTTTCTAGAGGAAACACATCTTAATTTTGTTCTTAATACAATTACTTAGGTCCAAGGAGGGATGACCTTCAATTCGATGGTGAGCGTGGTGATGTTATAAAATTACCATGTTCAACATTTCGTCAACGGTCTTTACTCATAAAGGAAGCAAAAATCTCTCTAGAAACATAGGTAACAGTTCCAGACAGCGCGTAAGCTTGGCATCGTCAACTAATTGCAGCACGCTTCGCATGAAACTAAGTGTATTATGCACTCTACTTTAACTATTCGAAATAACAAAAAAATCTTCTGGGATACAATTGAAATTGAAGAGGCTTTTTCCAACTAACATAACTAACGAATTGACTTAACTTCGGTTTTTTTTCTTCGACTGTTTTGGTTTATTTTGTCTTTGAAATGCTTTGAAATGTATTTTTGTGACGATGAATGCCTGAAAGATTTTCGCTTATTTTAAAATACATTTAAAAATGTTACTTTGTTCCTACATTAGAAAATTTGAAAATAGTTACTTTTGTTTATTATTTATTTTGATTTTTAAGTATATTAAGAACGTGTTCAGTTATTGCTTCCGTACTCTCTTGTGTACAAATTTCAAATGGGGATGTTAATTAAATTCCACCATATTATATCTTTTTCAAGCAACAATAGTCTAAAAAGATAAATACACATACGATACTTAAATATTTTGTTCATTCTTCAGTATTGGAAAAAATAATAAAATTAGATTCCACTGCATTTACTTCATTGATGTGGTTGCATGCTTGCTTGCTTATTTATAAATTGCATATTATTACAGAATTCCCTGAAGGCAGATGTTCAGAGCATGTTTTCCAACGTGGTGACAAGAAAAGACGTTGCGTGGGTTGCTATGAAAAATTACGACGCACATTAAACAGCACTGTCGCTTCTAAAAAAACTAAAAGAATTGTTACCGTTTGCGCGCAATGCAAACAATCTATGTGCTTACCATGTTTTAATGAAAAACATTTTGCATAGTTTATAAATATGCTTCTTAAATAAAACTTTTTCTATCGACGTCTGATATTTTATTTTATTCCCATCACTAGCTGCGACACATATTCTACTATCTTTGGTTGCGGTAGGAGATACAATCGATACCCAATTTTTTTTTTGGATTTGGGCCTTATTCCAATGTCATAACAGCCTGCGAACCTGGCAAAATATAGAGCTATAGGCTATTTTTATGGCACATAAACTCAAATGTGTGTCATTGGTTTTTTTTGGAAGATATAAATTATTTTCTAAAAGTATTTTTTAGGAGACCGATTAGGTCTCCAACGCACTGAATTAATGGTTAGTTTAGAGATCTTTTAGGTCTCCAAAGCACCAGCTGAAAGTTCTTTGAGAATGATGACGCAGGTAACGTGTTAACAGACGAAGTCCCAGACTCAGTACACACGATGCGGCATGTCTCTTTGGTGTGAGCCAGCCTGCGGTATTGAAGCTGGTAAAAACAGCCGGACTCCATCCGTACCACTTTCAGCCGGTTCAGCAGTTCCATGACCTAGACCCAGTACCACATCGAGCCTTATGTGAGTGGCTTCTACATCACCGCGATGCAAACATCTTGTGGACGAATGAGGCATTATTCACACGTGAGGGACTGTTTCTTATGGGAAGAAGTCAAACGCCAGGATGTAGAGGAGGCACAAAGTCTAGAAGACTTAACAATAAAAAATAATAACGCTTTTAGTGAAGTGAAAAGTGACACTAGTGTTTTAAATAAATTAAATGACAATTTAATGAAATGTGCACGTTTATGTCTGGACAGACGTGAACTTCATTTTGAAGAAATATTAAAATACATGGTAAGTAATCAGTTAGGTACTTGTTTTGATTCAACATAATTGTAAATACGTAGTTGATTCCATTTTTTTTAAATACGCCTTAACGCAGAAGTACCTATGTTAGCGCCTGAACACATTCAAAGGACTTAATTGCACATCATCGAATCGCTATGACGTTCGGGCCATCATAACGCGTCACTGAGTATACTACATTGTGAGCCGATCGAATAAGCTACTGTTATTTTTTATTCCGAGCGCAGTTGCATTTATCGAGCTCATGGGCTGCCGGAATTTTCTACGATTTAATATTTACCTGGCTTATGAATAAATTTAAACATTAAAGGCTGAAGAAATCTTCTATACAAATTGGACCTTCTCACTGGATACCTATAACGGATACCTATTAACCAGCGACCTAGACGTTATGGAAGATTACTCAACGGCTACAAAATTCCAAGATAAGGAGGCGTAGTACAGCTAAGTGGCAGTGTTTATCCGATTATTTCCTTGTATGTCTAATTTCTTTCCTTTAATTCCTAATTTTAACACGAACTTTAATTGCGTGAATAATTTTCAGACATACCTACATACTACGATATTTTGTTTCTCATAGAATATATTCGTTTAATTACATCGTTATTTATATAAACATCTTATTATCTGCTTATACGGGCATTAATTACGTGTAATACAGATTTTAAACGTTAAGTGATAGCTCAAAATTGGTTGAGTTTATATTTGAGTAAACATTTTTTTTATTTCGCCGTATGTACCTATTTACATATTACACGGACTTTAATTACGTGTAATAATAAATTTTATGAAATTGTTTTACTTTTAATTCATTCTCAAATTGCAGTATCTGATAAAATCAAGTCGGAACTGAAAATATATCCGAGGCGCGTGAGCTGACTGTCTTTCTACCTGTGCTGGCCTTCCTGTGCGGTGCTGTGCTTGAGCTAGCAAGTACATCACACTGCAGTATCCGCTTTAAGTATTCGTTCTATTGTTATCACCTTAATTTACGTTTACCAATTATATCAATTACAAGCAAAAAATTGAATATTTATATCACTTGTACCTACCTACATACATTTTTTAATTTTCATCTTGTTATCTTTTTTCAATAATGACTAAACTAGTCTAATTAGAGTTAAAAAGAAAACGCAGTTCATATAAAGCTAAAATTACGCAATTTTGTTGGTATGTGTATCAAAAGTCTTAAAACTGTTATCTATGGATTTGTCTGTTGGTTCTGTGGATTAAAAAAATTAAATTTAGTCTGTTGCGAAAATCTAACGTTTTTCAATAGGTTATGGGCTTCTTATAAAATTATCAGATATTTTATAGTTTAAAATAGATAATTGTGAATTTTTTTCGCTGAAACATGGCTACTAACTATATCGCTAATGTTCCAAAGTTAAAAGGGCGAGAGAATTACGATGAGTGGTGTTTTGCGGCCGAAAATTTGCTGGTTTTAGAGGGTATGGACAAGTACATCAAACCAACGGCAGATTTCGATGTGAAGCCAATTGACGACGCAAAAACAAAGGCAAAATTAGTATTGACAATAGATCCGGCATTGTATGTGCACATTAAGAATATTAAGAGCTCGGCAGAATTATGGAACAAGTTGAAAACCATGTTCGATGACTCTGGTTTCGCACGCAAAATAACCTTGCTTCGACATTTGATATCTATAAGACTAGAAAATTGTGACAAGATGGCTACCTATGTCACACAAATGGTCGAAACAGCGCAGCGGTTAAATGGCACAGGTTTTATAATTACGGACGAATGGCTCGGGTCATTGTTACTAGCCGGCTTATCAGAACGTTATTCTCCAATGATTATGGCGATAGAACACTCCGGTATTTCGATAACTGCAGATGTCATAAAATCTAAATTACTCGACATGGAAATATCCAGTGAGTCCGAAAATTGTAGCACAGCATTCATAGCAAAAAATAAATATTCCACAAAACCTAAGAAATATGTGGGTCAGCCATTGGCGGGAAACAAAAAGTCAATGACAGTGACAGATAATACATCAATAAAAAAGGTTACTTGTTACAAATGCAAAGAGGATGGACATTATCGAAATAATTGCCCCTTGTTGAAGAAAAATACAAATAAATGTGTATTTAATATTGTTTTCATGAATGGACAGTTTAACAAAAGTGAATGGTACGTGGACTCCGGCGCGAGTTGCCACATGACAGCAAACAAGACTTGGCTGAAGAACACAAACACAACTCCATCTTTACCAGAAATTGTTGTTGCCAATGACTGTAAAGTGCCCGTGGTTTGCTCTGGAGATGTAGAAATAGTTTCAGAATTAGACTGTGAGATAACTGTGACAAATGTGCTTTGCGTGCCTAGCTTGACAACCAATTTATTATCAGTAAGTGAACTAATAAAAAAGAAAAATAGTGTTGTATTTGATGAAAAACACTGCTACATAAGAAACAAAAACAATGATTTGGTTGCTACCGCAGATTTATCAGATGGCGTTTACAAGTTGAGGTTAAAATCAGAAACTTGTTTGTTTACAACACCAGAGGTTAGTGGAAAGTTATGGCATAGAAGACTGGCACATATGAACAGTCAAGATATGAACAAGATGAGGAATAATGATATTGTGGATGGTTTGTCTTACAGTGGCTCATTTGACATAACCAAATCTCGATGCATGACCTGTTGTGAGGGTAAGCAAGGGAGACTACCTTTTTCTCATGTGGGTGACGCAGGACTGAAACATTACACAAAATTCACAGTGACTTATGTGGTCCAATGGAGACAAGTTCATTGAATGGAGCTAGATATTTTTTATTATTCGTTGATGATTATAGTCGAATGACTTTTATTTATTTTCTGAAGAAAAAAAGTGAAGCTTTCAGCAGGTTTAAAGAATTTAAATTAGTTGTTGAAAATCAATTAAACAAGAAAATAAAGATTTTGAGGACGGATAATGGACTCGAATTTTGCAATAAGGAGTTTGAGAACTACTTGAAACAGGCTGGTATAATACATCAAAAATCCAACAGTTATACACCAGAACAAAATGGACTTTGCGAAAGAGCTAATCGCACAGTAGTTGAGAAGGCAAAATGTTTACTATATGATGCTAAATTGGACAAGTCATTTTGGGCTGAGGCAGCTAATACTGCTGTGTATTTAAAGAACAGATGTATTGCATCAGGTTTGAATAAAACACCATTTGAATTATGGCATGGCTCAAAACCAGATTTGAGTCATCTACGCTTATTTGGAAGCAAAGTCATGGTGCATGTCCCTAAAGAGCGACGATTGAAATGGGACAAGAAGGCCACGCAGCACATTTTACTTGGATATGGTGAGGATGTCAAAGGTTACAGAGTCTATGATCCTTCCAAGAATACAGTTATCATAAGCAGAGATGTGATAGTAATGGAGGATGAACCAGATGTAAGTGAAACCAGTGGTGAGTCATCAGCTATCTGGATTTCCAATGAGACACCGGCAGATTGTCTGGAGGAGGAGAGTGCTGTTTCAGTGAGGGAACAGCATCAGAATATTCCTGAAATTGAGGACCTAAATTACTCTTCAGCTACCTCAGATACAGACGCTGATGTAATATTGACTGAAAGTTCACCAAGAGATGTTCAAAAATGTACTATTCAGTCAGAACAGCAAATGACAAATAGTAGTGACAAGCGTCAGAGAAGGCCACCTGATCGGTATGGCTTCAGCAACATAGCACAGGTATTCAGTAGTGTTCCAGGTGCAGAGAGCGAAACTCCATTTGCAGAGGGTGAAATTCCATTTGCAGAGGCTCTTGTGGGGCCTGAGAGGGACCAGTGGAGGCGTGCCATGGCTGATGAGTTGCAATCATTCGAGCAGAATGAAGCATGGGAGCTTGTAGACAATCCAGGTGATGCTACCATAGTGAAGTGTAGGTGGGTACTTAATAAAAAGTTTGATGTGGACAATAATGTGCGATTCCGAGCAAGACTTGTGGCGAAAGGTTTCTCGCAGAAGTTTGGTGTGGACTACACAGACACATTTTCGCCAGTAGTGCGTCATTCTACACTCAGATTGTTATTTGCTCTTAGTGTTAAATTAAAAATGAGTATCACACATTTAGATGTAACAACTGCATTTTTAAATGGTTTTTTGAAAGAAAATATCTACATGTCATTACCTGAAGGTTTTGTAAACAAAAGTGAGGGAAAGGTATTAAAATTAAAAAAGGCAATTTATGGCCTAAAACAATCTTCTCTAGCATGGTATGACAGAGTAAAAGACCTTTTATGTAAATTAAATTTTAAAAACAGTCTGTATGTTTGTTTACAAAAACTAAAGGTAAAGTTAAAATTGTTGTGGCATTATATGTAGACGATTTTCTGATATTTTCAAACTGTGACACTGAAACAAATAAATTGAAGAATGTATTAGGTTCAGTATTTAAATTGAAAGACTTAGGACCTGTTAGAAAATATCTAGGCATGAGGATAAATTTAGATAAAAATAAAAATGTTATTACTGTGGATCAACAACAACATATAGAGCAGTTAATTTCTAGATTTCATTTGTCTGATTGTAAAACACAAAGTACTCCAATTGAGCCTAAATTGAACTTAGATAAGTCTTCTGATAAGAATTTACCAGATGTACCTTACCAAGCATTGATAGGAAGTCTAATGTACTTAGCAGTACTCACAAGACCAGACATTGCTTATTCTGTCAGCTATCTGAGTCAATTTAACACATGTTATAG
This sequence comes from Diatraea saccharalis, assembly GCA_918026875.4. Classification (NCBI taxonomy): domain Eukaryota; kingdom Metazoa; phylum Arthropoda; class Insecta; order Lepidoptera; family Crambidae; genus Diatraea; species Diatraea saccharalis. The sequence continues at coordinate 2,887,185 of OU893352.1, read as the reverse complement.
TTATATTCATTGGAACTTTGCTAAACGTATTTTGAGATATTTACAGGGTACTAAAAATTATTGTTTGAGATACAATGATAGTAATTGTAATTTAAAAGGTTTTGTTGATAGTGATTGGGCTAGTGATGCCATAGATAGGAAATCGTATACTGGGTTTTGCTTTTTAATGTCAGAGTCTATTATTTCTTGGCAAAGCAGAAAACAGAAAACTGTATCGCTTTCAAGCACAGAGGCAGAGTACACCGCTTTGTCTGAAGCTTCTAGAGAAGCAGTGTACTTAAGAAATTTAATACACGAACTTATTGGTACATTTTATGTTATAGATTTAAATTGTGATAACCAAAGCGCATTACGGTTAGCTTTAAGTAGTCAAAGTCATAACAGATCAAAAGATATAGATGTTCGTTGTCATTATATCCGTGATGTTGTTAAGAACAATATTGTTAAAATTAAGTATGTATCTAGTCAGGATATGCCTGCCGACATATTCACTAAGGGTTTGTGTCCCTTAAAACACTATAAGTTTATGATGTTACTTGGCATTGTAAGTAATATTCTGTAATATATTTTATTTTGATAAGTGAGGGTGTTGGTATGTGTATCAAAAGTCTTAAAACTATTATCTATGGATTTGTCTATTGGTTCTGTGGATTAAAAAAATTAAATTTAGTCTGTTGCGAAAATCTAACGTTTTTCAATAAATTTAAATCGTACTTTTCAATTCTTTCATCTATGGAAAAGCCTAGTCCAGTGCAACTTGGTGATTTAAACTTAAGATTAACAAAGATTGAGGAATGGTACGGTGAATTTGATGCATTACAAATTGAAATCAAAGGTTGCTTGGAAATTTCAGAAGCTGAATGCGAAAAAGAGTATCTGTATCGAGAGCAGTTAGAGAGTGAATACTTTGCATTAGTTGGCAGCGCCCGCGAGTGGGTGAGCAGGTTTGCTTCGGCGCAGCAAGACAGTAAGTCTGTCTCCTCGGCAGCAGGTACTGTACTAACAGCTAGTGCACCTACTTTAACTTTACCTACGATTCAGTTACCTACCTTTTCTGGTCGTTTTGATGAATGGTTACGATTTCATGATACCTTCACATCGCTTATTCATTGCAATGAAAATATTCCTAAAATTAACAAATATCATTATTTACAATCATCGTTAAAAGACAAAGCTGCGGACGTTATTAGCTCGTTAGATTTTTCTGCCAATAATTATGATATCGCTTGGCAGTTATTGTGTGAACGTTATAGCTTTCGCTTGGTTGCCCCGGGCTGCGAGCAGCCCGGGGAGGTCACGAGTAGCTAGTGGAATCGGGGCGGTGGGGTTTTAAGTCCGCCTATTGTTATGTCGGGTTTACAGTTTGACATTGCCTAGAAAAGGTCAGTAAGTTCTATCTTCAAATAAAAGGTGTTAAAGGACACAAAGCACCATACATCAAAGAAAAAGTGTTGCCAGTTGACACTTAATATGAAAATAAATATTCAGTCGAAAAACGAAAGCAAAACTTAAAATAAATTTTGTATAGATACTTAAAATAAGTTTTGTCTTTTATTCTCTTATTCTTATTTATTAGTAAATTACTTATAATATTAAAAACAATCGAACATATATTTCCATCAGTGTTACTATCATTAATTAATCAATTAAATGTCAAGAAATAGTATTTATTGTATTTGCATTATTACATTACATTATTTATGTAAGATTTATTTATTATACGAAAAGGGAACCGATGTCGTGGCCAGATATTAGAATAGATCAATTCACGACGCGATGAGGTTTTAAGTCCGCCTTCGTTTCAGAATAGAAGCTATCGCTTGATTGCCCCGGGCTGCGAGCAGCCCGGGGAGGTAACGAGTAGCTGGTGGAATCGGGGCGGTGGGGTTTCAAGTCCGCCTCGAAAGCGGATTTTAATATTTTTCGTTTTTTTATCATGTTGGGTTTACAATTTGAAATTGCTTAGAAAAAGTTAGTAAGTTCTATCTTCAAATGAAAGGTGTTTAAGCACCATACATCCAATAAAAAGGATTGCCAGTTTACGCTTAATAGAAAAAGAAATATTCAGTCGAAATACGCAAGAAAACCTTAAAATAAATTTTGTATAGATCGGCTCGTAGTCTTTTATTCTCTTATTCTTATTCAATATTAAGTTAATATTTAGTTAATACAGATATTGGGGTTTTAAGTCCGCCTCTTGTTATGTTGGGTTTACAGTATAAAATTGCCTAGTAAAAATTAGTAAGTTCTATCTTCAAATGAAAGTTGTTTAAGTACACAAAGCACTTAATAGAAAAACAGTTGCTCATTTACACTCAATAAAAAATGAAATATACAGTCGAAAAACGCTAGATAGGCTTGTAGTATTTTACACTCTTATTCTTATTCAATAGTAAATAAATTTTTAATATTAACAACAACAATAGACATATATTTCCGCAAGTGTTACTATTATTAATCATTATTTATTGTTTCTGCATATATATTTTAAAACTTGAAAAAAATACTTTATAATACTAAACTTTGAGAAAAGATGTGTGCGTTTATAGAAACTATTTCACAGAATTAAAGTTACAATATCAAATTAGTTTGAATAAAAAACGAACATTATTTTTCATACATCTAAAAGTATAGAAAAATGTACGTAATAATTATCGTGTCAAAAATTGCAAAAATTGGGAAACAAATGATCCATATACACGCTATAAAGCTCCCGAATTGTCAAGTGAATCAAAATCAAATCTGAAATTAAAATGGTTACTGCGCGGGCTAGATAGCTCATAGTCAGCCTTACATCTTTTAAACATTATAAACCAAATGAACCATCAACAAAAGCGATTCGTTTCTGGCACTTCGCCGGCCGCTGCCGCGGCACGCTCGCTACGCTCGCTCGGCTCGTGCATTGTTTTTCATACACTAACCTAACCTAACCCATATGTCATAATAAACCTATACAAAATTTTGTTGCCTTTCTTATTGTAAAGTTCTTGAGCATAAACGAGTCGCTTGTGGAATCAGAGCAGTGGGATTTTAGGTCCGCCTCTTTTTATGTTTACAGTTCGAAATTGCCTAGAAAACGTTAGTGAGTTCTATCTTCAAATGAATTATGGTTGCCGGTTTACACTAAATAAAAAAAGAAATATTCAGTCGAAAAACGCAAGCAAAACTGAAATAAAAATTGAAATAGATCGGCTTGTAGTCATTTATTCTCTTATTCTTATTCAAAAGTAAGTTAATATTTAGTTAATACAGATATTGGAGTTTTAAGACCGCCTCTTGTTATGTTGGGTTTACAGTATAAAATTGCCTAGAAAAAGTTAGTAAGTTCTATCTTCAAATAAAAGATCTTTAATTACGCAAAACATCATACATAAAAAAAAGATTGCCAGTTTACACGCAATATAAAAAGATAAAATTCAGTTGAAAAACGTAAGAAAACTTAAAATAAATGTTGTATACATCGCCTTGTACTCTTTATTCTTATTCAATAGAAAATTTCCTAAAAATTAAAGTATAAAAAAAAAAAAGTTTTTTATCATCCGGCAACACTTCAACTAAATACATTTTTTTCTGTAAGTAGTCCGAAAAATGGTATCAATAATGCCAAAATCAGCTCTATAAAGTAAAAACCGTGGAAAATGATACATTTTCTAGACAAAATGGTCGCAGTCTTAGCCGCCATATTGAATTTTAAAATTTCAGCCTCAGTCTTAAATAGCACACTTATAAGCACATTTCGTCACAGTTCCTTAACCGATTGACCAGGTCTCCATTTATTATGGCTCGCTTCACTCGCTTTTTCTTTTTGTTTTTTTCGCAGTTCTAATCTAACCGATTGACCAGGTCTCTATTAATGGTGTCCTTTATGGCTCGCTTCGCTCGCATTTTACTTTAGTCACAGTCCTAATCCTACCAAATAAACCAAATCTCTCTTAACAGTTACTCCTTATGGCTCGCTTCGCTCGCTTTTTGTTTTAGACACAGTGCTAACATAATCGATTGATCAGGTCTCTCTTAATGGTCTAGCATTATGGCTCGCTTCGCTCGCTTAAGCAATTGACCAGGTCTTCATTTATTATGGCTCGCTTCGCTCGCTTTTTATTTTATTGAAAGTTCTAATCTAACTGATTGACCAGGCCTCTATTGATGGTGTTCTTTATGGCTCGCTTCGCTCGCATTTTATTTTAGTTACAGTACTAACCTTATCAATTAACCAAATCTCTCTTAGTGGTTACTCATTATGGCTCGCTTCGCTCGCTTTTTGTTTTAGTCACAGTGCTAACATAACCGTTTTGTTTTATTCACAGTTCTAATCTAATTGATTGATCAGATTTCTATTGATGGTGTTCTTTATGGCTCGCTTCGCTCGCATTTATTTTAGTCACAGTTGTAACCTTACCAATTAATTAAATCTCTCGAAATGGTCACCCTTTATGGCTCGCTTCGCTCGCTGTTTGTTTTAGTCACAGTTCTAATCTTACCGATGACAATGTCTCGCTCGCTTTATTTTGCTGGCTAAAATAGTGGAATTTTTTTCTCAACACGTAAAGATTGAGTAAAGATACACAAACGGTCTATATATGCAAAGCTTCCGAGTCGCCAGCTCAGTCAGAATCATTCTGAAATTAATATGGTGACTACTATCAGTACAGTAGTGGTTACTCATTATGGCTCGCTTCGCTCGCTTTTTGTTTTAGTCACAGTGCTAACATAACCGTTTTGTTTTATTCACAGTTCTAATGTAATTGATTGATCAGATTTCTATTGATGGTGTTCTTTATGGCTCGCTTCGCTCGCATTTTATTTTAGTCACAGTTGTAACCTTACCAATTAATTAAATCTCTCTAAGTGGTCACTCTTTATGTCTCGCTTCGCTCGCTTTTTGTTTTAGTCACCGTTCTTATCTAACCGAATGACAATGTCTCGCTCGCTTTATTTTTCTGGTGAAAATATTGATTTTTTTTTCTCACCACGCGAATATTGAGTAAAGATACACAAACGGTCTATATATATATGCTATAAAGCTGCCGAGTCGCCAACTCGATCAGAATCATTCTGAAATTTATATGGTGACTACTATCATTGTTGCTAGAACTCAAATTATTCCATCAATTATGTTATAAATGCATCAGTAACAATTTTGTTAAACAGTAAAATCACTGTAAAAAATATTTTAATATTTTTCATCATGTATGTCATTACATTCATGTAATGTTTCTCAAAAATCTCGGTATCAAAAACTTTACAGATTTTTTTTCATCTGGCAACACTTCAGCTGAATACATATATTTTTTTAAGTATTCTTAAAAATTTTACCATAAACGCCAAAATCAGCTCTATAAAGTAAAAGTTATGAAAAATGATCAATTTTCTAGATAAAATGGCTGCTGTTTAGGCCGCCATCTTGAATTTTGAAATTTCAACCTCAGACCTATGTAGCCCATCTATTGGCGCATCCAACGCAGTTTTTATTATTTTCCTAGCGGCGATAGTGACTGAGCTAGAGTCCAAAACGTGAATAGTGGGTATTAAATCTTCAACTCGCTGTAGCTGCCGGGGTTGCCAGGTGTAAGCGATAAAAATAGTCAAATGTGATTTCAGGATGTGCCCTCCATCGACGGATGCCAATTTTCAAGTTCTAAAAGTATTCCTTTGACAGTTATAGTTTTTGGGGTAAATCTTAAAAACTACCCTAAAATCGGGTAATTTTTTTCCACCATATGAAAGATTCTATAGAGATACACAATCGCTCAATACATGCCGAATACCTGCGGGGTTGCCAAGTCGGTCAAAATCGAGGTTGAATTTCAAACGTTGTTTGCTCTCAGTGTTGCCAGTCGATCGTTCTATTTTTTCCATCAGGTAACTTGAAAAGTTAAAATTAAAATATTTGCATCGAAAAAAATTCAAAATTCGACAAAAAGTGTTTCCCCAAAAATCTCATAAAGTATCAAAAATTTTCAAGATTTTTTTTCACCTGGCAATACCTCAGCTACTTGCCTAAAAATTGTTTCCCCGGAAGTAGTCTGACAAATGTCGCCAAGTGCGTCAAAATCGGCTCGACGTGGTGACGACACCCAATTTTTCAGATAAAATGGATGCTGGTTTGGCCGCCATCTTGAATTTTGAAAATCCGGCTCCGTACCGGTGTGGCCAACTCGATAGCGCATCTGATGCAGTTTTAACCATTTTCCTAGTGGCAATACTGACCGCGCTAGAGTCGACAAAGTAAAAAATGGGCAAAATTTTTCAAATCGCCGCTCTTACCAGGGTTGCCAGGTGACGACGATGAAAATGTCCAAATGTCATTTTGGGGAGTGCCCTCCGTCGAGGAAATTCATTTTTGAAATTCCCAAATGGCTCCTTCTACTTTTCACCTTTTTGGGGTAAATCTCCGAAATTACCCTAAAATCGGGGAAAAATTTCACGTCATTCGAAAGAGCCAGCGGAGACTCACGACCAGTCTATACCAGGCGAAGAGCTACAATGTTGCCATGTAGGCTAAAAGTGCGTTTGAATTTTTCGAAAAAGTGAAAAAATCACAAAATGGCCGCTGCCGGCGCCGCCATATTGATTTTCCCGAGTTTCACAATTTTCCCATAGTCACGACTATATTTGGCGCGACACCTCATTCACAGATTTTCTCCACTGGCCACCCAGGTTCCCAAACAATTCAGGTTATGAGGGCATGTCGAAAAACACGTTTTCTACCGTGGAGCCCAGGGTTGTCAGCTCGCAGAAACGAAAACTACCAAAAGTCATAGGGCTTCCCCGGCACCACACCGCACCGAGTCTGTTTTCCGCGAAAAATGCGTATTTCGAAATTTCACTTTTCTCCCAAAATCTCATAAACTACCACGAAAATGGTAGAAATTAGTACTAATATGGAAAGATCCTACCGAGCCCCACGACCGCCCCATATAAAGAAAACCCGTCCACCGCCGCCATCTTGGAAAAAATCTCACAGGAAAATGGCGATTTTTCAATGTCGAAACAAAATGGCCGCCCCCGCCGCCGCCATGTTGACGCGCAAATGAAAACTCCCCGTACGTGAAAATCGACTATACTTCCGAGCTGAAGGAGCAAAAATCCCCCCTCCGGACCCACAAAAAAAGAAATGACAATCGCCCGAACAGAGGTCGAAAAATGTCAATTTTCGAGGTAAAATATCTCGGCCGCCATTTTGTTTTTTTAGTCAAACCTTTTTGCAGTCTCATTTTTTTAGCCAAATCTATGACCATTTTGAATATCGTAAGCGTAGAGTGAATAATGTAGAAATTAAAAAAAATATCTCGCCGCCATTTTGTTTTTTGGCTGTACCGATATGGTACTTCAACTCGAATTAAAAAAATATAGTCACTCTCCATACATGAAAACGTCATTTTCCCCCTCCTTCTACCCGAAAAAAGCATGGAGTGAGTGAGTCAGTGAGTCAGTGAGTGGTAATTAAGCTTTATATATTATAGACTAGCTTTCGCTTGGTTGCCCCGGGCTGCGAGCAGCCCGGGGAGGTAACGAGTAGCTGGTGGAATCGGAGCGGTGGGGTTTTAAGTCCGCCTCGGAAGCGGATTTTAATATTTTTCGTTTTTTTATCATGTTGGGTTTACAGTATGAAATTCTACAAAAAGTTAGTAAGTTCTATCTTCAAATGAAAGGTGTTTAAGCACCATACATCAAATAAAAAGGGTTGCCAGTTTACGCTTAGTAGAAAAAGAAATATTCAGTCAAAAAATGCAAGCAAAACTCTAAATAAATTATAGTCTCTTATTCTTATTCAATAGTGAGTTTATATTTAGTATAAAAAAGGATCGAGTAGATATTTCGCCCAGTGTTACCTTAAATAATACACCAAATAAAGAAATGTCAAATTTCAAACTCATACCTACGTAGAACACTTTCATTTTGAATATCAAAAGAACATGTTTTCTCAATAATCTAAAAGTATAGAAAAATATATTTTACGCATTAAATATCGTTGGTATCAAAAATTTGAATTTTTTTTCTCCATACTTACCTATGTGAAAGTGTGGGTAAGATACCTACACAAATGGTCCATATATACACGCTATAAAGATCCCGAATTGTCAAGTCAAACATTATAAACCAAATGTTACCATCAAAAAAAGCGATTCGTTTCTGGCACTTCGCCGGCCGCTGCCGCGGCACGCTCGCTACGCTCGCTCGGCTCGTGCGCTGTTTTTCATACACTAACCTAACCTAACCCATATGTCATAATAAACCTATAGAAGTTTTTGTTGCTTTACTTATTGTAAAGTTCTTGAGCATAAACGAGTCGCTTGTGGAATCGGAGCGGTGGGATTTTAGGTCCGCCTCTTGTTATGTTTACAGTTTGAAATTGCCTAGAAAAAGTTAGTGAGTTCTATCTTCAAATGAAATATGTTTAAGTATACAAAGCTCCATACGTCAAAGAAAAAGGGTTGCCAGTTTACACTAAATAGAAAAAGAAACATTCAGTTGAAAAACGCAAGCAAAACAAAAATAAAATTTGGAAATTGGAGTTTTAAGACCGCCTCTTGTTATGTTGGGTTTACAGTATAAAATTGCCTAGAAAAAGTTAGTAAGGTCTATCTTCAAATAAAAGATCTTTAATTACGCAAAACATCATACATAAAAAAAAGATTGCTAGTTTACACGCAATATAAAAAGAAGTATTCAGTTGGAAAACGTAAGAAAACTTAAAATAAATGTTGTATACATGGCCTTGTAGTCTTTTATTCGTATTCAATAGAAAATTTCCTAAAAATCACAGTTTCAAAAAAAAACTGTTTTTTATCATCCGGCAACACTTCAACTGAATTTTTTTTTCTGTAAGTAATCTGAAAAATGTTATCAATAACGCCAATATTAGCTCTATAAAGTAAAAATGTAGCGTAGCTCGGTGGCGTAGTGGATTAGCGCCGCGGCCCGTGATCGTAGTCGTAAAGCAACTTTCACAAGGGTCGGTCACGGGATGGGTGACCAAAAAATTATTATCTCGAGCTACTCCGTGCTTCGGAAGGCACGTTAAGCCGTTGGTCCCGGCTGCATTTGCAGTCGTTAATACCCTCCAATCCGCATTGGGCCAGCGTGGAGGGTCATGGCCCATCCTCCTTAACCATCCATAAGGAAGGCCTGAGCCCCTGCAGTGGGGACGTAAAAGGGCTGATGATGATGATGATGATGATGAAAGTAAAAATGATACATTTTCTAGAAAATGATACATTTTCTAGATAAATGGTCGCTGTCTTAGCCGCCATCTTGAATTTTGAAATTTCAATTTCAGACCTTAATAGCACACTTATAAGCACATTTGGTCACAGTTCCTTAACCGATTGACCAGGTCTCCATTTATTATGGCTCGCTTCGCTCGCTTTTTCTTTTTGTTTTTTTCGCAGATCTAATCTAACCGATTGACCAGGTCTCTATTGATGGTGTCCTTTATGGCTCGCTTCGCTCGCATTTTATTTTAGTCATAGTTCTAACCCTACCAATTAACCAAATCTCTCTTAAAAGTTACTCCTTATGGCTCGCTTCGCTCGCTTTTTGTTTTAGACACGTTGCTAACATAATCGATCGATCAGGTCTCTCTTAATGGTCTAGCATTATGGCTCGCTTCGCTCGCTCTTTATTTTGGTCATAGTATTTTAAGCAATTGACCAGGTCTCCATTTATTATGGCTCGCTTCGCTCGCTCTTTGTTTTTTTGACAGTTCTAATCTAACTGATTGACCAGGCCTCTATTGATGGTGTTCTTTATGGCTCGCTTCGCTCGCATTTTTTTTAGTCACAGTTCTAACTTTACCAATTAACCAAATCTCTCTTGATAGTTACTCTTAATGGCTCGCTTCGCTCGCTCTTTATTTTGGTCACAGTCCCTTGAACGATTGACCAGGTCTCCATTTATTATGGCTCGCTTCGCTCGCTTTTTGTTTTATTCACAGTTCTAATGTAACTGATTGATCAGATTTCTATTGGTGGTGTTCTTTATGGCTCGCTTCGCTCGCATTTTATTTTAGTCACAGTTCTTACCTTACCAATTAATCAAATCTCTCTAATTGGTCACTCTTTATGGCTCGCTTCGCTCGCTTTTTGTTTTAGTCACAGTTCTAATCTAACCGAATGACAATGTCTCGCTCGCTTTATTTTTCTTGTGAAAATATTGGATTTTTTTTCTCACCACATAAAGATTGAGTAAAGATAAACAAACGGTCTATATATGCAAAGCTTCCGAGTCGCCAGCTCGGTCAGAATAATTCTGAAATTAATATGGTGACTACTATCAATGTTGCTAGAACTCAAATTATTCCATCAATTATGTTATAAATGCAACAGTAAAAATTTTATTAAACAGTAAAATCATTGTAAAAAAATATTTTAATATTTTTTATCAACGACATACATTAAAGTTTCTCAAAAATCTCGGTATCAAAAATTTTACAATTTTTTGTTTTCATCTGGCAACACTTCAGCTGAATACATATTTTTGTTAAAAGTATTCTTTAAAATGTTACCAAAAACGCCAAAATCAGCTCTATAAAGTGAAAATTATGAAAAATTATCAATTTTCTAGATAAAATGGTCGCTGTATAAACCGCCATCTTGAATTTGAAATTTCAACCTCAGACCTATGTAGCCCATCTATTGGCGCATCCAACGCAGTTTTTATTATTTTCCTAGCGGCTATAATGACTGTGCTAGACTCTAAAACGTGAATAGTGGGCATTGAACTTTCAAACCGCCGTAGCTGCCGGGGTTGCCAGGTGTAGACGATGAAAACAGTCAAATGTGATTTCGTGTTGCGCCCTCCATCGTCGGATACCAATTTTCAAGTTCTAAAATTGTTCCTTTGACATTTACAGTTTTTGGGGTAAATCTCAAAAACTACCCTAAAATCGGGTAAAATTTTTCCATGATACGAAAGAGTCTATAGAGATGCACAATCGCACCATACATGCCAAATACCTGCGGGGTTGCCAAGTCGGTCAAAATCGAGGTTGAATTTTAAACGTTGTTTGCTCTCAGTGTTGCCAGTCGATCGTTCTATTTTTTCCATCGGGTATCTTGAAAAGTCAAAATTAAAATATTTGCATCAAAAAAAATCAAAAATTCGACAAAAATTGTTTCCTCAAAAATCTCATAAAGTATCAAAAATTTTCGAGATTTTTTTTCACCTGGCAACACTATAGTTACTTGCCTAAAAAATGTTTCCCCGGAAGTACTCTGACAAATGTCGGCAAGTGCGTCAAAATCGGCTCGATGTGGTGACGATACCCAATTTTCCGGATAAAACGGCCGCTGGTTTGGCCGCCATCTTGAATTTTGAAAATCCGGCTCCGTACCGGTGTGGCCAACTCGATAGCGCATCCGATGCAGTTTTTACCATTTTCCTAGTGGCAATACTGACCGCGCTAGAGTTGACAAAGTAAAAAATGGGCAAAATTTTTCAAATCGCCGCAACCGCCGGGGTTGCCAGGTGACGACGATGAAAATGGCCAAATGTCATTTTGGGGAGTGCCCTCCGTCGAGGAAATTCATTTTTGAAATTCCCAAACGGCTCCTTCTACTTTTCACCTTTTTGGGGTAAATCTCCGAAATTACCCTAAAATCGGGGAAAAATTTCACGTCATTCGAAAGAGCCAGCGGAGACTCACGACCAGTCCATACCAGGCGAAGAGCTCCGATGTTGCCATGTGTGCTAAAAGTGCGTTTGAATTTTTCGAAAAAGTGAAAAAATCACAAAATGGCCGCTGCCGGCGCCGCCATATTGATTTTCCCGAGTTTCATAATTTTCCCATAGTCACGACTATATCAGGCAAGGGACCTCATTCACAGATTTTCTCCGCTGGCCACCCAGGTTCCCAAACAATTCGGGTTATGAGGGCATGTCGAAAAACACGTTTTCTACCGTGGAGCCCAGGGTTGTCAGCTCGCAGAAACGAAAACTACCAAAAGTCATAGGGCTCCTCCGGCACCACACCGCACCGAGTCTGTTTTCCGCGAAAAGTGCGTATTTCGAAATTTCACTTTTCTCCCAAAATCTCCTAAACTACCACGAAAATGGTAGAAATCGGTAGTGAAGTAGAAAGAACCTACCGAGCCCCACGACCGGCCCATAGAAGGCGAATCCGTCCGACGCCGCCATCTTGGAGAAAATCTCACTGGAAAATGGCGATTTTTCATTGCCGAAACAAAATGGCCGCCACCGCCGCCGCCATATTGACGCGCAAGCGAAAACTCCCCATACGTGAAAATCGACTATATTTCCGAGTCACCGGCGTAAAAATCCCCCCTCCAAACCCACAGAAAAACAATCGACGATTGCCCGAACAGAGGTCGAAAAATGCCAAATTTCCAGGTGAAATATCTCGGCCGCCATTTTGTTTTTTTAATCAAACCTTTTTCCATTGTCATTTTTTTAGCTAAATCTACGACCATTTTGAATATCGTAACCGTAGAGTGAATACTTTAGAAATTAAAAAAATTAACTCGCCGCCATTTTGTTTTTTGGCTGCACCGATATGGTACTTCAACTCGAATTAAAAAAATATAGTCAGTCTCCATACATGAAAATGTCATTTTCCCCCTCCTTCTACCCGAAAAAAGCATGGAGTGAGTGAGTGAGTCAGTGAGTGGTAATTAAGCTTTATATATTATATGACTAGCTTTCGCTTGGTTGCCCCGGGCTGCGAGCAGCCCGGGGAGGTCACGAGTAGCTGGTGGAATCGGGGCGGTGGGGTTTCAAGTCCGCCTCTTGTTTATCGGGTTTACAGTTTGAAATTGCCTAGCAAAAAGGTCAGTAAGTTCCATCTTCAAATAAAAGGTGTTCAAGGACACAAAGCACCATAGAAATAGAAAAAGAAATATTCAAAGCAAGCAAAACTAAAATAAAATTTGGAATATATCGGCTTGTAGTCATTTATTATCTTATTCTTATTCAAAAGTAAGTTAATATTTAGTTAATACAGATATTGAAGTTTTAAGACCGCCTCTTGTTATGTTGGGTTTACAGTATAAAATTGCTTAGAAAAAGTTAGTAAGTTCTATCTTCAAATAAAAGATCTTTAAGTAAGCAAAACATCCTACATAAAAAAAAGGGCTGCCAGTTTACACGCAATATAAAAAGAAATATTCAGTTGAAAAACGTAAGGAAAACTTAAAATAGATGTTGTATAGATCGCCTTGTAGTCTTTTATTCTTATTCAATAGAAAATTTCCAAAAAATTAAAGTATCAAAAAAAAACAGTTTTTTATCATCCGGCAACACTTCAACTAAATACATTTTTTTTCTGTAAGTAGTCTGAAAATGTTATCAATAATGCCAAAATCAGCTCTATAAAGTAAAAACCGTGAAAAATGATACATTTTCTAGATAAAATGGTCGCTGTCTTAGCCGCCATCTTGAATTTTAAAATTTACCTGTATAAAATATACTTAGTACCTGTATAAATTATACGTGTTTAAAATATACTGTAGTAGTATAATACAGGTAAATTTTATCTAAATGGCTATATATACCTAAATGGCACGCTTATAAGCACATTTAGTCAGGGCTTGAAACCGGTTCAGAATAAACCGGTTTTATTTAGGTAAAACCTGTTCTATTATAATGTTCCATTCCGGATCGGAACTAAATGCGGAGTGAAATTCGGATAGATTAAAAACCGGTTAATTCGCTTGGTTCGTAAAAAGCAATGTTCTTACGCTTTTGATGCGAATTATATCATTTTTAAGCAACGACATTTATCATACCTATGTACGGATGTTATAGATAGGAGTGTAGGTACTTAAAAACCGCGCTGAAGTTTGTGACATCATTGTCTGGAGTCATATTTAAACCGGTTGGTGAACCGGTTTAAAAACCGGTTCAAAGGAGCTGAACCTTTTATGTAACGTTTCGCATGTACTTACGTCGAACCGGTTAAAAAAATAAACCGGTTTCCAAGCCCTGCATTTAGTCACAGTTCCTTATCCGATTGACCAGGTCTCCATTTATTATGGCTCGCTTCGCTCGCTTTTTTTTGTTGTTTTTATACGCAGTTCTAATCTAACCGATTGACCAGGTCTCTATTGATGGTGTCCTTTATGGCTCGCTTCACTTGCATTTTATTTTAGTCACAGTTCTAACCCTACCAATTAACCAAATCTCTCTTAATAGTAACTGTTTATGGCTCGCTTTGCTCGCTTTTTGTTTTAGACGCAGTGCTTACATAATCGATTGATCAGGTCTCTCTTAATGGTCTGGCATTATGGCTCGCTTCGCTCGCTTTTTGTTTTATTGGTAGTTCTTCTCTAACTGATTGACCAGGCCTCTATTGATGGTGTTCTTTATGGCTCGCTTCGCTCGCATTTTATTTTAGTCACAGTTCTAACCTTACCAATTAACCAAATCTCTCTAAATGGTCTCTCTTTATGGCTCACTTCGCTCGCTTTTTGTTTAAGTTACAGTGCTAACATAACCGATTGATCAGGTCCCTTTTAATGGTCTCGCATTATGGCTCGCTTCGCTCGCCTTTTGTTTTATTCACAGTTCTAATCTAACTGGTTGATCAAATTCATAGTGATGGTGTTCTTTATGGCTCGCTTCGCTCGCATTTTATTTTAGTCACAGTTCTAACCTTACGAATTAATCAAATCTCTCTAAATGGTCACCCTTTATGGCTCGCTTCGCTCGCTTTTTGTTTTAGTCACAGTTCTAATCTAACTGAATGACAATGTCTCGCTCGCTTCACGTTTCTGTCTAAAATAGTGGAATTTTTTTCTCACCACGTAAAGATTGGGTAAAGATACACAAACGGTCTATATAAGCTATAAAGCTCCCGAGTCGCCAACTCGGTCAGAATCATTCTGAAATTTATGGTGATTACTATCAGTTGCTAGTCGATCACTCAAATTATTCCATCAATTATGTTATAAATTCGATAGTAATTTTTTTGTGAAACAGTAAAATTATTGTAAAGAATTGTTTTAATATTTTTCATAAATGACGTACATGAAAATTTCTCAAAAATCCCGGTATCAAGAAATGTTCAGATTTTTTTTCATCTGGCAACACTTCAGCTGAATACATATTTTTGTTAAAAGTATTCTTAAAAATGTTACCTAAAACGCCAAAATCAGCTCTATAAAGTGAAAGTTATGAAAAATGATCAATTTTCTAGATAAAGTGGACGCTGTATAAGCCGCCATCTTGAATTTTGAAATTTCAACCTAAGACCTATGTAGCCCACCTATTGGAGCATCCAACGCAGTTTTTGTTATTTTCCTAGCGGCGATAGTGACTGAGCTAGAGTCCAAAACGTGAACAGTGGGCATTAAATTTCAAACCACCGTAGCTGCCAGGGTTGCCAGGTGTAGGCGATGAAAATAGTCAAATGTCATTTCGGGATGCGTCCTCCATCGACGGATACCAATTTTCAAGTTCTAAAATTGTTCCTTTGACATTTACAGTTTTTGGGGTAAATCTCAAAAACTACCCTAAAATCGGGTAATTTTTTTCCACCATGAAAGAGTCTATAGAGATACACATCGCTCCATACATGCCAAATACCTGCGGGTTGCCAAGTCGGTCAAAATCGAGGTTGAATTTCAAACGTTGTTTGCTCTCAGTGTTGCCAGTCGATCGTTCTATTTCCATCGGGTATCTTGAAAAGTTAAAATTAAAATATTTGCATCAAAAAAGTTCAAAAATTCGACAAAAATTGTTTCCTCAAAAATCTCATAAAGTATCAAAAATTTTCGAGATTTTTTTTCACCTGGCAACATTTAGCTACTTGCCTAAAAATTGTTTCCCCGGAAGTAGTCTGACAAATGTCGCCAAGTGCGTCAAAATCGGCTCGACGTGGTGACGATACCCAATTTTTCGGATAAAATGGCCGCTGGTTTGGCCGCCATCTTGAATTTTGAAAATCCGGCTCCGTACCGGTGTGGCCAACTCGATAGCGCATCCGATGCAGTTTTACCATTTTCCTAGTGGCAATACCGACTGCGCTAGAGTCGACAAAGTAAAAAATGGGCAAATTTTTCAAATCGCCCATACACCAGGGTTGCCAGGTGTCGACGATGAAAATGGCCAAATGTCATTTCGGGAGTGCCCTCCGTCGAGGAAATGCATTTTTGAAATCCCAAACGGCTCCTTCTACTTTTCACCTTTTTGGGGTAAATCTCCGAAATTACCCTAAAATCGGGGAAAAATTTCACGTCATTCGAAAGAGCCAGCGGAGACTCACGACCGGTCCATACCAACGAAGAGCTCCGATGTTGCCATGTGCTAAAAGTGCGTTTGAATTTTTCGAAAAAGTGAAAAAATCACAAAATGGCCGCTGCCGGCGCCGCCATATTGATTTGCCGAGTTTCATAATTTTCCCATAGTCACGACTATATCAGCAAGGGACCTCATTCACAGATTTTCTCCGCTGGCCACCCAGGTTCCCAAACAATTCGGGTTATGAGGGCATGTCGAAAAACACGTTTTCTACCGTGGAGCCCAGGGTTGTCAGCTCGCAGAAACGAAAACTACCAAAAGTCATAGGGCTCCCCCGGCACCACACCGCATCGAGTCTGTTTTCCGCGAAAAGTGCGTATTTCGAAATTTCACTTTTCTCCCAAAATCTCCTAAACTACCACGAAAATGGTAGAAATTATTACCAACTTAAAAGTTAGCAGCGAGCCCCACGACCGCCCATAGACGCGAACCCGTCCGACGCCGCCATCTTGGAGAAAATCTCACTGGAAAATGGCGATTTTTCATTGCCGAAACAAAATGGCCGCCACCGCCGCCGCCATGTTGACGCAAATGAAAACTCCCCGTACGTGAAAATCGACTATACTTCCGAGTGAGAGCAAAAATCCCCCTCCAAACCCACAGAAAAACAATTGACGATTGCCCGAACAGAGGTCGAAAAATGTCAATTTTCAGGTAAAATATCTCGGCCGCCATTTTGTTTTTTTAATCAAACCTTTTTCATTGCCATTTTTTTAGCCATCTACGACCATTTTGAATATCGTAACCGTAGAGTGAATATGTAGAAATTAAAAAAATTATCTCGCCGCCATTTTGTTTTTTGGCTGTACCGATATGGTACTTCAACTCATTTAAAAAAAATTAATCAGTCTCCATACATGAAAATGTCATTTTCCTACTTTAACTACCCGAAAAAAGCATGGAGTGAGTCAGTCAGTCAGTCAGTGGTAATTAAGCTTTATATATTATAGATACAAGGTGTTATTGAGCAATTAAAAAAGGGTCAGTTTCATTTGAGAAAATGGCGGTCTAATTGCTCAGAAATATTAGGCAACATCGAAGAAAATAATAGCGGCGATGAATTGCTCAAGCTAATAAATGATGATGATGCAAAAACATTAGGTTAAAGATGGTCTTGTAAATCAGATATTCTTCTGTTCTCCGTTAACATTGACACATTATCGTTTGATAGATTGAGCAAGCGTTCAGTTCTATCTACAATAGGACAAGTTTTTGATCCTTTGGGTCTTGTTAACCTATGTATACTTAAGGAAAAATAATTTTGCAAGCCCTTTGAGCGGCTAAAGTAGCCTGGGATGATCCCCTACCTCCTGAAATCGAAAGGGATTGGTTGACATTTTTGAACACTCTTCCACAGGTTAATAAAATTAATATTCCGCGCCATACATTATGCACCTCACCTATATTTATAGAAATTCATACATTTAGTGACGCGTCTTTGCACGCATATAGTGCATGCGTATACCTACGGTCTTTATCGGTTGATGGTAATGTCACCGTTCATTTAGCCATGGCCAAAAGTAAGGTAGCCCCTTTAAAGGGTATGACTGTACCTCGGTTAGAACTTTGTGGTGCATTACTAGCAGTAAGACTCATGGAAAAGGTTCGAACGGCATTGAGATTAAATATCGATCGTATTGTCATGTGGTGTGATTCCACTATTGTGTTGGGATGGATAAGGTCTCCTAAATCTTCTTTAAAAACGTTCGTACTTAATAGAATTAATGAGATAACGGAAAATAGTAACCCAGAAGCATGGAGATATGTACCTACTCATTTAAACCCGGCTGATATAGGATCTAGGGGCTGTAACGCCAACCAGTTAAGAAATTCTCTGTGTGGTTTTATGGCCCACCTTTTTTAATGCAAACAGAATCTCAATGGCCCATTCAACCCAATCATATCTTAACGTCGTTACCTGAGATTAAGGTTGAATGCAAATTTGCTGCTGAACAAATAAAGTTTATCCATAAATATTCTAATTATGCTAAATTGAATAGAATCACTGCATACATGTTAAGATTCATAAATAATTGTCAAAAATCAAAAATAAAATTTAGTGGTCATTTAAAGCTAAATGAATTGGCTTCTGCTACATACATGCTGTGTAAAATTGTGCAACTAGATAATTTTTGTCAAGAATAACTTGTTAAACAACAATAAACAATTGTCGATTAAATCAAAAATTTTAAATTTAAATCCTTTTATGTCAAGTGAAAATTTAATTCGTGTGGGTGGTAGGCTATCTAACCCTAACTTTAATTACGACACAAAGCATCCCATTTTGCTTCACGCATCACACCATATCACTCAATTATTGTTTAGACATTATCATATAGTTCTTATGCATGCAGGGCCGCAATTACTGTTGTCTATATTAAGACATAAGTTTTGGATACTTGGAGGCCGCAATTTGGCAAGAAAAATAACACACGAGTGTATAACATGCTGCCGATTTGCCGGGAAAACTATTCAACTTATTATGGCAAATTTACCGAAGGAAAGAATTCTTAGTCAATTTCCTTTTTCTAACACTGCAGTTGGCTATGCTGGTCCTATTATGCTTGCGAACAGAAAAGGTAGAGGTTGCAAATTAATAAAATCATATATATGTGTATTTGTGTATCTGGCTGTTCATCTCGAACTGGTCACAGATTTGAATGCTGAAGCATTTTTGGCTGTTTTAAATAGATTTATAGCTCACAGAGGCAAACCTGACTTTATTTATTCTGATAACGGTACGAATTTCGTAGGAGCCGCAAATGAAATTTCAAAATTTTGAAAGGGTAAAGGTGATAACATTAGTTCAAAATCAGCGGAGCAGTCTATTATGTCAAATGAGCCACTGTAGGACAAACCATCCACAATATCATTATTCCTCATCTTGTTCATATCTTGACTGTTCATATGTGCCAGTCTTCTATGCCATAGCTTTCCACTAACCTCTGGTGTTGTAAACAAACAAGTTTCTGATTTTAACCTCAACTTGTAAACGCCATCTGATAAATCTGCGGTAGCAACCAAATCATTGTTTTTGTTTCTTATGTCGCAGTGTTTTTCATCAAATACAACACTATTTTTCTTTTTTATTAGTTCACTTACTGATAATAAATTGGTTGTCAAGCTAGGCACGCATAGCACATTTGTTACAGTTATCTCACAGTCTAATTCTGAAACTATTTCTACATCTCCAGAGAAAACCACGGGCACTATAAAGTCATTGGCAACAACAATTTCTGGTAAAGATGGAGTTGTGTTTGTGTTCTTCAGCCAAGTCTTGTTTGCTGTCATGTGGCAACTCGAGCCGGAGTCCACGTACCATTCACTTTTGTTAAACTGTCCATTCATGAAAACAATATTAAATTACACATTTATTTGTATTTTTCTTCAACAAGGGGCAATTATTTCGATAATGTCCATCCTCTTTGCATTTGTAACAAGTAACCTTTTTTATTGATGTATTATCTGTCACTGTCATTGACTTTTTGTTTACCGCCAATGGCTGACCCACATATTTCTTAGGTTTTGTGGAATATTTATTTTTTGCTATGAATGCTGTGTTACAATTTTCGGACTCACTGGATACTTCCATGTCGAGTAATTTAGATTTTATGACATCTGCAGTTATCGAAATACCGGAGTGTTCTATCGCCATAATCATTGGAGAATAACGTTCTGATAAGCCGGCTAGTAACAATGACCCGAGCCATTCATCCGTAATTGTAAAACCTTTGCCATTTAACCGCTGCGCTGTTTCGACCATTTGTGTGACATAGGTAGCCATCTTGTCACAATTTTCTAGTCTTATAGATATCAAATGTCGAAGCAAGGTTATTTTGCGTGCGAAACCAGAGTTATCGAACATGGTTTTCAACTTGTTCCATAATTCTGCCGAGCTCTTAATATTCTTAATGTGCACATACAATGCCGGATCTATTATCAATACTAATTTTGCCTTTGTTTTTGCGTCGTCAATTGGCTTCACATCGAAATCTGCCGTTGGTTTGATGTACTTGTCCATACTCTCCAAAACCAGCAAAACACCACTCATCGTAATTCTCTCGCCCTTTTAACTTGAAAATTAGCGATATAGTTCGTAGCCATGTTGCAGCGAAAAAATTCACAATTATCTATTTTAAACTATAAAATATCTGATGATTTAAAAGAATCCCATAACCTATTGAAAAACGTTAGATTTTCGCAACAGACTAAATTTAATTTTTTTAATCCACAGAACCAATAAACAAATCCATAGATAATAGTTTTAAGACTTTTGATACACATACCAACAAAATTGCGTAATTTTAGCTTTATATGAACTGCGTTTTCTTTTTAACTCTAATTAGACTAGTTTAGTCATTATTGAAAAAAGATAACAAGATGAAAATTAAAAAATGTATGTAGGTAGGTACAAGTGATATAAATATTCAATTTTTTGCTTGTAATTGATATAATTGGTAAACGTAAATTAAGGTGATAACAATAGAACGAATACTTAAAGCGGATACTGCAGTGTGATGTACTTGCTAGCTCAAGCACAGCACCGCACAGGAAGGCCAGAACAGGTAGAAAGACAGTCAGCTCACGCGCCTCGGATATATTTTCAGTTCCGACTTGATTTTATCAGATACTGCAATTTGAGAATGAATTAAAAGTAAAACAATTTCATAAAATTTATTATTACACGTAATTAAAGTCCGTGTAATATGTAAATAGGTACATACGGCGAAATAAAAAAAATGTTTACTCAAATATAAACTCAACCAATTTTGAGCTATCACTTAACGTTTAAAATCTGTATTACACGTAATTAATGCCCGTATAAGCAGATAATAAGATGTTTATATAAATAACGATGTAATTAAACGAATATATTCTATGAGAAACAAAATATCGTAGTATGTAGGTATGTCTGAAAATTATTCACGCAATTAAAGTTCGTGTTAAAATTAGGAATTAAAGGAAAGAAATTAGACATACAAGGAAATAATCGGATAAACACTGCCACTTAGCTGTACTACGCCTCCTTATCTTGGAATTTTGTAGCCGTTGAGTAATCTTCCATAACGTCTAGGTCGCTGGTTAATAGGTATCCGTTATAGGTATCCAGTGAGAAGGTCCAATTTGTATAGAAGATTTCTTCAGCCTTTAATGTTTAAATTTATTCATAAGCCAGGTAAATATTAAATCGTAGAAAATTCCGGCAGCCCATGAGCTCGATAAATGCAACTGCGCTCGGAATAAAAAATAACAGTAGCTTATTCGATCGGCTCACAATGTAGTATACTCAGTGACGCGTTATGATGGCCCGAACGTCATAGCGATTCGATGATGTGCAATTAAGTCCTTTGAATGTGTTCAGGCGCTAACATAGGTACTTCTGCGTTAAGGCGTATTTAAAAAAAATGGAATCAACTACGTATTTACAATTATGTTGAATCAAAACAAGTACCTAACTGATTACTTACCATGTATTTTAATATTTCTTCAAAATGAAGTTCACGTCTGTCCAGACATAAACGTGCACATTTCATTAAATTGTCATTTAATTTATTTAAAACACTAGTGTCACTTTTCACTTCACTAAAAGCGTTATTATTTTTTATTGTTAAGTCTTCTAGACTTTGTGCCTCCTCTACATCCTGGCGTTTGACTTCTTCCCATAAGAAACAGTCCCTCACGTGTGAATAATGCCTCATTCGTCCACAAGATGTTTGCATCGCGGTGATGTAGAAGCCACTCACATAAGGCTCGATGTGGTACTGGGTCTAGGTCATGGAACTGCTGAACCGGCTGAAAGTGGTACGGATGGAGTCCGGCTGTTTTTACCAGCTTCAATACCGCAGGCTGGCTCACACCAAAGAGACATGCCGCATCGTGTGTACTGAGTCTGGGACTTCGTCTGTTAACACGTTACCTGCGTCATCATTCTCAAAGAACTTTCAGCTGGTGCTTTGGAGACCTAAAAGATCTCTAAACTAACCATTAATTCAGTGCGTTGGAGACCTAATCGGTCTCCTAAAAAATACTTTTAGAAAATAATTTATATCTTCCAAAAAAAACCAATGACACACATTTGAGTTTATGTGCCATAAAAATAGCCTATAGCTCTATATTTTGCCAGGTTCGCAGGCTGTTATGACATTGGAATAAGGCCCAAATCCAAAAAAAAAATTGGGTATCGATTGTATCTCCTACCGCAACCAAAGATAGTAGAATATGTGTCGCAGCTAGTGATGGGAATAAAATAAAATATCAGACGTCGATAGAAAAAGTTTTATTTAAGAAGCATATTTATAAACTATGCAAAATGTTTTTCATTAAAACATGGTAAGCACATAGATTGTTTGCATTGCGCGCAAACGGTAACAATTCTTTTAGTTTTTTTAGAAGCGACAGTGCTGTTTAATGTGCGTCGTAATTTTTCATAGCAACCCACGCAACGTCTTTTCTTGTCACCACGTTGGAAAACATGCTCTGAACATCTGCCTTCAGGGAATTCTGTAATAATATGCAATTTATAAATAAGCAAGCAAGCATGCAACCACATCAATGAAGTAAATGCAGTGGAATCTAATTTTATTATTTTTTCCAATACTGAAGAATGAACAAAATATTTAAGTATCGTATGTGTATTTATCTTTTTAGACTATTGTTGCTTGAAAAAGATATAATATGGTGGAATTTAATTAACATCCCCATTTGAAATTTGTACACAAGAGAGTACGGAAGCAATAACTGAACACGTTCTTAATATACTTAAAAATCAAAATAAATAATAAACAAAAGTAACTATTTTCAAATTTTCTAATGTAGGAACAAAGTAACATTTTTAAATGTATTTTAAAATAAGCGAAAATCTTTCAGGCATTCATCGTCACAAAAATACATTTCAAAGCATTTCAAAGACAAAATAAACCAAAACAGTCGAAGAAAAAAAACCGAAGTTAAGTCAATTCGTTAGTTATGTTAGTTGGAAAAAGCCTCTTCAATTTCAATTGTATCCCAGAAGATTTTTTTGTTATTTCGAATAGTTAAAGTAGAGTGCATAATACACTTAGTTTCATGCGAAGCGTGCTGCAATTAGTTGACGATGCCAAGCTTACGCGCTGTCTGGAACTGTTACCTATGTTTCTAGAGAGATTTTTGCTTCCTTTATGAGTAAAGACCGTTGACGAAATGTTGAACATGGTAATTTTATAACATCACCACGCTCACCATCGAATTGAAGGTCATCCCTCCTTGGACCTAAGTAATTGTATTAAGAACAAAATTAAGATGTGTTTCCTCTAGAAAGTGGCAAAATACAACATGATACACTTCAAAAAGGCTGTGAACGATGCAGTAGATAGGTACAAGTATGTGTCTGGTATTTTGAATGTCCACGATCTGGAGTGTATCTGTATTTTCTATTAGAAGCCATGGCCCAACAAACGTACAGGTTCTAAGCACGTTTGTTGCCACATGAGTTGTATTAAAGTAGTAATAAGGTGTTTATCATACCTGGTTCGGAAAGTTTTCGGCCTCCAAATGTTTCGATTATTGATTCTGTGAATTCTTTTTTTTGACATTTTCTTGTCTGTATTTGAATTGTATATTATCCATGCGTTTATGAGTGCAGTACCAAATAAGAATTCCATCATCACTTTTCGATACCACTTTAGACCTCGTCGTAAAGTCGTATAGTAAGAAGACATTTGATCTGAGTAGTCTATCCCTTTCTTATTATCATTGTAAGTTAATATGCACAGTGGCTTTTTAATCATTTCATTAGTTTTCTTGTTTATCTTACCTGTATCTACTAAAGAGGCTTTATGTGTTTTACAGGAAGTTATCATTGAAACTTGGCGCTTATCGTGCCATTTTATAACTTTCACACCGGTAGGTAGCATTTTCCCTTTAACTTCGCTTTTTTTCAATTTTTTAGACATAAATTGCTTGGGAAGCCCTCTACGATTTGATCTAAGCGTGCCACAATAAAATGTTTTCATTTTTATAAGTTCCTCTACTAAATTAATAGAAGAATAAAAGTTGTCGGCTACTAAAACTCTTCCTTCATTTTCTAACCCCTCTAAGAGCTTCATGACAACATTTTTCCCATGGCTTACTTCTCTGCTATTTCCTTCTTTACCTCTATATACTATGGTTTTAAAAGTGTATCCCTCCGGAGTACATAGTTTATATAACTTCACTCCATATTTATGTGATTTATTTTTTATATATTGGCGAAAAATAAGTCTCCCACGCCAGGGAATCATCGATTCATCTATCACAATACATTTGCCGGGCGTTAAAATTTCTCTAAAATGATTATTCAACATATTAAGTATTTGTCGAATTTTATAGAGTCTATCCCCAGTATCATATCTTTCATCGCTGAAATGCCAAAACTTCAAAAGCAAAATAAATCTGTCTCTTCCCATAAGAGAGCATATGTATTCATTTCTGTAAATGCATTTTTTTGACCAATAATCGTGAAAATGTGGAACCTTGTTTAAGCCCATCGTAAGTATGACACTGAAAAACTGACGCATTTCATTTGCGTCTGTAGGTTTCCAAGCTTTAGAGCGTGATTTTGCTGTCATTTCGGTTTCTAATAAACATTTTTCTGCATATTTATTAGTTTTTTCCACTATCTTATCAACAATATCGTCAGATACAAACAAATTATAAATCTCGGCGGGCAATTTATTACGAATAGGGATATTGGTCACGCTCTCAAGTGTGCTCTCATCAAAGTTCAATACGTCATGGTCAGGAATGTCAATCCAGTCTTTCTCACCCTCTAATTGTCCACTCTCTCTTTCTGATATATTTTCTAGTGTATCTTCATCTTCAGATATTATATCAGATGAGAGATTTTCACTTAAATCATCACTTGCATTTGAACCAATTTGTTCAGTTTCTGTATCATTTGCTGCATTTGTCTCTGGATCGCCTTCCTGCATTTCTTGGTTTTCCGCATACTGTCTTTCTTCTTCCTCTTTTTTTTCACGTTTTTTCTGCTGTAATACTTGGTCTTGAGCTTTTACTTGTAGTTCTTTCTTTTTTACGTCCTGTTTTAGTTCTTCTTTTTGTTCAT
Source organism: Diatraea saccharalis (assembly GCA_918026875.4). Taxonomy (NCBI): domain Eukaryota; kingdom Metazoa; phylum Arthropoda; class Insecta; order Lepidoptera; family Crambidae; genus Diatraea; species Diatraea saccharalis. Next base: position 2,861,843 of record OU893352.1, on the reverse strand, counting down.
CTTGTATTTCTTGACTCCTATTTTGCTTATTCTGGTTTATATCTTCTTTTATCATATTATTATTTTCCTGTTGCTTTACAATATTTATCTCTTTTAAATTTTCTTGTGAATTATTAGTGCATTCAGACGTTTGTCTTGCTGGTTTTTCGTCATCAGTGGTTTTTTCATCTTCAAAAGTATACTTAAAAGTAAATGGACTATTGTTTGTGTTATTTATGGTTATTCTTTTGTTTACAGTTGCTTTAATCAATTTTTGCATGCTATTCTCATTAAGTTCTAGAGGTAATAAGGTCGAACATGAAATATAATTCAAAGACGAGCACCTGCTTGATGTACATAAAGCATTCAAAGTGATAGGAGAAAGTTTACCACTAGTTTTGGATGTTTCTGAGCACGAGGTAGGAGAAGATAATCCATGGTTGCGAGATACAGTACACTGAAATCTACGAGTAGGTGTCATAAGACCAGTAAGTGTAGTCGGTGTAGTATTCGTGTTATTATTATTAATGTTTGTACTGAATATCGTCTTTTGAACATTCTGAAGCACACTAAATTGTTTTCCGGTACATGGACTGATATGTATATTTTCATTACTTAGCGAAGTGTGCTCTAACGTAGAAAGGTTCATCTTTTTCTTCTTAGGAACATCAAATATTTCATAATCCGAGTCACTGTCACTATCTTGCAATGGAGGGCAAATTTGAACATTTTCCAATATTTTTATATTGCAGGACGATGCAGCAGTATAATTTGGCGTTGGTTTTTCTTTATTAGGAATCGCATCAAAACCAATCGATTTTTTACACTTTCTTCTCTTAAACGAACTCATTGTTTATCAACAGTAATCAACATACTTCAAAATTCAAACAGGCAGGTATATACGCGAGTGCTATTTTCGAAACGTGCGCGCGACCTCTCACATCGACGCTGAGACAACACTAAAACAAGACACGCAGCGCCCGCGCCGCCTACCCTCCCTCACTTGCGTCTACGAGGCCTACGATTCCATGAGTATCAACACGTCTCCTAACGCAAGGAATGATAAAAAAATTAATACTGTGCGTTAGGGACCTAATCCATCTCTAATTTTATTTTTTATTTACTTGAGTTCGCTTTTAAGTAGGAAGCAAGAATGTGTATTTGTCTTACTCATACACAAAAAACTTTAGACGTTAGAGCCTCCCGCAAGAAGCGAAACAATATGATTTTAGTCAACGCACAAATCAAAAGTCCTGCAAGAGATCTGATCGATCTCCTAATGCAACCAACGTGTTAAAATGGTTCGAAGCATTAGGGACCGCGGGGTTACGGATCCCAAAGGCCCGCATACGAGGTATGCTCTTCGTCGCATACTTTCTCCGAATTGCGCTTATGTAGGTTCTCACCACTCAGAAGATAAACTCGTACCATCTCGTAAAACTCACGACGGCGGGCGCGTCGCGTGCGCGGGAACGCGAGGACACGTCACATCAGCGCGTGCGTATGAGTCTCACTGCCGCCACTGTCGTGCGCGTCGCTCGGTCCCGGCGGGGCGGCGGGGGCTGTGACGGGGGGCTACCGGGTGCGGCGGATCGCGGTAATTATCGCGATAATTTTTAACGCGCTAAAGTAGGTGGCTACACTTAATACGGCCAATGTGATTTGGCGTTTTGCGATAAAACGGTGTAAAATTTACTTAACGGACTGCAAAGATGAACGTTGACCGAGCTCTGTATTTAATGAGTGTAAATTTTTATTGTTTGAATTTATTGAATCATTATCGAATGAAAAAAAAAAAGAAAACAAAGAAAAAGAAGATGGTGGATGATACAAATGCACAGGAATCGTACACTGTAAGTCTTTCTATGTCTATTAGCTTAATGTTTCAAATATTAGAATGACTAGTATTACCATGTTAAGCTGTCTATTTTATGCTGTTATGTTATTTTTATGTTAATATCAGTACCATGGTCCATGGACAGCAAACATATTTATGTCAAGCATTCATAATATTCAAGTTTTTTTTATATTTTGCAGGAACACTATGGAATAAATATTCTCCAACCTACTAGCTGAACCAAGCGACCAGTTTGAGGGATTCGTTCGAATGTCAGCATCTGATTTCGAATTAATTTTAAGCAAAGTTGGGCCTTTGATAGAAAAACAAAAAACTAGATTTCGTGTACCCATACCTGCCAAAACTCGACTAGCAGTTACTTTACGATATCTAGCTACAGGAGATAGCTATAGAAGCTTACATTATTTGTTCAAGATGTCTCACCAAGTTATTTCCAATATTGTAAGGGAATGTTGCACTGCTCTCATATCTGTATTGAAAGATATGATCAAGTTACCTGAGAATGAAAATGAATGGCTACAAAAGGAATCTGATTTTAGGGATACATTTCCTCATTGCTTGGGAGCAATCGATGGTAAACATGTTGTCTTGGTGTCACCGATTCACAGTGGGTCTGACTCTGATAATTGCCCATCTTGAATCCATTCTTGAACCTCTGTGTGCGGACTACAGGCATCTCATAGTCATGGGTGACTTTAATACTGATCTTTCTTGTAAAACTTCTCACACAGATAAATTATTGGATATCGTCAAGTCTGTCGATTTATCAATTTTGCCTTCTGAGCCGACTCATCACAATCCTTCTTCACGTGACACATGGCTTGACCTAATCATAACTACCCCCGACGGTGTAATAAAGCACGGTCAGTTGCCTGCACTAGGATTCTCCAAACATGACCTATTTTTCTTGCATACAGGTTAAAACCACCTTTTTTTTTTTTTGACGCTGAGAAATGCATTCCGCATGACCGCTCCCCCCATGCGCTGGGGTTCACGGGGTCTGTGGGACTCCTCCTGCGGTCCCACCCCCAGAATGGGGGCTAGACAAGAAACAGGAGTTTACCCACTAAAATTCAGCGATGTCCCTCTCATGGTGGGCGAGGCGCGGGATCGGCCCGAAGGCCATACACCGCGCAGTTCGCCCCCATTTCGGCCCGCCCTGAAAAGGGCAGGTCCCACTCGGGTTGGGGGTACGCCTCAGAGACATTCGAGACGCACCCCCACGTGTGTGTATGTATGTGTATGTATAACTGTGAAAGTGTGACTGTGTGTGTACGTGTTGTGTAGGGTAGAGTAGTTTGTGTGTATGTGTGTGTATAATGCGTGTAAGTGTGTGAAACTAGGACCCCGACAGCGCCACAGCCGCGGAGCGAAGGGAACTCCCCTCCCCACTATTCAGTAGGGCACCTCCCGGGTTCCTCTTACCCCGCCGCCGTCTCCCTCAGTCCCCTCGCACTCCTCCACCTTTGCCTGGCGAGAAGCGGTCGCAGTCCTCACAAGCTTTGGGACCATCTGGTTGAAGTGGTGGGTGAAGTTTCACCGACTGTCAATCCAGAGGCCCAAATACTTGATCTGAGGAGCAATGTGGATCCCCACATCATCCACAGTCAGATGAGGGTTAGCTGGCAGCCTAAACCTTGGGCCGTGGAACAGAACGGCTTCGGTTTTGTCCACGGCCACCTGGAGTCTGAGCCGACGAATGCGAGCTACGACGAGCTCTGTACCCACCCCCGGGAGGCGTACAGCGTCGGAGTACGTCTTTCCTCTAGCAGACGACACTCATTCGGGGTAGCAGAGACCCGCGGAGTACCCAGTCGTACCCTAGGTTCCACAGGAGCGGTCCAAGGACCGACCCCTGTGGAACACCGCACTCCATCCGACGGGAAACAACCAGCCCAGAACCGTTAACGAAAGATACGACTCTATCACGGAGATAGTCGAGGACAAGTCGCTGCAAGTATATAGGAGGGACCTCGTGAAATACAAGAGCGTCCCTAATACACTGGAAAGGGAGGGAGTTGAACGCGTTCTTTATATCCAAGGACACGGCAACTAAAAACTCCCCCCTACCAGAGGCCATCCTGCATTCATCCTTCAGCTTCAAGATCGCGTCGACAGTCGATCTGTGACGCCGGAAACCAAATTGTCGACGCGACAAATCCGGTCCTGCCGTTTCCAGGTGCTGGACGATGCGGTCTGCAGTTATTCTTTCGAACAACTTGCAGACCTCGTCCAGCAAGACCACTGGGCGGTAGCCAGACGGTGAGTCGGCCGGCTTGCCTTCCTTCCTCAGAAGAACGAGTTTGCCCTTCTTCCAGCGAACAGAAACAGAACGAACAGAAGAAGGGAGCGAATGTGGTTTCCTAGGTGCTTGAGTGACAGTCTAAGGACTTTTCCCGGGACCCCGTCCGGGCCGGGTGCCTTGTTCTTCAGTCGAAAACGTTCTATAGCAGCCTCCAACTCACCATCTGTGACCGGGGACGACTGTCCTCTATCCTCCTCCAACGGTCCTGTGGGGACGAGGGGAGGGAGGATGGGAGGGTTATCCGGAAACAGGGTCGATATGACTCTGTTAAGGAGAGTCGGATCCGTCTGATCCGTGGAGGGTGGATGACGCCTCATCCGATTACGGATGAGTTTGTAAGGACGCCCCCACGGATCCCTGTCCAGATCGCCAAGGAATTCTTCCCAGGATCGAATCTTGGCCCTGCAGATGGAATCCCTTAGGGTTCTTTTGGATTCTGCATAGGCCCTCTTGAGACTCGCTTCCACCTCCGCATCCCTCCTCCTCCTGCGGCGACTGCGCATAAGGGTCCGCCTCCGCCGTCGCATGCATTCCTGCCTCATGGACTCAAGCTCAGCCGACCACCAGTACACTTGAGTGCGCTGTCTGGGGCCAGCTGAGCGGGGCATGGATGCATCGCAGACTGCTTGCATGGACCTGCCAATCCTGTCAGCCACCTCATCAATGTCGGACATATCTTTCCGTGTATCTAGGACCCATGCTTGGATAATGGCGGCTTCCTCCGCTAGGGAGATATCCATTTTAGCAAGGGCCCAACGGGGGAACTGGAGGTTGACATTTTCCCTGGCTGTCTGATTGTTGCCTGCCGGAGGGGAGATCACAAATCGGATATACCGATGGTCCGATAAGGACTCCTCCTCCGTCAGCACCCTCCAGCCATCTATCCTGCGGGCCAGAGTAGGGGTCGCAAAAGTGAGGTCCACAATAGACCCCACAGTTTTCCCACGGAGTCTCCTCACGCAGGTAAACTCACGGCCTCTATTCAGAATCTCGAGACCTGCCGAGACTGCCCAGTCATGTATGAGCTCGCCTTCAAGCGAGTTCCTGGGGGAATCCCAAGCGGTGTGCTTGGCGTTGAAATCCCCCAGGATCAGCATGTGGGGGGAGGCCAGGCGTCCAACCGCGGCACTAACTCTGTTAGCCCATTCCTCATATTCTGAGAAGATACGAGTGGGCGAGAAGTAGACCGCTACAATAGTGATTCCCCCCCAGAGGATGGCAACATATCCCGAGCCCCTTTCCCTAAGCACAAAGGGGGGGGAGAATGTTGCCGTGGGGGGAATCACTATGACCACAGATTCATCGGAATCTGCCACCCAGTTGCCCGTTTATGGGACAAAGTAGGGTTCGGCGAAGACCAGCAAGTCTGCCTTGTGCCTGGCGGCGCTCTGAAGGATCAAATCCTGAGCGCCGGTGCAGTGGTTAATATTCCCCTGGAAGCAATTCACTGAGAACCTATCCATTAATAGGGTTCTGAATTACTTCCATGGCTGTTTCCAGCCTTTCCGGCGACTTGCTGGACTTGTTCCCAAAAGCCGGCTTAGGACGCATTTTGGGAGCCGAGCAGCTTTTGCTTCTCATAGGGTGCTTACTATTAAGCCCGGCGTCTTCGCAGACTATGCACCTGGGCGACTCTTTGCACGAGGCAGCTTTGTGCCCTGGGGAGCTGCAGCGGAAGCAGAGGGAGCTCCTATCAGCGTCAAATGGGCATGTCTTCCGCGTGTGTCCGGTGCGCATGCATTTGAAACACCTCAAGGGGAGGGAGTCAAGGATGCGCACACGGACGCTGCTCCAGCCGGCCAGGAGCCTGCCCGCTGAGGCTATTGCTTTAGCTGCAACAGTCGGGCATCGGACCACAGATGTGAAGAGGCCACCAGCAGCTTTTTTTTTTTTATACCGAGGGGAACTGACCTTAACATGCCATCGACCTGGGCGAGAGGCCGACTGAACCCGGGTTCTCCCACTGCAAGGGACGGCGGTCCAGTGCAGTGGGCCTACCGTGCAAAACCCCCCGTACTACCCTCTCGCGTGGTCCGGGTACCTGGTACCTAAGAGTTAATCCCAGGCGAACCGGACCGTGTGGACCGAAGTCCTCCCTCTGCGGTCAGGAGGTTTCCCGGGTAGTTCCGAGGAACCCTCCTCAGACAGTTGGGGTCGTGCAATGAGCGCAGGTAGCCAACCCTTGCTCGCCCCGTTAGGGAGCATAGATGCGCTATTGTGCTATCTATACCCCCTTTGCCGTCTGCCAAACACTCTGTAGACAGAGTGTTCCCGCCGCTGCCATGGTGTCGGCCGCTGGTCGACGTGGCCCCTCCTCACATCGACTCATAACGCCAATGCGGTGAGCGCCCCGCCGAGCCGCAGCCGACTCCATCCCTTCGTCGCTGACCATGGCAGGCGCACCTGCCATAGCCCGCCGCGCCCCCCGCAGCCGCCGGGCCTGACAGTCGAATTCGTCCTAGGGACTCATCCGACTCCGCTCACTCCACATCCCCGCCCCTCATGCCCGTTCTCAGACGGAGAATGGTATAGAGGGGACAGCGAGTAGTGGAGCCGCTCCGAGCTACGCCCCCACGAGCTAGTGGACACACTATTGTGTATCCATTTCGCCCGCGGCAGTGCCGCTCGGTCCTGCACGCGGTTCCCGGGATCTGGGGACCGGCATACTTCTGATCCTCACTGGAGGCGGACGACAGCTCTTGCTGCCCGTCACGTGGGCGTTGTTCTGCCCTGCAGCCGTGCATACCGCGCAATGCGGTGTCCTCTCACATTCTGCTGCCTTGTGACCGTCTTTACCGCATCGGTAGCATGTACCGGAGCGGTCCGCCTTAGCCGGACATTGTGCCCGCACGTGCCCCACCCCCATGCACCGAAAACAGCGCACAGGGAGCGGTGGCAGCGCTCGCACCCGCGCCCAGCTCCATCCCACCTCCAGTCTATTTCTATTCCTTTTCATTAAGGCCCTTCGCCGCTTCAACAGGCACTTTTAGGTGGACCACCCCCATTCCACCGAATCCTTGCTTAATCGGCCCGACCTTTACTGTTTCCGGGGTACACCTCCCGACCTCAGCCACCGCCTGGCGCAGCTCCTCCTCCGTCACCGACTCGTCCAGTTCGGTAATCCGCATGTCTATGTGGATTACCGGCCTTGAGACTTTGACTCCCTCTCCCAGCACCTGCTTGAGTCTGCTTGCAAGTTGGTCGGCCTTGAGTTCTCTGTCGTCCCCGGGCACCTCCACCAATCTTGCTCCTGTTGCCGCAACCCTTCTCTGAATTTCGTCTACTCCGAGGTCCTTCAGTTTAATTCCCTCTCTCGCTCTCGTAAAGACTTCCGCGTAAGTCATACCACCCTCCGCTGCTTCGGGGGTGATCTCCAGTTTTATCGCGGCTGTCTTCGGGACCTTTATTTTCTTCTTCTTTTTCCTTTTCCTCCTCTTCTTCTTCCTCACTTCCTTTTCTTGCCTTTGTGTGGCATCTTCTCCTCTTTTCTTGGGGGTGTTTTCTTTTTTAGGCCTTGGAGCCTTTTCCTCTTTCCTCTTCTTTTGCCGTGACTTGCCCTTAACAACTTCAGACCAGCTTTGGTCTTGGGTAGGTCGCTTCTCCTCCATCTTCTCCTCTTCCCTTGATACGTCCCTGGTTGCAGGCCTGCGAGCCGTTATCTTGGCTGCTTGCTTTCCACCGGAGAGCGGCGGTCGGTTCTCCTTCAACCAGAACACGTCTTTCATCCTTTCCATCTCCTCCTTTATCTTTACCAATTCCTCTGCCAGCCGGGCTGTAATCCTTCGCTGGGCCTCCGTGTCTACTCTCATCTTAAGGACTTCTTCTTCCAGCCTCTCTTTTTCTGCCTTGAGAGTGCGGGTCCTGGTGTACATCTCCCGCATCCATGGAATATTGAGCATGGTACCAAGAGAGTTTACACACCGTTTTGGTGTGTGAGGCGGCTGGTCCGGGCGGTACCATTCCGGGGCTGCGCTGAGAGGAGCGGCAGAGCCGGTTGATGAGGCCCGATAGCGCCCTTTTCAGGGCTGTGGTCGGGCCGTACTCCGGTGGTAGCTGCGACCGTACGGGGGGGAGGGATCCACGATAAGGGCTCTGCCTGTGTGGGTCCTTCCAATAGATGGGAAAGAGACTAGACATTGCACAGTCGCGCATCTCTAGTCCCTAGTCGGGGGCAGCTGGCTGGTTTGCGCACTAGCCGGCATTGCACGTCTCCGCCCTGTCTGGGGGTGTACGTCTCGAATGTCTCTGAGATGTGCCGCCCAACCCGCGAGGGACTTGCCCTTTTCAGGACGGGCCGAAATGGGGGCGAACCGCGCGGTGTATGGCCTCCGGGCCGATCCCGTGCATCGCCTTCCATGCGAGGGACATCGCTGAGTTTTAGTGGGTAAACTCCTGTTTCTTGTCTAGCCCCCTCGGGGGTGGGGCCACAGGAGGAGTCCCACATAACCCGTGAAGCCCGCGCTGGGTGTAGCGGATATGCGTAACGCATTTCTCAGCGTCAAAAAAAAAAAAAAAAAAAAAAAATGGTACCAAGAGAGTTGCCATCCTCTTCAAATTCCTCCAGCATCACCGCTATATCTCTCTTCGCGTCCGATGCTAGGTCCTTCCGTCCTTGTATGCACTCCTTGGCCTCGTGAAGTACTTCGACTATTTCCTTCAGAAGTTCGTCCCGGTTGGCTTCAACCTCGTCGATCCTTCTGAGGCCCTCTTCTAGGTCATCATCCTTTACGTCCTTTCTCTCTGTCTCGATCTCCATGTCGTCCTCTCCCCGAGTGTTGTTGTCCGAGTCAGAGTCGGAGTCATTCCCTCTCTGTACAACTTCCTCATTCTTCCTCACTTCTAGCACTTTTGCTAGAAGGCTCTCTTTCCTCTCATTTGAGAGACTATCGCTCTTGGTTCTCACCCGGATAATTTCGGTATTAACCAACGAGCTATCATCTGAGTCTCCCTCTTCTACCCTTTCTCCTTCTACGGGTTGACGAGTACTCGTCGCAGCCTTCCGTCGGCCTCTTACAGCCGTCGGGACTTTAGCCGCCGGCGATGCTTTCCGGTCCCCCGTAGTATCCACTCCCTCAATAGGACGCTTTCGGCCTCCTGCCGTCTTCGCTTCCTTTTTCCCCCCCTTCCCCTTTGCACTGTTATGTTCCGGAGTGCTCCCTCCTGATGTTCGATAGTTGCCGTCCCCAGAGTGTCGGCAGCCCGCGGCCGTGGCGGCGGGGTAGGACTCTCCAGCCTTGCTGGTACCTCCCTGGGGTAGTCATTTTCCCCATGCGAACTTTTCATAATTTTTGACCCCTGTTGCGGGCGAGAAGCCCCAAACGTCACCTTAACCCTCTGGGTAATTTTTTATAGAGGTTTTCTTCCTCACAGCCCCCACCCGCAGGTGGCGGCCCCCGGCCCGGCACTACGTACCAGGTTACGGTCGTGGCCGACGGCGACCGAAGTCATGTCAGGGCCATGCAAGCACGACCACAGACCCGCCGCCCACTCGTCTGTACGACCCCCAAGCGTGGCTTCAAGAGAAGCCTTACCACCCCCCTATTCACCAACGCTGGACGTCCCCCCCTCTCTACTGATCCCCTAAGGGGATCACCTCCCACATCCCTTCCCTCGGCGGCCGCTACCCAGAATATCCAGGACGCCCGCCGAGCCCCCAGTTTCGGACTCTTGGCCATAGGGACCGATGGATCAGTTATTACCGAATCCATCCTTCCCTATGCCCGGGGTACACCGGCCCGCAACCATGGCGGATCCGCTCCCAGTGGGAGCTGATCATCCATGGTAACAGACGCATGAGGAGGTATTCCGACCGCGCACCCCGGCCACCAGCACCTATCCGAAGTGGCCCTACTCTGACCTGGTCTGTCGTACATCCCCCTGCTTTAGCAACTGCCTCAGCGAGTTCCTCCGTCGTAATCGAGTCATCCAGTTGTCAGAGCATGTCAGAGCACATCACCGCTCTGGAGACTTTGGCCATACTCCCCAGTACTTCAGAGAGTTGGGATCTGAAGAGTTCTACCTTTTCCACGGCCACCGATTTAGGGAACTCATATTTCCTAGCGCCGGTGGCCGTCTTCTTCATTCTCACCCCCTTGAGGTCTATGCCGAGGCTAGGTAGGTCCAACTCTCTCCTCGCTTTTGTGAGGACCTGAGCATACGTCACCCCTGACTTCTCACTATCCTCTCCAATGTCAATGATAACTGCCGTGGTCTTAGGAATTCTGGGACCGCGATTTCTCTTCCTCTTGGGAGGAGCTTTGGAGGAGGAGGAGGGGGGAGGAGGGGGAAGAGAGTTGATAGTTGTTGTTTTCCTCTTCCCACCCCGCTTGACGACAGTGACCCAGTCCTCCTGAACAGCTCGTGCCTGTACAGGATGAGGAGTGGTCTCTTTGCTGGGGAGAGGGGCAGGTTGCGCCTGTTTACCCTTCTTCTTACCCCTTCTACTCGAAGTAGATGAGGAAGGGAGAATAGACTGCTGAATTGAGACAGTCTTTTTGTTCCCTTTCTTTTGCCTCTTAGAAGCTTTCCCTGGTTGGGAGGTTTCATACAGTCCTCCAGTAGTGGCCTTTGGGGGTTTTGCGTCTGTGGTACCCTCTGTCGAGGGTCTCGCCGCTTGTCGCATAGCCACTCTGAGTGGACTGTCTGATGCCAGCGGGGGACGCAGAGGGTTCACTACGGACAGACTTTCCTCTAGCTTCCTGAGCCTTTCGTCCATTATGGCCCTTGTCTCATTGAGGACTGATCTGATCAGTTCCTCGTTGTTCGCCCCGTCTATGTCCATTGTCCTGGGGGTGTCATGTCTCATTACGGGGGGTTCTTCATGTACTACCACTGGGGCCCTTTTCTGCCTCCTCCTAGAGATGCCTTCCTTGCTCAGCAGGACACCTCTTTCAGCCCGCTCCCTCTTGAGACCCGCGATCTCTTGCCTCACCTGCTCCAGTTGAATACTAAGGCTCGTGTTTTCAGCTCTTAGCTTGCGAATTTCATCGTTCGCTGACAATGACAAAGTCTTAGCAAGGAGGGCTCTCAGTTCTCGGGCAGCTTCATTGAATGCTCCCCTTTTTTTTTTTTTTTTTTTTTTATACCGAGGGGAACTGGCCTTAACATTTCGCCGGTACCTGACTAGGGCCCAGCTAATCCCGGGCTCTCCCACTGCCATGGGCGATCCCAGTGCAGTGGGCCTACCTTGCAAAACCCCCCGTACCACCTTCGCGCATAGTCCGGTACCCGGTATCTTAAGACTTAAGTCCCGGGTAGATCCGGACCGTGGGGGATACCCGGGTGGTATCCCTCCGTCTCTGCGGGGGGAGGTTTCCCAAGTGGTTACCAAGAAACCTCCCTAGACAACTGGAGGTGGTGCAATGACCATGAGGTAGTCACCCCCATGATCGCCTCCGAAGGGAGACCCGATGCGCTACTGGGCTATCGGGTCCCCCTGTATCGTCTGACGAGTTCCGACTGGTCGCTCCGAAGAGCGAAGAGTCGGAGCAATCCCGCTGCCATGGTGTCGACTCCTGGTCGACGTGGCTACCCCCCCGACGTCAGGCCGGCCGGCCGACCCGTCGCGTGGTGAGTGCCTCGCCGCCGAGCATTCGCCGACTCCATCCCTTCGTCGCTGACCATGACAAACGTAGTCTGCCATAGCCCGCCGTACCCCCGCCGCCGCCGGACCGCGCGTCGAATCGTCCTAGGACGAACCGACGAGCGGCCCGACGGCGGCGATTGCGCGACCCCGGGGCGGCGGCGCCGCCGAAACCCCGAGAGGTTCCGACGGCGCCGCCGCCCCGGTGCGAGATGGGGACGTCCCCCCCCTCCGTGAAGGGGTGCATCCCGGATCCGCTCACTCCACATCCCCGCCCCTCATGCCCATTCTCAGACGGAGAACAGTATAGAGGGGACAGCGAGTAGTGGAGCCGCTCCGAGCTACGCCACGCGAGCTAGTGGGCACACTAACGTGTGTCCATTTCGCCCGCGGCAGCGCTGCTCGGTCCCGCACGCGGTTCCCTGGATCTGGGGACCGGCATTCTTCTTATCCTCTTTGGGGGCGGGCGGCAGCTCTTGCTGCCCGTTACGTGGGCATTATTCAGCCCAGCAGCCGCGCAAACCATGCATTGCGGCACTCTCCCGCATCCTGCAGCCTTGTGCCCACTTCTGCCGCAGCGATAACAGTCCCCGCTGCGATCCGCTTCGGCTGTACATTGTGCCCGTACATGCCCCACCCCCATACACCTGTAGCAGCGTATGGGGAGCGGCGGCAACGCTCGCACCCTTGCGCAGCCCCACCCCACTTCTAGCTTCCCCCTTTGGTCAAGGGCTCTTGCAGCCTCTGCGGGGACCTTCAGGTGGACCAGCCCCATCCCCCCGAAGCCCTGCCTGACTGGGCCAACTCTGACCGCCCCCGGGGAACACCCCCCAGCTTCAGCCACTGCCTCTCTCAGCTCCTCCTCCGTTACGGACTCGTCGAGTTCGGTAATCCGCATGTCGATGCGGATTTCCGGTCTCGACACCTTCACCCTCTCTCCGAGCACCTCTCTCAATTTGCTTGCCAGCTGGTCTGCCTTGAGCGCCCGTCCTTCTCCTGGCACTTCCAGAAGCCTGGCACCAGTGGCCGCAACTCTCCTTTGCATGTTCTCCAGGCCAAGGTCTCTCAGCTTGATTCTTTCCCTGGCCTTCATGAAGACATCGACGTATGTGAGACCACCCCTCGCTGCTTCCGGGGTTATCTCTATCTTCACGGCGGCTGTCTTGGGCACTCTTATTTTCTTCTTTTTCTTTCTTGTCCTTCTCTTCTTCTTTCTTTTCCCTCCTTTGTCTTGCCTCTCTCCGGCACTCTCCTCTTTCCGTTTTTGCGTGGGGGTGTTTCCTTCTTCAGGCCTATCTGCCTTACTCCGCTTTTCCCTCTTCTTCGACTTCCCCTTTACAACCTCAGACCAGGTTTGGTCTTGGGTACGTCGTTTCACCTCCTTCTCTATCTGCTCCACTAGAGTCGGGCCATCCCTGGTCGCTGGCCTGCGGGTCGTCACTCTAGCTGCCTGCTTTCCGGCAGCGAGTGGCGGTCGGTTCTCCTTGAGCCAGAAGACCTCTTTCATCCTCGCCAGCTCCTTTCCCATCTCCATCAGTTCTTCGGAGAGACGGGCCGTGACTCTCCGTTGAGCCTCTACCTCTTTGGAGGTTGTCTTCCTCGCAGCCCCCGCCCGCAGGCAGCGGCCCCCGTTCCCACACCATGTGCGGGTTTACGGTCGCAGCCGACGGTGATCGAGATCACACGCCGCCCGCTTGTTATTCGACACCCCGTTTCGCGGCCCTTAGAAGGGCCTTACCACCCCCCTAAACCACGACGCAGGACGTCCCCCCCCTCACTCCTGACCCCCTAAGGGATCACCCCTCACTTCCCCCCCCTCGGCGGCCGCTACCCGGACTGTCCAGGACGCCCGCCGAGCCCCAGTCGTCTGACCTCAGCCGTGGCGGCTCAAAGTATCGAAAGACACTTTGAGCGGCCACGTTGCCCGGGGTGCACCACGAGGAGGTGGCCAGACATCGCACCCCATTGAATGCTCCCCTGACTTCGCCCTTGAGGTTACTTGACCTTTTGACTTGAGCAGCCATCACATCGACAAGGCCGATGGCTGCCTTATTAACCTCCTGAATAGACAGGTCATTCGATTCAACAGGAAATGAGCTTATATCCTCCCCGTCCCATTCAGCCTAATGGAGATCCTGATCAATCCGGTATTCCCCATTCGAGTCTTTCCGGAGACACTTCTTGGCTTTGGCCGTTCCGAAGTGGTGCTCCTTGGCACGGCGAGGAGCTGGAGGGGCTGGTTCGTCTAGAGATTCAATCTCAAGTACCTCATCATCATCATCAGAGGGGTTTGATAATGATTCGTCCGGGGGAGGAAGCGAGGAGCACGATGAGGGACCTCTAGCTTCCGGTTCCGTAGCCTGTTTCTTGAGAGCAGGGCCTGCAGTCAGGGTCCCCCGACTGTCTCCACTGCTCCCACTCGAGTCTGAGTCAGCTCGACCTCTCTTGCCCTGAGTGACAGGTTGAACCACCTGCGAACGGATCACAATTACCTGGTAGGTGATATTTAAGGTGAACCGGTTTGGTCACCTTACCGGCCGAGTTCAAGGTTGGGGTGGAACCACCCTCAGTCTTGGGTAGTTGTGAAAGTAGTTTCCGAGCAGGCGACGCCGAAACATCTTCCCCAGTCTCAGATTCCACTCGGGCTCTCGAGGCCGAGCGAGTGCGTGATCCCACAGGGGAGCGCTCCCTGTGATTCTCCGTATCACCTAATGTATCAGACGATGAGGACATTCGTCCCTTCTCGTCAGTGATATCTGATGCAGTTGAACCGAGTCGATCTCTCGAAGGACCCGATATCCTCCTTCCTGTTTTTGGTGGACCACCTCTTCCTCTAGCTCTGCCCTTACCTTATTCAAGTAGGGAGGTTGAGGTTTTGTCAAAATTCGTAGTTGCAGGGTGAGCGAACACCTGCGAATTGTCCGTCCTTGTTGATGAGCTCTGAGAAGAGCTGTTAAGGCTCTGAGAAGAACCATTTGCCGAACTCCACGCACTTCCGCCTGCGCCAGGCTCATCCCCTCTGTTCGGGGAGTCCGAAACGTCACACCGCGCACTTCCGCTCGCGCTGAGCTCATCCCCTCGGTTCGGGGAATCCAGAACCGCACGCCGCTCACTTCCGCCCGAGCAAGGGCCTTCCACGACAACAAAAGGTTCTTTAAGTTTTAAGTTTTAATCATTCATTTTGCGTCTCACGAGTAGAACGGTCTTCTACAGTCCACCCGGGCAGAGCCGACATACCCGGGTAAGGCTAGGGTTGTGAAGATGGGGGTCGCCTGTTCCCCACCTCCAGAGGACGCGTCGCGACTGAGAAAGGCCCTCAGCCACAAACCCCTCGGCCGCGTCCACCTTGGGCTAGCCGATTTTTTAGTGAGGTTTACTCCTCTTGAGACCACCCACTTAAGGGCAGTCCCCGCCCCGGCTCCGCGCTTGCGGAGTAACGGGGTCGGCCGGTGGTTGCTGATAATCAGAACCCGCCGCTCATGACCACCATGAGACAGCAGGCCCACCACCCTCGCTGGCACGGCCGCTTCCCGGGATACCCAGGGCGCCCGCCCAGCCCGAACCGCGCCGCCGCTACTCGACTTACCGTCAGGGCGCCGGCCCGGAGCCCTATATATATATATATATTTTTTTTTTTTAGTCAGTTTCTATTTCTATATTCTATGCATAGTTAATCTTTTATTAATGCCGCCATCGCGTTTATCGTTTTTCCTAAAGGTTGACTGGGAGAGAATGCCATTAGCATTAAGTCCGCCTTTTGTACCTTTTTTTATTACGGGTCAATAAAGTTAAATAAATAAAAAAAAAATTATTAATGTGATTGTTGTTTGCTATGGCTATGTTAATTCCTAAGATCTAAACTTTAATAAATAGCAATAGTCTAATAGGTAATTGCAAGACTTACAAGACTCTTGCTGCAAGACCAAGACCAAGACTGGGAGCGCAAGACCAAGACCAGGTGTATTGGCACAAGACCAAGACCAAGACTGGCCAAGTCTCGTCTTGTTCTTGCATTTGGGCAACACTAAGAAGATGCCCCACCAGCGTCAATTACTGCATCACAGCGCCTACGCATGGACTGTACGAGGTTTCTACATAAATCTGAACCTCGAAGGGAGTCCCAAATTTCATTATAGTGGGTGGTGAATGCTGATTATTGCGTTCATTCCTAAAATCCCATCTTTGCACCATAATCGCCCATAACTGTTCGATTGGGTTAAGATCGGGAGATCGAGAAGGCCAAGGCACACTCCTATTATTTCCGATTGCTGGCTAAGCCACTCTTGTACCACATGCGCACGATGTATGGGACAATTATCTTGAAAAAAAAAACAAAGTTTGGTAGTTCATCCCTCGGATACACCGTGCGTACTGAAGGCAACATAACTTCCTTTCAGCAATTCCTTGTACGATTGTCCAGTGGCTCTCCCGTCGATATATGCCAGTTCATCTGACTCTTAGGCTCATATCGCGTACAGTCCGTACGCCATAAATTCTGACGACCATGTTCGCTGGACTTAAAACATTTCTCGTCAGAAAATATGGCATTTTCAAAATTAAAATCGCGATAATCACCTGCGAATCTAACACGGGCCTCTTTCTGAGCAGTGTTTAATATATTTTTTTTTTGCGGGTTTTCTGTGGTGTGTACCTGCTTTATGGAGGCCCCTTCTTATAGTCCTCACGCTGCAGCCATATTCAGACGCGAAATGGGACATTTTAGTGATCGGAAACTCTTGATATATATTTATCATATCGCTCGCTCAGGAGGTAATATAGACAGTTGGTGTGCTCGGGGCCGATCTTCAACGAACTGTCTCTCTCTGCAAAATTAAATAAGAGTTGTTGTATTTTAATTAAATGATATAAAATAATATCATGCATAAAATTTATTCAAGTTGAAGTCACGGTATACATCTTATTACTCTTACGACGCAATTGATAAAATTGTTACATACTGCATTAACTGCATAAAAAATAATTTGCATTGCTTATTTCAAAATAATACGCTTTATAAAAAAAATTGTGAATATAATTATAACTGTTTTGTTTTGATTGTAAGATAATCAAACAAAAGTTAAAAACATTATAACCTAAGTCTAAGGTGCAATTGAAAGATGGGAATGTTAGTAGGGTAATATTGGGCATTCTGTCCCCCACTCGTTCGTGTCGGAGTTTTGCCGCCACTCACTCATGGAATGACAGTATGCCCAATATTATTAATAGATATTACATTCATTTGATGACAGTTTTTTTACGAAAATCCACAAAATGTTTCTGATTATTCGCACTTTATATAAATAGTCAAATTTGTACAAATTGACTCACTTTATATAGGACACCCGAAAGAATTGCTTACTACTATGAAATTTATAAAACAATCTGAAACGTTGCAATTGGATAGAGTTTGTTCAGATACTGAGACAGTTATTTCTCGACATGGAAACTTGCTTCCTAATTCAGTTCGGTGTTTAGTTTGCGGTCCATCAAACTGTGGAAAAACAAATTTAATAATAGGTCTTCTGTTGCATGAAAATGGATTATATTTTAAGAATGTATATTTATACTCAAAAGCACTGTATCGAATAAGTACATTTATTTAGAGAACGTCTTTAAATTGCTACCTAGTGTTACGTTTGCAAAATACAGTGATAAAGAATTGGTTCCCAGTCCACATGATGCTAAGCCCCATTCTGTAATAATTTTTGATGATGTTGCTTGTGAGAATCAAACTAATATGCGAGATTATTTCGCTATGGGCAGACATAAATTTATTGATTGTTTTTACTTAAACCAAACATATAGTAAAATACCAAAACAACTAGTAAGAGACAATGCAAACCTTATAATATTATTCAAACAAGACGATATAAATTTACGACATGTATATGATGAACATGTGAATACAGATATGTCGTGGTCAGAATTTCGGGAAATGTGTTAAAAAATTTGGAAAGATACATACAACTTTTTAGTCATTAACAAAGATTGTGCAAAAAATGACGGTTGCTACAGAATGAACTTCGAACCCTTCGTTACTTTCGATGAGTAACCAAATAAAGTTACTTTCAATCTAGAACACAATTCATTTAAGAAGTAAAGCTATAAGATACAACACGTTGCATAACTCAAGCTACTGTTCTTTCAAAATGGAAATGGAATTAAAAGCTGAGGTTGTTTGAGCTGCAGAAGGTGTCAAAAAGAAGCTGAAGGAAATGCGTATGAGGGAATCTTATCAAGAAAACATGTTAAATACAGTTTTTCAACCCATCACTAAACCACTTCATCAAGAAATTCATCATAACACAAATCCTTCAAAATCTAACAAATCTAAAGTCCATGAAGTACCTAAAGATGACAATTTGAATACAGACTCTGAGAATACATATTTTAAACGTAACGATTCCATATCCGAGTCCCATGATAGTGATTCTGATGACAATATTGATGAAAACAGTTTCGATGGTCAAAATGAAAATAATACAAGCGATACATCGTTTGCAACAGTCGAGTCCGTCCACAGTCCTAACCGAGATGCTTTGTCTTGGTCATTATCTTCGGAAGTGTTTGAGGATGTGCCATTTGGTGTCAGAAGAGAACGAGGTAAACTATTGATGGGTAACTCACGTGTGGAAGTTCACGAGGAGAATATATCCGTAGCAGGTCGAGTATACAAGAAAACTCCTGGATTATATGAACTTTTGTTCAAGAGAGTTCCTGAATTAAATTTGGTTACAGAAAAAGATTCGCAAGTATATAAAGCATTGTTGTTAGAAACAAATGCTCATCGAAGAGATTATGATCCAAATAAACCAATAAAAACTAATCGAGGTCGAAAGTATTTGCAAATTATAAAACCGCTGTTTAAGTTACGCAAACCGTCAACATCTTCTGTTTCTTCTAGAACAGAACACTTAAGTGAAGGAGAAGGGTTAAGACTTAAGAAAAAGTTTAAGAAATATACTGATTATATTTATTGGGATGATCCTAATGAGTTAGTTGAAAGATTAAAATTACTGATAGCTTCTAAAGAAGCAGGAAATACTGGAGTAGAAAATGATATAATTTCTATTATTGAAGATTTACGTGAAAACGGAATTATAAAATAGTTGTCATAGTTTATTGTTTTTTATTTACACACTCTCCCTTGATTGCATCGGATCTATAATTAATAAAAATGAATATTGATAAATTCGGGCATCATGTCCACAAAAGGCTAAGTTTGTCTGAACTGTTAGATTTTAGGGAAAACTCTTTAATGAAATCAGAAAGTGGGTGTTTTAATTTACAATCATCAAGATTAACTGGAGTCAACACACCTTTGGAAAAGGATGACGCTGTCAATAAACAATACGTAGATGAAAAAATTGCAACCTTGTGCACGAAGCATGAACTGCATGTTTGGATAGAATCAATAAAAGCTGATATCACCAACAAAATTAAACAGTTTGAAAAGAAGTTTAACACTAAGAGCTTGAATGAACAAAATGTAACCAACAGAAAAAATGGTCAAGCTCCAAGTAGTAAAAGAAATCCATAGGTCTGCACGTAAAAACTTTATTCGAAGATCTGTTGTACTAAAAGGCATTAATGATCTATGGCAAACAGATCTAATTGATTTTAAATCTTTAAAAAAATATAACAGTGGTTACACATATATTTTAATTGTTATTGATTGCTTTAGTAAATATGCATGGGGTATTCCCTTAAAGTCAAAATCGAGAAAATGTGTGGTTAATGCGTTTAAGAGAATTCTCAAAACAAGTGGTCAATCTCCTGTTTACTTACAAACTGATATGGGAACAGAATTTTACAATGAATCATTTAAAGAACTATTGCAGTCACTAAATATAAAGCACTATTCGACTTACTCTACAAAAAAAGCATCTATTGTTGAAAGATTGATAAGAACATTAAAGAACAAATTGCATGTATCTTTTAGCTATAACGGTAGTTATAAATGGGTGGGAAAGACTTTAGAAGATGTTTTGAATACTTATAATAATACCAAGCATAGTGTCACCAAACATAAACCAGTTAATGTAAATTCGATAAATGAAACAAAGGTTAAGAATAACATCCAAAAGTTTTTTAACAGACGAATTAAATCACAAAGGAATAAATTTCAAACAGGTGATTTTGTTAGAATAAGCAAATACAAAAGCAGTTTTGAAAAGGGTTATACACCGAATTAGTCAACAGAATTATTTATTATTAAATCGTTCAATAAAACTGATCCTGTTACATATAATTTACAAGACCAAAGGAGTCAACCAATATTAGGAACGTTTTACCAGGAAGAGTTACAAAAAACTAATCATCCTGATGTTTATTTATTAGAAAAAGTAATTAAAATGAAGAGTAATAAATTGTTCGTTAAATGGTTAGGTCTCCCTAATAGTGAAAACAGTTGGATTGGTCGCAGTTCAATCACTATATAATATAAGAGTTAAATAGCATTTATTGTAATCATTGCATATCCAGATATGCAAGGAGGAGGACTAGTCAACAGTATAATTGACAGTTTACCGTTTGAACTACATTTTCCTGGATATAACTATTGTGGACCAGGGACCAAGTTAAAAGAAAGATTAGCGAGAGGTGATAAAGGAGTCAATGAATTAGACGAAGCCCGCAAATTTCATGATAAGCAGACTTGGAACTACTCAGCATGGCTAAGAGACGATTGCATTCGAAAGACGCTGGAAGAGGTGAAAAACTAGCGTCATGGTTAGTTAGTAAAGTTATGAAAGCTAAAGTAAAAAGTGGTTCTGGAGTAAACAAAATTAAGACAATTGTATCGAAAATTCAATCTCAAATAAAAAAAATTAAACCAAAGAGCCATACAGCTGCAATTAAGTATGCATATGAAGCTGCTAAAAAATGCTTTCCCAAAAATTGTCATTTTCGTCTACCGCGAATAATACCGATTCCAAAGACAGGAGGAATATTACCTCTGATACCCATTTTTGCGGGATTGTCTGCTCTAGGTGCATTAGCTGGAGGTGCGGCAGGTGTTGCGAAAACGGTAAATGAATACAAAGCTTCACAACAAAATTTAAAAGAATCAGAACGTCACAATAAAACCATGGAAGCTATTGCATTGGGAAAAGGTCTTTACATCAAACCGTATAAAAAAGGCAGTGGTTTATTTATAAGAAGTTCAAAAAACTAATTTCGCAGTTACCCAATAAAGCTTTATCTAATATTGAGTTAATGAAATATTCTAGAAATATACCCCATTTTCGAGGAGTTTATATGAAAGATAGATTACCAACTAAGTCAAAACCAATAGAATGTGGAATCGTTAATTTAGATAATCATAATAACAATGGAACGCATTGGGTAGCTTATGCAATAATAAACAGTTATTGTAAATATTTTGATAGTTTTGGTGATTTAAAACCACCAAAAGAGTTATTGAAATATTTCGGTCATCGTGATATTTATTATAATTATAATCGATATCAAAAATATAATAGCGTTAATTGTGGACATTTATGTTAAAATTTTTGCACAACTTTTGGGATCAAATTAGTATATATTGACAGACTTGATTTTTATATATATATTTTCACGATGTCTTTCACATTGTCTATAACTGGCAAAAGTTCCATATTAACCACGAACTACTCACCAACTTTAAATCTGAATGGTGATTATGAATGTGCATTATTGCATTTCTCTACTTTTAATTCTATACCGAATATCACTAAAGCTAATAACAAATTTCACTATGGTACTAATGAAGTGGTTGAGATTCCTGAAGGAGCTTATGAACTACAAGATATTTACGATTTTTTAAAGTTTGAAGTAAAAGATTGTGATTTAAAGTTATATTGCAATAACAATACACTAAAGACAACTATATTCTGTACTAAAGATATTCATTTTGAAAAACACGATTCTTTCGGGGAATTGCTGGGTTTTAGTAAGGAAGTCCTAAAAAGTCATATATTACATGAGTCACTTCTTCCCGTAAACATTTTATCAACGACTGTGGTGAGAGTCGAATGTGATATCATAAGCGGGTCGTATATAAACGGTGAACCAAGTCATATACTACATGAGTTTGCACCCACGGTACCTCCGGATTATAGAATAATAGAAATACCAAAGAATACTATATATTTTCCAGTGAACAGAGATACTATCAATAGTATCACCATAAGAATACTAGATATATATAATAATCCTGTTGACCTTCGAGGAGAAGAAGTGAATTTATACTTACATATAAAGAAACATGATTGATTACAATAAAAACGTATCATCTCATAGTCACAAGTTTAGTGGTATTCGATCACTTCGCAAGAACACACATTCTTCTGCTAATATGAAACTAACTCCACAAAATAAAGCATTTTTGAAATTGATTGGATTGTTAAAATGAATATTCTAAATATAACAAATCCGCCTGCATATGACAATTCTATAGAGTCCATAGAAACTCATTCTTATAAACCATACATAACAAGTTTCAATAGAAATGATGAAATAAGAATACCGATAAATCAACAAGACTTATATGTGCTTCCAAGTGCAAGTCTTTTGTTGGGGTGTCACTTGTTGTGACACACCCTTCCCGCTGCCAACGGGCCCCTGTCCTCCCCCGAAACCGCCCGGCCGGGCCATGCAAGCATGCATGATGATTCGGCCGGGCAGCTCCGGGCGATAAGAGGGTACCCGGATCCCCTTGTCGTGTCTGCAGCCCCTTCACCGACAGCTAGGCGCCCGACCCATCCTAATGATGAGCCTCACCACCCAACTGCCCGTAAAGGCACCGCAGTCGTGATGACGTTGTCAGCAAGGCGCGCACATTTACACATCCCTTCATTCCTCACCTCATTCTCTTTACATACTTCCCATATCACTTTTCACTCACCTATACACTTTCATACATACACACACTCACACATATATTCATTCAATCACTTGTATTCATCCCTCCATATACTTACAATCACACTCCACTGTCATACATTCTCTTCCTTGCATACTTCACACTCTTACACGCAATCAGATCGCACCCGGAGCGCGGGGCGCGGCCCCACCGTCGTGACGGTAGGGCCGCGGTAACGCGCCCCAGGTGCAACACCGCGCCTGCCTTCTTCGCCACCACAATGCAATCACAGGGTCCCACCTCCGGAGGATACGTCCCGCCTGTCCGGTGGACATGCGTTCCGCACCCCGGCGACATCCCTGCGATCGCCCACGACGGGGATCACCTTGGTCCACGAAAACGCCTTGCAGGCCCGCTACTCAACAGTCATCCCTCCTAGGAGGGACGGTGAGAGCCGCGGCGCCAGCGGGTGGCAGGTAGCGGCCGGCGGGTCCCGCGGAGGACAATGTGAGCACGCAGCTTTGCCCTTCGCCCGGCCCGCCGGCCGATCACCCCCACCAGCGATCCCGTGGAGCAAGACTGGCTACTCAGGTTGAGTTGGTGGATTTGTTGACATAACGTCTACGTCTCCCCC
The DNA here is from genome assembly GCA_918026875.4 of Diatraea saccharalis. Lineage (NCBI taxonomy): Eukaryota > Metazoa > Arthropoda > Insecta > Lepidoptera > Crambidae > Diatraea > Diatraea saccharalis. The sequence goes on along the minus strand of OU893352.1, from coordinate 2,838,642 downwards.
CCCTCACCCTGCAGCGGAGAGAACCAGCCGGGGCCTCTCTTTCCCGGATTCTCTCCGCAGCCTCTTTCTGGGACATGACGTCCTCGCAGAAAGAGGCGACCGCTTGCCAGGATCTCTCGTCATTCAGCATGGCTGCTACCACACTGGGCAAGGAGAGATCCTGACTCCCTAGTGTCCCAGTCCCAGTGAGTGTATGGAGCGCGGTGTCAACTGCGCGGTGGCAGGACGGGGACTCTTCCTTCTGCATGCGGTGCAGGTATTGGCCGAAGCACCCGTGGCCTGATAATACCTGCACCAGCCTGGAGGCCCTCCCCTCCTCCTCTCTAACCATTGTTGGAGCACCGGCCGGATGGCGTTGATGGTTCTAGACCCATAAACTGGGTCTTCGAGCCTACGCATCCAGGCCTCCAACAGGTCGTCCCTCGCGGTCCTTCGTATCGTGGCCATCTCCTCAAGTGTGGCCGGCTCCCCCCTTGCGAGAGCCTCCACCCGCCCTAGGTACACCCCCCTGGGGTGCGATGTCTGGCCACCTCCTCGTGGTGCACCCCGGGCAACGTGGCAGCTCAAAGTGTCTTTCGATACTTTGAGCTGCAACGGCTGAGGTCAGACGACTGGGGGCTCGGCGGGCGTCCTGGACATATTCCGGGTAGCGGCCGCCGAGGGGGGGGGGGGGACCTGAAAGGGTCAAATGTGGGGGGGGGCGTCCTGCGTTGTGGAGTTTAGGGGGGAGGAAAGGCTCGCTCCGAGCCACGACTGGGGCGTCATTGTTCTAGTGGGCGGCGTGTACCGGTGTGTCGCACAGGTGTGCGCGGTTTTACCCGCATCTGTGAGACATACCGGTGAGGTTCCAATTGGGATCTCCGCCGGCCACGCCCGTAACCCCGTACGTAGTGCGGGAACGGGGGCCGCCACTGCCTAGTGGGGGCCAAGAGGAGCACACCTCTATAAAAAGCCAAACGGGGGGGGAAAAACGGGGAAAGGAGCTCCTCGAGCCTGAACAGGGGAACAAAAATGAAAATGGCGAATTATGAAAATGGAATACTGCCGGAGGGTACCGCGGGATGCGGAGAATCCCTCGCTGTGACAGGTGATGGCGCTGAGTTATCGCGTCAATACCTGTCACAGGCTCCACACACTCGGCAGAGTGGAATAACCGCCATATGCCAGAGCTCAGAGGTGAGGAAACAGAGCCAAAGAACAGCAGAGAAAGGAGAGATAGGAAAGGAGGGGTCAAGAATGACCGGAAAAGAAAATGAAAGGGGAGGAGAAGTAGTGGGGGGAGGTCCAGGTCTGGGATTGAAATTCCCGAACGGGATGGAAACGAGACGGTTGGGAAAGGCAAAAAGCATGGAGCAGATCGTTAAGCTCAATAAGACCAGCGAGAGCAGGATAAAGGCATCTGGCAACCTGGCGAAAGAAAAACCCTCGTCACAGGTGTCGTTAGGGAAAGAAGTGAAGGGCGTGAAGCCCGGGGGGATGACTACAAGAAGCGCTGCCCGTGGCAGCAAGGAGTCGGTCTCGTCCCGGACTGAGGCGCAGGAAGAAAAGATAGGAAAGGGAAAAACGGAAGCGGAAGGGGAAAATAATTCTGGAGAGAAAAAGGAGAAAGATGAAATAGGGAGGAAAACTGGCATCCCTAGAGGGCTGCCTACGTCCATGGGAAAAAGCTGGGGCTTAAACTGGGCTAAGAAGGAAATAGCGAAAGGTATAGAGAGATCAGAAATTAAAAACCCGGAGGGACAAAGACAGGACACGGATAGTGATCAGAGTGATAGAGGATCGGTATCTGGGGAATCCATGGACATAGACACAGAATGTGGAAATAGAAAGGTCCTAAAAAGTAAAGGGGAGAAAAGGAAAAGGAGAGAATCAGGAATGGGAGAGGGAGAAGAGTATCACATCAGAGAGAAGGAAAGACAGGATGTTGAAACAAAGTCCCCCCCGCCCAAAAGGGCGGGAGTAGCAAGGAAAGGAAAAGGAGAGGAGAGAGGAAACTCGGATTATAGGAAACGGGAAAGCCAGGAGGAACAAGAGGAGAGAGAGTCAATCTGCCAAAAGGTCTCGCGACTTGAGGCAGACAACAAACGACTCAACTCTGAATTAAGAAAATGCATAGAAGAAATGAGGGGATACAAGAAGGCTTATGAAGAAGCCACTAAACAGGCGAAAGAAGGGAGGATAGCCATGAGAGCATTGAAAACTCAGGACCTAAATGAACTAGGACCTGAATCACCAATAATCTCATGGATGAACAGAATGCTAGAGGAAAAGATAGAGGAGATTAAAAGGGAATTGACAATAACAGCAGGGACGATGGTCTCAGCACGGATAGAAGGACTCCAAGGGAGACTCCTTCCGGAACCCGTGCGCAGACCGCCGCTCGCTGCTGATAAAAGGAAGAAAGAGGGAAAAGAAAAGAAAAGAGAAAGGAAAGGAGGAAAGGAAAGGGATGAGGTAGAGGAGAGGAACGGAAAAGGGTCGAAAGTGACGGTAGGAAGGAAAGAAAAAGCGGAAAGGATTAAAAGTAATCTGCTGCCTGCTGATCATAGTACAGACTCAGAACGGGACTCTAGCACAGAAGAGGAAGGGACTTGGCAGAAAGTGGAAAGGGAAAAGAAAAGAAAGGGCCAAGGGGGAAGAAAGGAAACCTACGCCGAAATCACAAAAAAGCAGGCAAAAGGGAAAAGAGAGGGGAAGAAGAAGGAGGCAACCAAGGGAAAAGGGAAGGAAGATCTCAGGAGGCAAAGCACCAACCAACAGACAGGTGCCCATAAGACCCCTGAAATGCAAACCAGACCCAAAGCCCTTGGAGGGGGGAAAAAGAAAAATAAAAAGAAGAGGATTAGGGTACCCAGAACGGCAGCGGTGGTCGTAACTCTCCCACAAGCTGAGTTAGACAAGGGGACCAACTTCAGCCAAATCTTGGCAGTCGCAAGGAGGGAGATCGACCTGTCGGAGCTGAAGATTGGCAGGGAGAACCTTAAGCTGAGACACGCTGCGACGGGGGCCAGATTATTGGAAGTGTCAGGGGAGGCAAACTCGGAAAAGGCCGATGCACTGGCCAATAAATTAAGGGAAAAACTTGGAGACCGGGCAATTATTTCTCGACCGGTCAAGTGCATCGAACTCAGAGTGCTGGATCTCGAAGACTCCATCACTAAGGAGGACGTGAGGGAGGCCATTGCAGCACAGGGGGAGTGCCCCCCTGACAACATTAAGATAGGGGAGATTAGGATAGGACCGGGGGGACTGGGAGCCGTGATGACCAGGTGCCCCGTGGCAGCTGGTAAAAAGATCGCAGCGAGGGGTAGATTGATGGTCGGCTGGACAAGCGCCAGGGTACGGCATTTAGAGACCCTCCCCATGCGGTGTTTTAAGTGCATGGGGCTGGGTCACACCAGGGCGAGATGTACAGCGGAAAGAGACAACAACGGTTTGTGCTACAGGTGCGGCGAACCAGGACACATAGCAAATAACTGCACAGAGATTGCGAAGTGCCTGGTTTGCAAGGAGGCCGGCCTGAAGCACAACCATGTCATGGGTAGTAGGGTTTGCTCTCCACCGGTTGTCAAAGCAAGGAGGCCAGGGAGGCTGAGAATTGTAGAAAGAGGGGAGGGTGCTGTGGCGCCGGAGGAGACTGAAATGGACATCAATGACCAGTAACACCTCGATCAGTTTCCTCCAGGCGAACACAAATAACTGCTTGCGTTCCCAGGACCTCCTACTGGGCAGCGCAAGAGATTGGAGAGTAGACGTGGCGGTCATAGCCGAGCCATACGTAGTTCCGGCCAATAACCCCCTATGGCTGGGAGACAAGGAGAATAAAGTGGCCATTACACTATTAGATCCCCCCCCAAACTTCCCTCCTTTGGTCCTGAAGGAGAGAGGGGACGGATATCTGGCCGTTGGACTAGGAGAGCTGACGATTGTAGGTGTTTACCTCTCGCCAAACTACACCCCAAGGCAATATGAGGAACACCTACAAATTCTGGAAAGGGCGTGTCGGAGAGTGGCATTTGGTCAGTTGTTGGTGATGGGGGACTTCAATGCCAAACATTCGGCTTGGGGTTCCCCCATCACAGACAGAGAGGGGCGGTTGGTGCTCGATTGGGCAACGGCAGCAGGTCTTGTAATCATCAACAGAGGGACGGTGCCTACATGTGTCCGGCCGCAAGGAGAATCCTTTGTGGATATAACCTTCGCTACCCCTGATGTGGCCGGACACCTGAAGGAATGGAGAGTGCTGCTGACAGAATCGTTATCTGATCATAGATACATCCGTTTTGGACTGGCCCTTACACCGCCTTTGGGAGGGGCAACAACAACATCGCCATACCCAAGATGGGCGGTGTCCAAAATGGATGTGGAAAGGTTAGAAGAGGAGGCCGCTTTCCAGGCATGGCTCATGGACACCTCGGAGCCGGAAAACGCGCAAGGTCGGGCGGGAGAAATCGCCAGAGCACTGTCGGCGATATGTGACTCGGCAATGCCTAAAGTGCACTGTAAGCACCATAAGAAGGGCGTGTACTGGTGGACGGCAGAAATTGCAGAAAAGAGGAATAACTGCACCCGAGCCAGACACGCCCTCCAGCGCTGCAGAAGAAGAAGGCATAGAGACCCAGAGCAAGAAAACAGGCTGCGCAGAAATTACCACGACCAGAAGAAGGACCTGGAAGAGGAAATTAAAGCGTCGAAGTCTAGGTCGTGGCAAAGTTTTCTGGAGGAGCTGGATAGGGACCCGTGGGGGAGACCATTCCGCATGGTCCGTAATAGACTGAAGAGACAGTCACCCCCCACGGAATCCTTTGATCCCGGACTACTCGACTGTGTGGTGGACAGCCTCTTCCCAAACAACCCAGCAGAGACAATAAGGTACATGGTTCTGCCGGAGGAGGAAGGCGAAGAGAATGATGTCCCTCAGATAACGCAAGAGGAGCTCAGGGAGGTGGTACTGAGGCTTCGGGGAAAAAAGAAGGCGCCTGGCCCAGATGGGGTGCCAGGAAGAATTTTCCCGAAGGTGCTACGACACATGGGGCAGCATATTCAGGCACTTTTTAACCACTGCCTCAATGAAGGAGTATTTCCCCAAGAGTGGAAAAGAGGCAGGCTCTGCCTCCTCCGAAAAGAGAACAGACCGACCAACGAACCATCAGCGTACAGGCCAATTGTGCTCCTAAATGAGACGGGGAAAATGTTGGAAAGAATCCTGGCGGACCGCATCACACACCATCTAGATGCGGTCGGTCCAAACCTATCGGACCGACAATACGGATTCAGGAGACGGAGGAGCACAATCGATGCGGTCCTGGACCTGAAGCGGTTCACAGAGGCAGCCATAGGAAGGGATGAAAGGGTCGTTGCGGTGTCTCTTGACATCAGCAACGCTTTCAACACCCTCCCCTTCCTATGCATAAAACGGGCACTGAGATACCACAGACTCCCCCCCTATCTCATAAGAATAGTGGAAAACTACCTCGAGGGGAGAGAGGTGACGTACCTGAGAGCGGGCAGCGGACTGGTCGCAAGGGGCATGAGATGCGGGGTTCCACAGGGATCGGTCCTGGGACCATTGCTGTGGAACCTCGGGTACGACTGGCTCCTGAGGGGAGGCCTACCAAGCAGAACCAAAGTGCTGTGTTATGCTGACGACACCCTAGTGGCGGCCAAAGGGACTAATTATGAAACCGCCAGAATAACAGCACAAGGTACCACGGAGCTGGTAATGCGTAGGATGAGAGCGCTGGGCCTGAGCGTCTCGGTCCGCAAAACGGAGGCTATATGCTTCCACGGCCCGAGGAGGGGACCCCCTGCTGGGGCACATATAAGGGTCGGAGGAGAATCTATCCCACTTACACTGGGGATGAAGTACCTGGGATTGGTGCTGGATGGTCGTTGGAAGTTCGACCGACACTTCCAACAGCTCATTCCCAGGGTACAAAGGGCTGCAGCAGCGCTTGGCAACTTGTTGCCAAACATTGGGGGACCAGGATCCAGCTGTCGGAGGTTGTTTGCTGGAGTCCTGAAGTCAATGGCGCTGTATGGAGCCCCAGTATGGGCCCCCTCCCTTAACACGGACAATATCACCCTTCTGCGAAGGCCCCAAAGGGTGATTTGCAACCGCGCTATCCGAGGATACAGGACCATCTCCGCGGAGGCAGCATTCTTGCTGGCTGGTGCACCTCCATGGGACCTTGAAGCCAAGGCCCTCAGTGAGGTGTACCAGTGTAGAATGAGTGCGCTGGTTAGGGGGGAACCAGCCACCATCGAGGAGATGGAAACAGCGCGAAGGACCGCGAGAGAATCCATGCTGGAGGAGTGGAAGTGTCGGCTCGATGCCCCCACGGCGGGGCACAGGACCATCGAGGCTATACGACCCGTCTTCCAGCAATGGATAGAGAGGAGGGAAGGGACACTCACTTTCCGGATGGTGCAGGTGCTGTCAGGGCATGGATGCTTCGGGCAGTACCTGCATCGGATCGGAAGAGAGGAGTCCCCGTCCTGCCACCACTGTGACGCTGCAGTGGACACCGCGCTCCACACGTTGTGTGTGTGCAGCGCTTGGTCGGAGCAGCGCCGGGAGCTGGCAGAGACGTTAGGGAGTCGGGACCTCTCCCTGCCCAGCGTGGTAGCTGCCATGCTGGGTAGCGACAGGTCCTGGCGAGCGGTCGCCTCCTTTTGTGAGGATGTAATCCTACAGAAGGAGGCCGCGGAAAGAGCCCGAGAGGCCAACGCCCCGACGGGTTCTTCCCGCAGAAGGAGGGGAGGACAGAGACAAAGGCGCTACGCGCAGAGTCTCAACACTCCCCCCTAATCGCCAGCCTTGCTCCGCGGGGTCCCCGAATGCCGCCCGTGCTGCGGCTCGTGCCACCTCTCCTCTGGAGAGGATGGCTGTGAGCGTAGCATGGAGGGGGCTGGGGGCAGCGTGGACCAAGGTGATCTTCCGTTGTGATCGTAGTCGTGGGGATCCCGGGCGGGGGGGCGCGATGGGCACCTGTAGGGGTGCACAGCGCGCATCACCGTCCGGGACTGCCGCCGGGGGGCGCGCCCCGTGTGTCCCTAGGGACGCACGTTTCCGCGCTTCCCGGCGGCGATCCCCTGTCGGGTCGGCCGGGGGGGCGGCATCTGCCGTCTCCCCGGCCGGGTCGGCGGGGGTGCCTCCCGGGCGGGGGGGGGGAGTCCGCGCGCTTAGGTGCGCGGGCCTCCCCCCCTCCTTCCCCCGGGATGGCGATACCCCATGACTGCGAGTGGGGCGGCGGTGGGGGCGGATCCGTCCACTGCTAGGTCGGGGCGCGGGGCGCGGGGCTGCGGGCGCAGCAAACGCACTTAGTGCGAATGCGGCGCCCGCGGACCCGCGGGAACGCGTCCGGGCCGGGCATGGACGGAGTCGTGGACACCGTCGTCCTAGCTGGGGCCGTCCTCCCGGGGCCGGGTGGTAACGCTCATCCAAGATGGGCGGGGCATCCGGTTGCGGGGGGGCGGCCTCAGGCACAACAAGGGAGACCGGGACCCTTCGCCGGCCGGCGCTGCCACGACGGGCTATGTTAACATAGTCCGGCACTGGCGGCGCCGGCGGGCGATGGGACCCGGTGGCAGCGGGAGTGGGAGCACTACATGGGAGGCCTGAAGGGCCAAGGGAGGTGGTGAGTAGTGCTCCCAAACAGAAGACGGCAAGGGGGATGGGATCGCGTATTAACGCATCCCACCCCTCTGCGGACCGGCGGGACGAGGGCTGACACCCCACCCTGCACCCTGGCGAGGCTAGCTCGTCGGGACGGTCCACCGTCTGGGAAAGGTTGTTATTCACCCAAGCCTTTCCCATCCCGCAGAGGGCGACTCCTCTCAACCCTCCGCGAGAGGAGTCCCAGCGCGAATGGAGGAAACCGGGCCCTCCGTGCAGGATACCGGGTTCCTCCTTTATTTCGCGTGAGGTGAACCGCAGCGGGTTTTACCAGGTAGGGCTTCCACGTTAACCTGCCCTTTTCAGGGCGGGGTGGAAGAGGAGCCCTGGTTTGAGGCTTAAGGTGCATTTCCCCTGCGTTAACAAAAAAAAAAAAAAAAAAGGTACACCCCCCTGGGGTGCGTGGTCGGAACACCTCCTCGTGCGCCTGCTACAATGGATGATCAGTTCCCATTGGGAGCGGATCCGCCATTGTCGCGGGCCGGTGTACCCCGGGCATAGGGAAGGATGAATTCAGCGTTAGCTGATTCATCGGTCCCTATGGCCAAGAGTCCGACACTGGGGGCTCGGCGGGCGTCCTGGACATATTCCGGGTAGCGGCCGTCGAGGGGGGGAAGGGGACCTGAAAGGGTTAAAGTTGGGGGGGGGATGTCCTGCGTCGTGAGGCATAGGAGGGGAGGCAAGGCTCGCTCCGAGCCACGACCGGGGCGTCGTTGTTTTCAGTGGGCGGTGTGTACCAGTGTGTCGCACAGGTGTGTGCGGTTTTACCCGCATCTATGAGACATACTGGTGAGGTCTCAGTAGGGACCTCCACCGGCCACGCCCGTAACCCCGTACGTAGTGCGGGAACGGGGGCCGCCACTGCCTAGTGGGGGCCAAGAGGAGCATACCTCTATAAAAAACCAAACGGGGGGGAAAAATTTGGGAAAGGAGCTCCTCGAGCCTCAAACAGGGGAAAACACAATGAAATGGCGACTTACAAAAATCAAGTACTGCCGGAGGGTACCGCGGGATGCGGAGAATCCCTCGCTGTGACAGGTGATGGCGCTGAGTTATCGCGTCAACACCTGTCACAGGCTCCACACACTCGGCAGAGTGGAGTAACCGCCGAAAGCCATAGCTCAGTGGCGAATAAACAGAGCCAAAAAATGGAAGAAAAGGAGAAGTTTGGAGAAGAGGAAACGGAGAACGTAGAAGTAGGGAAGGGAGATGTGAAATTGCCTTTCGGGAAAGGTAAGAGTGTCGAACGAATTGGAAGTAAGGAAAGTTTAGCCAAAAAAGGCGAAGGAAAAGAAGTAAGACAAGGAAGCAAAGAAAATGTAGCCAAAAAAGGCGAAGGAAAGGACATTATCAAACACACTAAGACGAGTAAACTTAGAACAGATAAGGTAAATGAGATGAAAGGGAAACCGAGTGCGTCGAGAGAAGAGGTGAATAACACGGAACCCGAGAAGAGATTGACGAGAAGCTCAACTCGAGGAAGTAGGGAGTGCTTGACAACTCAAACGGTTCCGGGAAAAATAGGAAGGGAAGAAACTAGAACAGAGAGGGGGGGAAAACTCTGAAAAAGAGAGAAATATAGAACGAAAAGGAAGAGGAACTAATATCCCTAGAGGACAGCCCACGTCCACAGGAGAGAGTTGGGGCGTAGACCAAACCAATAGGGGTATCGCTAAAGAACTAGGGAAATTAGAGAGTGGGAAACCGGAAGGACAAGGTCTGGAAACGGACAGTGAAGATAGTGAGGAGGAACCAGAGTCGGAAGAGTCCATGGAGCTAGACTCGGAATGCTGTGGTAGTAGGGTCCTAGAAACGAAGGGAAGTAAAAGGAAAAGAAAAGTATCCAAAACTGGAGAAGAAGATGGTTACCAGATTAGAGATAAAGAAAGACAGGATCCGGAAACCAAGTCTCCTCCACCTAAAAGGATAGGAGAAATTAAAAAAGGTAAAAAGACAGCAGGAAGTAACGAAAGTTATAAGGTGCAGGAAATACAAAGAGAACAGGAAGAAGAAGAATCGATACAACAAAGAATCAAACGATTAGAAGCGGACAATAAGAGACTCAATTCTGAGTTGAAGAAAACCATAGAAGAGATGAGGGGGTATAAAAAGGGATTTGAGGAAGCCACCAAACAACTGAAGGAAGGGAGAATGGCCACGAAAACACTGATGACCCAGGACCCAAACGAGCTGGGACCGGGGTCACCAATAGTTGCATGGCTGAGGAGAATGATAATGGAGGAAGTGGAGGAGATCAAAAGGGCGACAACAATGACGGCAGGAGCGATGATCTCCGCACGAATCGAAGGGCTACAGGAGAGACTTCTCCCAGAGCCAATGCGGAGACCGCCGCTCGCGGCCGATCAAAGGAAAGAAGAAAGAGGGGAAAAGAAAAAAGAAAGAAGAAAGGAAAAGGAGAGGGACGAAATGGAGAGGGGGAGTAGAAAAGGATCGAAAGTGACGACAAAAGAAGGAGATAAAACAGAAAAACTTAAAAAGAAACTGACATCTCCTGCAACAAAGCCGTCGGATACAGAAGATGCAAGTACTGAAGAAGAGGAGGGGACCTGGCAAAGGGTAGATAGAAGGAAGAAAAGGAAAGGCCAGGAAAAGAAAAAGGAAACATATGCTGAAATAGCTAAAAAACAGACTGAGAAAAGAACAGAAGCGAGGAAAGGAGAACAAAATAGAGAGAAGAGAAAGGAAGACCTTAGGAAACAGAGCACCGTGCATCAGACAAGCGGCGCTAGGGCTCCTAAGGCACAAGATCAAGCGAGATCAACTGGTGGAAAGAGAAGGGCCAAGAAAAAGAGGGTTAGAACACCTAAAACGGCCGCAGTTGTTTTAACCCTACCACAGGGGGAACTAGATAAGGGGGTTAACTTCAGTCAGGTTCTGGCAGTCGCGAGAAGAGAGATAAACTTGTCTGAGCTGAAAATCAGTAAAGAGAATCTAAAGCTCAGACACGCCGCGACGGGGGCCAGACTGCTAGAAGTATCCGGGGAGTCCAATCCAGAAAAGGCCGATGCACTGGCCAGGAAACTTAGGGAGAAATTTGGTGACAAAGTTATCGTCTCCCGACCGGTCAAGTGCATCGACCTCAGAGTGCTTGACCTGGATGACTCCATTACTAAGGAGGATATAAGAGAGGCAATGGCGACACAAGGGGAATGTTCCCCCGACAATATAAAAATCGGGGAGATCAGACTGGGACCGGGAGGGCTAGGAGCTGTTATGACCAAGTGCCCCGTAGCAGCCGGCAAGAAAATTATTGCGAAAGGCAGGCTGCTGGTCGGATGGACGAGCGCTAGGGTCCGACACCTGGAGACCCTCCCCATGCGATGTTATAGGTGCATGGGGTTGGGTCACACCAGGGCGAAATGCCCAGCAGAGAGGGACAGGAACGGGTTGTGCTATAGGTGCGGCGAACCAGGACACAAAGCGAGCAGCTGCTCGGAGGTCGCGAAGTGTCTGGTTTGCAAGGAGGCCGGACTAAAGCACAGCCACATTATGGGCAGCAGGGCTTGCACCCCACCGACAGTGAAAGCCAAAAGGCCAGGACGTATAGGAGAGGCGGAGAGGGAAAGAGGCGCTGTGGTGCCGGAGGAAACTGAAATGGACACTAATGACTTATAACACCACAATCAGTTTCCTCCAGGCGAACACCAACAACTGCATGCGCTCCCAGGACCTCCTACTGGGTAGCGCGAGAGATTGGAGGGTGGACGTGGCGGTTATATCCGAGCCATATGTTGTTCCGACCAACAATTCACTGTGGCTTGGAGATAGAGACGGGAAAGTGGCCGTTACGCTGTTGGATCCCTCCCCAAACTCCCCTCCTTTGGTCCTGAAGGAGAGAGGAGATGGATACGTGGCCGTAGGAATAGGGGAACTAACAATTGTAGGTGTTTACCTCTCGCCTAACTACACTCCGAGGCAATATGAGGAACACCTACAAAACCTGGAAAGGGCATGCAGGAGAGTAGCATCCAGTCAAATGCTGGTGATGGGGGACTTCAATGCCAAACATTCGGCTTGGGGTTCCCCTGTCACGGATAGAGAGGGTCGGCTAGTGCTCGACTGGGCAACGGCGATGGGGTACGCAATTGCAAACAGGGGGACGGTGCCTACATGCGTCCGGCCGCAGGGGGAATCCTTTGTGGACATAACCTTTGCCACCCTTACTGTGGCCGGAAGCCTGGTAGGATGGAGAGTTCTGTTGACGGAGTCCCTGTCCGACCACAGATTCATCCGCTTTGGACTGACTCCGTCAACTTCTCCGTTAACTTCTACGAGGGGGACTATGACATCGCCATATCCAAGGTGGGCGGTGTCCAAAATGGACATAGAAAAATTGGAGGAGGAAGCCATATTCCAGGCCTGGCTCCTGGACACCTCAGCACAGGAGAACGCACCAACTCAGGCAGGAGAGGTTGCTGGAGCATTGGCGGCAGTGTGCGATGCGGCAATGCCCAAAGCACGCAACAAGCACCAAAAAAAGGGCGTGTACTGGTGGACGGCAGAGATCGCAGAAAAAAGGAATAGCTGCACCTGAGCCAGGCACGCCCTCCAACGATGCAGAAGGAGAAGGAATAGTGACCCAGAAGAGGAGAATAGGCTTCGCAGGAACTACCACGACCGGAAGAGGGATCTGGAAATTGAAATAAAAGAATCGAAGTCTAGGTCGTGGCATGAGTTCCTGGAAGAACTGAATAGGGACCCATGGGGGAGACCGTTCCGAATGGTCAGGAACAGACTGAAAAGACAGTCCCCCCCCACGGAATCTTTCGACCCTGAGCTTCTGGATCGTGTAGTGGACAGTCTCTTCCCGAATAACCCTGCAGAGCCAATGAGGTATATGGTTCTGCCGGAGGAAGAAAACGAGGAAGAGGATGTTCCGCAAATAACGGAGGAGGAATTGAGAGAGGTGGTGCTGCGACTCCGAGGGAAGAGGAAGGCGCCCGGCCCGGATGGAGTGCCAGGCAGAATCTTCCCGAAGGTGTTCCGACACATAGGGCAGCACATCCAAGCCCTATTTAATCGGTGCCTCAGCGAAGGAGTGTTCCCCCAGGAATGGAAAAGAGGCAGACTCTGCCTCCTCCGCAAGGAAAACAGACCGCCCAATGAACCCTCAGCGTATAGACCAATTGTGCTCCTCAACGAGACGGGCAAACTGCTGGAAAGAATCCTGGCAGACCGTATCACACACCATCTAGATACGGTCGGTCCAAATCTATCGGACCGACAATACGGATTCAGGAGACGAAGGAGCACAATTGATGCCATTCTGGAGCTGAGGCGGTTCGTAGAGACAGCCATAGGAAGGGACGAAAGGGTCGTTGCGGTGTCCCTCGACATCAGCAACGCGTTCAACACCCTCCCCTTCCTATGTATAAAACGGGCGCTAAGGTACCACAGACTCCCCCCCTACCTGGTAAAGGTAGTAGAGAACTACCTTGAGGGGAGGGAGATCACGTACCTGAGGGCAAATAGTGGGCTGGCTGCAAGAGACATGAGATGCGGGGTTCCACAGGGATCGGTCTTGGGACCATTGCTGTGGAACCTCGGGTATGATTGGCTGTTGAGAGGGAACCTACCCAGCAGAACAAAGGTACTGTGCTATGCGGACGATACCCTGGTGGCGGCCAAAGGGAGAAATTTTGAAACCGCCAAAATAATAGCACAGGGGACCACAGAGCTGGTGATGCGCAGGATGAGGGCGCTGGGCCTGAGTGTCTCGGTCCATAAAACCGAGACCATCTGCTTTCACGGCCCGAGGAGAGGACCGCCTGCAGGAGCGCGGCTGAGGATCGGAGGAGAAACTATCCCGCTCACATTGGGGATGAAATACCTGGGACTGGTGCTGGATGGTCGATGGAAATTCGACCGACACTTCCAACAGCTCATTCCCAGGATTCAGAGGACCGCAGCAGCGCTTGGCAACCTACTGCCAAATATTGGAGGACCGGGATCCAGCTGTCGTAGGCTGTTTGCTGGAGTCCTGAAGTCCATGGCGCTGTACGGGGCACCAGTGTGGGCCTCTTCCCTAAACACGGCCAACATCACCCTCTTACGAAGACCCCAGAGGGTAATCTGTAACCGCGCAATCAGGGGCTACAGGACCATCTCCGCGGAGGCAGCATTTCTGCTGGCTGGTGCACCTCCATGGGACCTTGAAGCCAAGGCCCTCAGCGAGGTGTACCAGTGTAGAATGAGTGCGCTGGTCAGGGGGGAACCAGCCACCATAGAGGAGATGGAGACAGCGCGAAGGACCGCGAGAGAATCCATGCTGGAGGAGTGGAAGGGCCGGCTCGATGCCCCCACGGCGGGGCACAGGACCATCGAAGCCATACGGCCCGTCTTCCAGCAATGGATAGAGAGGAGGGAAGGGACACTCACCTTCCGGATGGTGCAGGTGCTGTCAGGGCACGGATGCTTCGGGCAGTACCTGCATCGGATCGGAAGAGAGGAGTCCCCGTCCTGCCACCACTGTGACGCTGCAGTGGACACCGCGCTCCACACGTTATGTGTGTGCAGCGCATGGTCGGAGCAGCGCCGGGAGCTGGCAGAGACGATAGGGAGTCAGGACCTCTCCCTGCCCAGCGTGGTAGCTGCCATGCTGGATAGCGACAGGTCCTGGCGAGCGGTCGCCTCCTTCTGTGAGGATGTAATCCTACAAAAGGAGGCCGCGGAAAGAACCCGAGAGGCCAACGCCCCGGCAAACTCTTTCCGCAGTAGGAGGGGAGGACAGAGACGCAGGCGCTACGCGCAGAGTCTCAACACCCCCTCCTAATTGCCAGCCCTGCTCCGCGGGGCCGCCGAATGCCACCCGTGCTGCGGCTCGTGTCACCTCTCCTCTGGAGAGAATGACGCAGAGCGTAGCGCGTGGGGGGCTGGCGGCACCGTGGACCAGGGTGATCTCCCGTTGTGATCGTAGTCGTGGGGGACCCCGGGCGGGGGGGCGCGGCGGGCACCCTTGGGGGTGAACGGCGCGCATCATCGCCCGGGGCTGCCGCTGGGGGGCGCGCCCCGTGTGTCCCTAGGGACGCACGTTTCCGCGCTTCCCGGCGGCGATCCCCTGTCGGGTCGGCCGGGGGGGCGGCATCTGCCGTCTCCCCGGCCGGGTCGGTGGGGGTGCCTCCCGGGCGGGGGGGGGAGTCTGCGCGCCTAGGTGCGCGGGCCTCCCCCCCTCCTTCCCCCGGGATGGCGATACGCCATGGCTGCGAGTAGGGCGGCGGTGGGAGCGGATCCGTCCACTGCTAGGTCGGGGCGCGGGGCGCGGGGCCGTGGGCGCAGCAAACGCACCTTGTGCGAATGCGGCGCCCGCGGACCCGCGGGAACGCGTCTGGGCCGGGCATGGACGGAGTCGTGAACACCATCGTCCTGGCTGGGGCCGTCCTCCCGGGGTCGGGTGGTAACGCTCATCCAAGATGGGCGGGGCATCCGGTTGCGGGGGGGCGGCCTCAGGCACAACAAGGGAGACCGGGACCCTTCGCCGGCCGGCGCTGCCACGACGGGCTATGTTTACATAGTCCGGCACTGGCGGCGCCGGCGGGTGATGGGACTCGGTGGCAGCGGGAATGGGAGCACTACATGGGGGCCTGAAGGGCCAAGGGAGGTGGTGAGTAGTGCTCCCAAACAGAAGACGGCAAGGGGGATGGGATCGCGTATTAACGCATCCCACCCCTCTGCGGACCGGCGGGACGAGGGCTGACACCCCACCCTGCACCCTGGCGAGGCTAGCTCGTCGGGACGGTCCACCGTCTGGGAAAGGTTGTTATTCACCCAAGCCTTTCCCATCCCGCAGAGGGCGACTCCTCTCAACCCTCCGCGAGAGGAGTCCCAGCGCGAATGGAGGAAACCGGGCCCTCCGTGCAGGATACCGGGTTCCTCCTTTATTTCGCGTGAGGTGAACCGCAGCGGGTTTTACCAGGTAGGGCTTCCACGTTAACCTGCCCTTTTCAGGGCGGGGTGGAAGAGGAGCCCTGGTTTGAGGCTTAAGGTGCATTTCCCCTGCGTTAACAAAAAAAAAAAAAAAAAGGTACACCCCCCTGAGAACCTGGGCTTCCAGGTCCCAGGGCGGCATCCCAGCCAGCACACAGCCGGCAGCCACGGAGATGGTCCTATACCCCCTCACGACACGGTTTACTATCTTCCTTTGTGCCCTCATCAGCATCGCTCTGTTGGGCTCATTGAGAGAGGCCGCCCATACAGGAGCCCCGTACAACGCCATCGACCGGATGACACCGGCGAACAGCTTCCGGCATGTTGAGCCTGGTCCCCCCTTGTTTGGCAGAATCCTTCCCAAGGCCGCTGCCGCCTTGCAGATCTTGGGTGTGAGCTGCTGGAAGTGTCTGTCCCACTTCCAACGTCCATCCAGTATCAGCCCCAAGTATTTTATGCTGGGCCTCATTGGTATTACCTCGTCCCCCAGTCTCATGGTCGCGCCGGCCAGTGGTCCCCTTCTGGGTCCATGGAAGACTACGGCCTCGGTTTTTTCAACCGCCACTTTCAGCCCTAGCCTTCCTATTCTCTGTATGATGTGGGCTGTTCCTTCTTCGGCGATGACTTTCGCCACTCCGAAGGTGCTCCCTCTAGCCGTGATTCTGCATAGCAGATGACCCCCAATCCTCTCGGTAATCTCCCCCTCAACAGCCAATCATACCCCATGTTCCACAGGAGCGGCCCGAGGACCGACCCCTGTGGAACACCACACGTCATCTCTCTGGAGATGGTTCTTCCCTCCGCGTCCTGATATAGTATCTCCCTGTTTTCCAGATAGTTGGTGACGATTCTAACCAAGTACCTGGGGAGCCTGTGATACTCCAGGGCCTGTGCTATGCAAGGGAAGGGGAGCGAGTTGAAGGCATTGCTGATGTCGATTGACACTGCCACAACTCTCTCTCCCCTTTCTTCTGCTGCCTTCGTCACCTTGCGGAGCTCCATAATGGCGTCGATAGTGCTTCTGTTCCTTCTGAATCCGTATTGATGATTGGATAAATTGGGGCCTACATTGTTTAGGTGTTGTGCGATCCCCAATTATCCTTTCAAACGCCTTGCCCATTTCATCCAGAAGCACTATCGGGCGGTACGCCGACTGTACCTCTGGTGGTTTGCCTTCCTTTCTGAGCAGACAGAGTTTCCCTTTCATCCAGTTTGCTGGGAATACTCCATCTGTCAGACACTTATTCATCAGCTTTTTTAAGCTTTCTCCCATGTATCTATGTGTCATGGGCAAGATGCGACCCGGGATCCTATCAGGTCCCGGTGCCTTTTTCTTGCATCTTTTGGCCATGATCACATCCCTCAGCTCTTCCTGAGTAACCGGGGGAATTTCTTCCTCCTCTTGCTCCGCTCTTTCCGGATGAGGCATTAGCGGTCTTACTTGCGGGGGGTTGGTAGGAAAAAGACCCTCCACTATTCTGTTCAGGAGTGCTGGGTCTAGAGAGCTGGTTGGTGGGGCCTGCTTCCGCATTCTGCTCCTGACCATGTGAAACGGGCGACCCCACGGATCTCTATTTAGTTCCTCCAGGAACTCCTGCCAGGCCTTTTCCTTGGCTTTTCCTATTCCAGCTTCAAGGTCCATTTTCCGATTGCTGTAATCCGTTCTAAGGGCCTCCTCTTCCTCTGGTGTCCGGGTGCTTCTCCTCCTGCATCTTTGTAGGGCGTGTCTGGCTCTGTGGCATGCTGCCCTGAGGTCTTCGATTTCCGTCGACCACCAGTACACGCCCTTTCTTTTTGGGGGACCTCTAAATTCTCGGCATTGCCGCATCACATATTGAGGTCATTGCTCTCCTCAATTCTTCCTGGTGGGCATTCACATCCGCATCTGTAGGAATGGCGTTTTCTAGGGTCCACGACTGATAGTTGGCTTGCTCTATCAGCCTGTCCACATTCAGTTTTGTGACTGCCCACTTCGGAAATTGGACTGTCGTTCCAGGTTCCCTCGTTGTGCTGCCCCTTTGAGGTGGGATAGGGGAGAGTTTAAACTTGATGAACTGATGGTCCGACAGCGTTTCCATGGGATCCACCTTCCAGTTTTGGATTCGTGATGCAAGTGCAGGGGTCGTGAACGTTATATCCACGATGGACCCCACCTGCGGTCTTACACACGTGAAGGCGTTTCCCCGGTTTGCTACTATTAGGTCTGTTGTAGTGGCGTATTCCACTATCAACCGTCCTTCTCTATCAGTCACTGGGGAACCCCAAGCCGGGTGCTTGGCGTTGAAGTCCCCCAGGACTATCATTTTGTCAGTGGCCAGCCTTAGCGTCGCTCTTTCTAGAGTTTCGACCCATCTCTCGTACTCCGCGATTGTGCGGTTTGGAGAAAAGTAAATTCCGATGATGGTTACATCACCCAACCATGCCGCAACATAACCTTCCCCTCTTTCGCGGAATACGAGAGGAGGGAAGCCCGCAGATTTATTCAGCCTGATTATGGCCACTGATTCGTGTGTGTCACCGAGCCATTGATCATTCTGTGGAATGACGTATGGCTCTGCGCACACTGTCATGTCTGATTCCCATGTGCCCGCGGTACCGAGAAACAAGTCCTGGGAGCGGGCACAGTGGTTTGTGTTCCCCTGTATGAACTTTAATTTTTGTGAATGGATCATTGGATTAAATTAAAGTTCCATTTCAGTTCCGTTCTGTCTTCCCTCTCTTTGTTATTCATCCGGGTCCTTGGAGAATTTTTTCCTCTTGTCATTGGTGGTGGGGAGCACGCTTTACTCCCCATCACGTGGTTGCTATTCCTATTTGCCTCGCTACAAATGAGGCATTTAGGGGTTGCATTACAGTCTGCTATCTTATGCCCTGCTTCTCCGCATTTAAAGCAGACCCTGCTTCTGTCCGCTTCTGCGGTACATTTGAACCTGGTGTGGCCCAACCCCATGCATTTATAACACCTCATGGGGAGGGCCTCCAGCTGCCGCACCCTTTTTTTTTTTTATACCGAGGGGAATTGGCCTTAACATTTCGCCGGTACCTCTACGACTGGCCCAGCAAATCCCGGGCTCTCCCACTGCAAGGGACGGCGGTCCAGTGCAGTGGGCCTACCTTGCAAAACCCCCCGTACCACCTTCGCGCATAGTCCGGTACCCGGTATCTAAGAGTTAATTCCCGGGTATATCCGAACCGTTGGGGATACCCGGTAGTATCCCTCCGTCTCTGCGGGGGGAGGTTTCCCAAGTGGTTACCAAGAAACCTCCCTAGACAACTGGAGGTGGTGCAATGACCATGAGGTAGTCATCCCCATGGTCGCCTCCTAAGGAGGACCTGATGCGCTAATGGGCTATCAGGACCCCCTGTATCGTCTGACTAAGTTCTGACTGATCGCTCCTCGGCCTCCCCCTCGGGCTGGACCCCTCGGGCAGCCCCGGCGCCCCTCTGGCGCCCTTCGAGCGAAAAGTCAGAGCAATCCCGCTGCCATGGTGTCGACTCCCGCTCGACGTGGCTCCTCCCCCCAACGTCAGGCCGGCCGGCCGTCCCGGCGAGTGGTGAGCGCCTCGCCGCCGAGCAGTCGCCGACTCCATCCCTTCATCGCTGACCATGACAAACGTAGTCTGCCATAGCCCGCCACACCCCCACCGCCGTCGGGCCCGCACGTCGAATCGTCCTAGGACAAACCCGACGTAACGGCCCGACGGCGGCGATTGCGCGACCCCGGAGCGGCGGCGACGCCGGGACCCCTAGGGGCTCTGACGGCGCCGCCGCCCCGGAGCTGCCGCACCCTGGCGCTGGTCCACCCCACCATGATTTTACCTTCCTTGGTTATTTTTAGTCCTGCAGCTACTGGACATTTGACCATGACCGTCCCTAGTCCCCCTGGGCCGGTCTTAATGCCCCCCAGTTTTACATCTCCTTCTTGGCATCCTCCCCGCTCCGCTACGGCAGCCTTGACCTCCTCTGTCGTGACCGTATCGTCTAGGTCTACGATCCTAATGTCTACGCATTTCGTAGGGCGCGAGATGATGGCCTCTTCTCCAAGTTTTTCTTTCAATTTAGTGGCTAGGGCGTCTGCCTTCTGGGGGTTCGACTCGCCGGATATTTCCAGCAGCCTGGCTCCCGTTGCAGAGTGCCTTAGCTTTATCTCCTCCCTCCCTATATTTAATTCCGTCAGTTTAATTTCTCTCCTTGCGAGAGTAATTAAATCATTATAGTTGGCCCCTTTCTCCAATGCCTCCTTTGACAGCGTGATGACGATCGCGGCTGTTTTTGGGGGTTTCGGTGGTTTTGGGGGCTTAACTTTTTTGTCCATCTCTTTTTTCTTTTCTGGTGCGATGGGTTTGTTTTGTGTTCCAGGAGCAACCGTGTTTCCCTTGCTTGCCTTGGAAACTTGCTTCCTGGGCTCTTCCTTCCTATCGCTCCTTGTATTCTTCTCTTCTGCTTTCTTTCTGCTGTCATTCTTCTTTCCTCCTAGAATTTCAGCATATGAGGCTCTTTCTCCTATTTTATTCCTTCTCTTTCTCTTCTCTATTGTCCTCCACTCTCCTTCTTCCTCTGTTTCCGTATTTTCGGTGGCTGACACTGTGATTGCGGTAAGCGCTCCTGAGGTGGAGGTTGATCTTCAGGTCGCTTGCCGGGTTTCACAGTTGCTGCAACCACTTTCCTTTTTTCATTCCCTCTCTCTTTCTCCTTTTCTTTTTCTTGAGCTTTTTCCTCCTCTCTAATTCTGTCCGCTCTTAGTGGTGGTCTTCTATTTACTTCAGGCAGAAGTCTATCCCTAAGACCTTCTATCCTAGCAGACACCATTTTTCCCATGGAGATCATTACTTCTCTTTTAATTTCTTCCTTCAGTTCTATAATATCGTATCTCCACTCTTCCCTCATTTCTTTTATCTCTCTTAACATTGAGATCATGTCGGCATTGGAATCAGGTGCAGTGTCTTCTGTTTCTTTTTGCCTTTGTGATCTCTTTGTCCCTTTCATCTCTTTTGCTATCTTAGCATTTTCTTCATATCCCCTCTTGATTGCCGACAGTTGCTCTTGCAGAAATTTCATCTGCTTCTGCAAGCGTCTGTTGTCGGCTTTAAGTCTCTCTATTTCTTCCGAGGAGGATTCTGCTTTCAGTTGGTCCGCCACTCTCTCCAGGACCCCTGAAACCTTCTCCAATTCTCCTCTGTTGTGCACTCCAGCCTTTTTTGCAATTCCTTCTATAACCTTCTTTTGCTTCTTTATGCATAGGCTGACGTCTATCCTATCAACTTCTTTCTCTGTTTCTTGGTCCTCCCCGCAGTCTCTAAACTCTATCTCCTCGTCCCACTCACTTCCACAGCTCGAGATTCTTCCCTCTTTTGTCCCTCTTCCTTCTTTTGCCACTTTTTGTGGAGGTGGTGAGGAGGAGGAGTAGTCCGAGCTGTGTTGCTCTTTAGAGTTCTCTCCCGACACCTTCTCTTTCATCCATCTTTCCCTGTTGCTGTTCGTATCCGAATCCAGGGTGCTTCTGCTCCTGCTTCTGTTTTCTCTTTCTCTTTTATAATTTCTCCCTCTTTTCCTTGCTTTATTGGTCAGTATGCTGGCCATCTCCTAATTTTCGGATTCTAGGTCCGTCTGAATGTCCATCTCTCTATCCTCTTTTAGACCTAGTCTCCTGTCTATCTTGTCTTGTGTGGCCTTTAGTCCCTCATACTCTCCTGTGGCCACTGGGTATCCTTTCTTGATACCTTTCTTGTTTGCCGATATCGGGATCGGGGTTACAGTCATGTTGAAACTATTATGGCTGTCCTTGTCTTCCGATTCCTCATTATCTTTTCCCACTTCTCTATTTTCTTTTCCTTTTGTTTGTCTAGTCGCAGTCATGCTTCTAGTTTCCCTCTTGGGTGTCTCTTGCGACTCCCTTTCCTTCTGGCTATGATTGTAACTATTCCCTGCCTTTTTCTGAGAGGTTGCATTCAGTTTTACATAGCAGCTTCTCATGCTGCCTATGCTTCTGATGCTTCCTATGCTGCTTGCCCTGCTCAGATTCCCTCTTATTTCCTCCGTATTTACTTCCTCCCTATCGCTCTCAATCCTCACCGGAGTATTGTGCGCATACTTCAGGTTCACTTTACCTGTGTTGCCTTCTTTTTCGGAGGTTCCTTTATTTTTGGAACGTCCGTTTCCCTCTTGTCTCTTCTCTTTCCTCGAGTCTTCCTTTATTGGAGACCTTGAGTTCTCCCTCTGTTCTCTCTTGGCCGAATCGGCCTTTTCTTCTTCGTACTTTCTTCTATCCTCTCTTTCTCTCTTCATCCTATCTTCTCTTTTGGCCCTGGCAGACTCTTCGTCCCCAGACATATTGGGAAACGTGGTCTCTACCTCACATATGCCTCAAGAGTCGAAATAGTTGATGTTTATACCAAAACTCAACTTTAAGTTAGGTTAGGTTGACTGAGGTTAGGTTTGGGTATGACCAAATGCCCCCCAAAAACCCAACCCCGTAAAATTGACAACTTTCTACCTAGCCTCTCGCCGTTTGCGGGGTTTGATAGATCTCGTCCACTCCCTACTGAGCTCCTTAGAGAGTTTCCGCCTATCTCTTATGCCCACGATTTTATCCAACCCAACGTGAAGTTAGGTTTGGAAAAAGTCGAAAATCGCTATAACTTTTTCAACTCTTAAGTTACAGCTGTCCTTTTTATACCAAAAGATGGCTTGTCCAAGTGCCCAACGAAAGCCGTTAGTCACTTGAACAAGTCACTCTTAAATCCCTTTCAACTCCCCTATCCGTGACCGCGATGTCGTCGAAATAGGTAAAAATGACAAGATTTCTTGTCGTACCTCAACTCCTATGGGCGTTTTCCGAGCAGAAGACTCACTAAAGCAGTGAGTCCAATGGTCGAATCGCCTCACACTTCTTAGTTTAGTCGAAATCCCAGCCCTAGTCCGACCTGGGGTCAAGCTAGGTTAGGTTAGGTTTGAGTATTTACAACAGACTCACACAAACCTAACCCCAGAACTTCGTCAATATTCGACCTACGTCAAAACCTTCTATGGAGACTTTTTGGGTCTCGTCCACTCCCAGTTATATCCGTTGGAAGTTTGCTACTAACTGTTATCGCCGCGATTTTATTCCACCTAACGTGAGGTTAGGTTTCAAAAATGTCGGAAATTGCGATATTTTTTGTAACTCTTGGGTTCTTCGTTAGACAACTCACCACAGTGATCAATCTAGCTGCGGAAGCGTCCTTCCCCTGCACAGACGGAAGTAGAGAATCGCGCAAAGGAACGTCGTTCTGGAACGAGAAATTAGAAAAGCTAAAAAAGGAAATCATAAACATGAAAAGAAACATCAGAACGACAACGGTCAGGGACAGAAGGCCGAGCGAAGAAGAGAACGAAATTCGAATAGGACAACTGGCAGAGCTACACGAGAAAATTCAAAACTACAACGAAGCCATAAGAGCTGAATCCGCTGCCAGCTTCAGAGAGTTCTGCCAAAATAAAAACCTAGACGACATATGGAAGATCGTTAATCCGGTAATCAAAGCCACAGGCAGACCGGTCCCACCGCCGGCCACGGTCAGAGGAAGAACGGCGATCGCATCGAACGACAGTACGAACGACGGCCACGACGAGTACATGGCCAACAATGCGGAGGAATCCGCCAGGATCCTGTTGAACCACCACTACCCGGAGGACTGCCCCGAAGAAGACACCGAGCAGCAAAGGCTAATAAGAAGAGAGAGCGACACAGAACCGGACTCTGGCGAAGACCACAAATTCAGCCACGACGAGATCCTCGAAGCCTTAAGACAATTCTCGGAAAAGAAAGCGCCGGGTCTGGACGGACTGACGGCCGACATCTGCAGAAGTGCCTTCAGCACTATGCCTGATGTCTTCATCAATCTGTTCAACAGGTGTCTGGAAATAGGACATTTTCCCAAGTGTTGGAAGCTAGCGGTGGTGAAACTAATCCCGAAAGCCTCCTCGGAGGAGGACATTGAATCCCCTAAGAGCAAGAGACCGATAGGCCTCATACCTGTCTTCGGCAAATTATTAGAGAAACTTTTCATAAACAGAATTAATCATCACCTGGAGACAAAATCAAGAAACTCACCAAATCAGTACGGATTCAAAAGAAACACTTCCACACTACACGCTCTGGCCAAGGCCATTGACGATATCGAACGGGCAAAGAGCGCCCGTAAACCATGCCTAGCGATATCTCTAGATATAAGGGCCGCTTTCAACTCGGCCTGGTGGCCTGCGCTACTAGACAACCTGAGAAAGTCCAATTGCCCAAAGAACATCTTCAACCTGGTCCGCAGTTATCTCAGAGACAGGAAGGTCATCTTGAACTATGCGGGGGCCACCGCCGCAAAACACATGAACAGAGGATGCATTCAAGGATCCGCCTGCGGACCCTCCTTCTGGAACATCATACTGGATCCGCTACTCAACGACACACTGCCGGAAGGAGTAACACTACAAGCGTACGCGGACGACGTACTAATGATAGTCTCTGATGACGACACGGCCTCACTGGAGAGCAAAGCGAACCACTGTCTGGAAAAAATTCGGAAATGGGGCATCGAAAACAAACTCATTTTCGGCAGCGACAAGACGAAGGCTCTCGCCTTCACCCCGCGCGCGGCCAGAGCTAAATTAACAATAGGCAATCAACCGATCGACCTCTCGCATCACATCAAAATACTCGGAGTGATCATCGACAACAGACTGCGCTTCGGTAACCACGTGGACCACGCGATCAAAAAGGCCCAAAGACTCTTCCAAAGGCTCACCCTCTTCGCTCGCCCCTCGTGGGGTCTTAATCCAGAAATAATCGAGATAATCTACAAACACGCGGTGGTTCCCACGATCACCTACGCTGCCGGAATATGGGGAGCCGCAGCCGAGGTGAACGCGCACAAGAGAAAGCTACAGGCGGCGCAGAGAGGCTTCGCCATTAGGGCGATTAGGGCATACAAGACCGTGTCCAATGTGGCGGCCAACGCCCTGGCGGGCTTCCTCCCGCTCGACATAGAGATAGCCAGAGTGGCCAGCGTGGACAAGGCCAGAATCACGTTAAGTTCGGAGGAACTGGAATCGAACCACACCAAAAAGAAGGTCGCGATAGAGGGCAAAACACAAGTAAGCAAGCTGGCACACCCCGCCCTAAGGATATCCCCCGACTTCAGAATTCTGCCTAATCAATCCAAGTTGTCGGAAATCATCCCGGAGAACGCGGTGGTCTATTACACCGACGGCAGCAAGGCCCCCAACAGAAAAGGAGACTGGAGAGGCAACACAGGGGCAGCCATCGTCAGACATCAACCATCATCACTACCTCCACCTCCTTCTTCGTCCTCCTCTTCTTCACCAACATCAGCGGCACCACCACCACCACCTTCGCCGCCGCCTCCGCCACCGCCTACGCCTACGCCTATGCCTTCGACACAGGCCGCTGCCGCCTCTCCCCCCCCTCTCTCCTCCTCCCCTCCCTCCCCCCTCCTCTCCGAGTTCACTTTTCCGAATCCGAATCCGAATTCGAGTTCGAATTCGAATCCACGCATAACCGAGGTCGAGCGTTCGAGACCTTCGCACTCTGCGGACACGAACACGAGCACAGTACTCGACACGAACAACGAAGGAACTACAACTACAAAAACAAAAACAAAAACAAAAACAAGGACAAAAACCAACAAAGACGCGGACACGAGCGAGTCCATAGAATTAATCCACATGGGAGTGGACTCCCCGCCGCACATTGTACTCATCCTGAACAAAACTCAAAAGATTGAAATCACCGGCTTCAAACTCAGCCCCTGGTGCTCGAACTTCCAGGCCGAAGCCCTGGCATTGGGACGAGCGTGCGAAATGGCCGCCAGGGATGCGATCGAAGGACGCGAAACTTGGATCTGCACCGACTCGCTATCCACCCTGTTAGCGGCGCAAGGCAGGAGCTCCACCCACCCGCTGGTGCATGCCATACAGGAAAACATCTCAAGAGTCATATCAACAACAACAACAACAGCTATATCAACGGCCACAACCACAGCGAGAGACACGCAGATCAACCTAGCCTGGGTCCCCGCGCACAAAGGCATTATTGGGAACGAAATTGCCGACAGGGCGGCCAAACATTCCGCAGATCACCCCTCCCTGAGGATAGCCTACGACAAGGCTCCCATGTCCGCTGTTAAGAATTTCTCAAAAAAACGAGCGTTTGAAAAATGGAAAACCCTGTACGGAACGGCGACCACTGGAGCCAGAACGAGGGAGCTCTTCCCGGAACTAGAGGACCTCCTCGCCTTCAGAGACATACACAACAATGACTTTTACACGACACAATTCATAACCGGACACGGAGCCCACCTCCAGTATTTACGCAGATTCGGTCTAACCAATAATGATAGATGCCCTTGTGATAACACCAGCATACAAACCCCCGACCACCTGATAGGAAAGTGCACCCGCTTCCAGGAACCCAGGAGAAATTTCACTCTCTCCTGCAGGTTCCTGGGCGCCGAAGGGACGTTAGGATTAAAAGACTTTACAAATCACAGGAGGGGCAAGGAGCTCGCGAGAAAATTCACCGACCTGATAGGGGATATTTACTCCAAATTAAAAACCTTCAACGGAAGCACGCCCAGGGAAAGCGAGACGCCGACCGCCGCGGAGGCAACCGTTTCATCACCACTGGCACCATCGGAACGCGGAACAGTCTCGGCCCCGGCCCCACACTCCCCCGTCTCGGACATAGGACGGGGCATGCGTCCCCTGAGGAGAAAGATGTCACCCTGAATTGTTATCGGAAACGGAATCGGACAAGGAAACCAACCCCACGGCCCCCGTCACTCTCTGCATCCCCCCCCCTCACCCCCCTTCTCCTCCTCCTCCCCCTCCTCTCCCTCTCCCCACCCCGCAGGCTCCCCGTACATCGATCACTAGTCCCGTCGCCTCCAGGTCATACCATACTATCCTATCATATCATATTACTTAATCCAATCCATCGCACGAGACCGTCTCGCGAGTCGCCTCAACAAGGACAACAACAACAGCAACCGGAACAATCAACTAGTACGGATATTACAATAACCAAGACACACCGGATATACTGGACACATCGCTCACCCGAGATCCTCTGAGGGAAGCGAAGCTGAATACCCCTCCCTACGCAGCTCGACGATCCCCGCGTCTCCTCTCCTCGCTTCCCTTCTCCGTCGGCCGCTCCGCCCTGCCCCGTGCTTCGCCGTCGCCGTCGCCGTCGCCGCCGCAGTCGCAGTCGCAGCCGCGGTCGCCGAGGTCTTCTTCGTCGCCGTTGCCGTCCCCTCCCTCCCTCTCCTCCGCCTTCACCACCTGTAACAGGAAAAGGGTAATTACACATCGAATATCACAATCGATACGAACCTAGAAAGAAACAAACACAACAAGCATGGACGACACGACTGAGCGGCGACGAAGCGCCGGCGAGCCCGCCTCGGAATCTGCGCCGGCTGCCTCCCTCAGGTCGACATCACCAACTTCGTTCTCTCCTCCCCCCCCTTCCCCCACACGGGCTTGCCTCGAATGCGGCGACCCTCGCCAACTTGAGAGAACAACTAAAAGCGGAATTTGCGCCGCATCAAAGTAGCGAATCGTGTCCCGCCGCATTCGAACTTAGCAAAATCATCCGGGAATTGGACGGTTCTGACGGGGAGGGGAGAGACGAGATCCATCTGAATACAATAAAGCACCTGCAGTACACCATCGAACTGCAGCATCGCAACATTATCAAGGACATCAAAGCCCACCGTAAACTCGCCCTGGCGGCCGTCAGTCTGGCGGAAGCAATAAGAAAACAAGGCAACAGGACCCCAAGGGAATCGGGCGGACCGACCGTAGGGGAATACTACAACAACAACAACAACAGCAACAACAAAAACAACTACAGCAATAACACCTACAACAATAGCGACAACGACAATAACACAATAACAACAACAAAAACAACAACACGCTCACCCGAGACCTCGGAGCCTGGAGAACTAACACAGAACTAAACGACATGTGCGACGAGTACGGAAACACCCTGCTAGTCATAGGGGCCCGCTCTCCGTCCCCTAAGCTTCCGCACTCGCACTCGCACCCGCACTCGCACCCGCACCCGCACCCGCACTCGCTGTTCGCACCCGCATTCGCACCCTCACGTACCACGGGGCACTCCGTCTGACACTTCGTCACCGACAATCATTCCCCCCCTGAAACCAACTAACCTCACCCTCTACGGTGCAC
>OU893352.1:2753338-2810271 GCA_918026875.4 Diatraea saccharalis | reverse complement strand
CTGTTGACTGTTATTAAGATCCTGAAGAAATTGTTTTAGAAACATGTACAGAATTGTTCGCGCCAATGACGCAAAATACACGAAAATAGGAAACACGTACCTGCTGGAACTACACAAAAAAAAAACCTACTGGATTAACACACAAAGGAAAGTAACGGAATAGCAATAGACATATTCTTAACCAGTAAATATCAGTAGATAAGGAGTGACATAACCACCGAGTTACCATCTGAACATCGGTGTACAAAGAGCGACGCTCCAACCCCAAACCTCCTTGACCCCCTCGACCGCAGTCCGGACCGGGGACTTCCTGGGCCGCTCCTTGGCTGCGTGCACCGCTGCCCTGCCTCCTGCCTTCGCGAGCCCGCTGGGCCCGCTGATGCGAGGTTCCCCGGTGGCTGTGCTGTACGGCGGGAATAGCGGAGGTGCGTATTGCTCCTGGATGTGGCTTTTTGGGGTGGGCCGCTCCTATGTTGCGAGTACTGCTTCCCTTTCCCGCTCTCGCGGGCCCGCTGAACCGAGGTTTCGGTGGCTGTGCCTTGGTTTTGGCGGGAATGGCGGAGGTGCGTGCTGCCCCTGGACGTGGAACACGAACTCCCTGGACTGGGCTGCGACCCTGCGGGCGATGAGGTTTGGAGATTTGTTGGACGCGCCTTCTGCGCTCCCTTCATTTCATATACTAACTAGTGCTTATTAATTTTAGTAATCTATAAACAAATAAATAAATAATTGTGTAAAACTTTCCATATCCAGTTGGTATATCATGGTCATAAATTTTAATAATCACCTAGACAAGACATTTTGTAATCAATCATGTAACCCAAATTTAAAACACTTTATTACCAGTCATAATCAGTTGCGCAAAATTCTTGTTTATAATCAATTAAGCAACTCTAATATTAAACACTTTCTAGGTATTGTAAAGAGATCATTGTCTTAGCTTTAGCTATCAAAGTTTTAGTGCATAACACATTTCAACCATCGGGCTGGCCGGGTGGCTAAGTTAACATTGTTAGCTTCCCTTAACATAACCAACTTACTTCTTCAACTATGAAAAGACAATGTAAGATATTAATACGAAAACCAATGGCGCAAAACTCTGTATATAATCAATTATGTAACTCAACCTTAAACATTTTATAACCAGTTATAATCAGTTGTGCAAAATCCTTGTATATAATCAATTATGTAACCCAACTTTAAGAATCAATGGCGCAAAACCCTCTGTATATAATCAATTATGTAACTCAACCTTAAACATTTTATAACCAGTCATAATCAATTGCGCTAAACCCTTGTATATAATCAATCATGTAACCCAATTTTAAAAACACTTTATAACCAGTCATAATCAATTGCGCAAAATCCTTGTTTATAACCAATTAAGTAACCCTAATGATAAACACTTTATAGGTATTGTAAATAGATTTTCGTGTTAGCTTTAGTTCATCATAGCTTTAGTTATAATCAGTTGCGCAAAACCCTTGCATATAATCAATCATGTAACCCAACTTTAGAAACACTTTATAACCAGTTATAATCAATTGCGCAAAACCCTTATTTATATCCAATTAAGTAACCCTAATGTTAAACACTTTATAGGTATTGTAGATAGATTTTCGTGTTAGTTTTAGTTCATCATAGCTTTAGTTATACACAATTGCGCAAAACCCTTTGTATACAGGAATATTTTTTTTCCAGTGCAAAAATTTTTTTTGGTGGTTCAGTATCAGTAATAGAACACTTTTCCATAATTAGTTAAAAAATTTTTTTTAAATATTTTTATCCCTATCGAAACGGTAGAATATGGACACATTTTTTAAAATAAAACTTCAATGAAAACGTCTTCTCTTGCGTATACCACCGTGCATCCCCGCCGCGAACGGTAGCCCCCCGTAACAGCCCCCACCGCCCCGCTGGGACCGAGCGACGCGCGCGGCAGTGAGACTCATACGCACGCGCCGATGTGACGTGCCCTCGCGTTCCCGCGCACGCGACGCGCCCGCCGTCGTGAGTTTTACGAGATGTTACGAGTTTATCTTCTAAGTGGTGAAAACCTACATAAGCGCAATTCGGAGAAAGTATGCGACGAAGAGCATATCTCGTATGCGGGCCTTTGGGATCCGTAACCCCGCGGTCCCTAATGCTTCGATCCATTTTAACAGACGAAGTCCCAGAGTCAGTACCCACGATGCGGCATGTCTCTTTGGTGTGAGCCAGCCTGCGGTATTGAAGCTGCTAAAAACAGCCGGACTCCATCCGTACCACTTTCAGTCGGTTCAACAGTTCCATGACCTAGACCCAGTACCACGTTGAGCCTTATGTGAGTGGCTTCTACATCACCGCGATGCAAACATCTTGTGGACGGATGAGGCATTGTTCACACGTGAGGGACTCTTTCTTATGGGAAGAAGTCAAACGCCGAGATGTTGAGGAGGCACAAAGTCTAGAAGACCTAACAATAAAAAATAATAACGCTTTTAGTGAAGTGAAAAGTGACACTAGTGTTTTAAACAAATTAAATGACAATTTAATGAAATGTGCACGTTTATGTCTGGACAGACGTGGACTTCATTTTGAACAAATGTTAAAATACATGGTAAGTAATTAGTTAGGTATTTGTTTTGATCCAACATTATTGTAAATACGTAGTTGATTCTAATTTTTTTAAATACGCCTTAACGCAGAAGTACCTATGTAACTTCGGCATAACGTTAATATTTTTTTCTAGGTAACGAATTTGTTTCTCTCTTATTTTTTTGCATTGTGATGGCCTTAACCATAAAAGTATGAAGGGAAAATTGGAATTACTCTTAGAAATCACCTCAGATCATGGCATAAAATCTAGTTCGAATCTAACAAAATGAGCGGCCAGTGACCCGTGTACAGTCTGTCTATAAAGTCATGAAAAAAATTGAGGGCGCTACGATCGTGCACGTAGCAACCCTGTGTAGTGAGACAAATGAGTTTGATAGTAGGATATTCTTTATTTATAGTAAAATAAAGCGGATATATTTTTTTACTTGTGGACGCCTTTAATTTCCACAGAAAAAGAAAAGACTTATATTTCGTAGACATACAAGATTATTCTACATTCAAAATTACAATATGGTAATCATAATTTCTGATAAATATATGATTCGTGTGTAATAAATAAATAATCGAAAAAGATTACAACAATCTTCAGCCCTGATCTGAATATTCCTAAATGTAATCGTTGAACATGATTACATTTTAGCTTCATGCATTTTACCCATTTCTCTATGAAACTAACTATATTTCTATGGCAAATTAATGCTAACTGCCGTTCAAATAAAATGAGTGAATAAAAGTAAAAAAATAAAAACAAATGTAAAATAAAAATAAGTTTAAAATTTATTTTTTATTTTTTTAATGGTTTTTTTATTTATTAAGATATTCAAATTAAAATCTTAAATATTAAGTATCATTTTCACTATCAGATTCCAAGTACTCTACGTTCAAAAAAGTATTTTCATTATCGGCTGCATCATCATCAACGTCTTCGCTACTACTATCGGTGGTGCTGCTATCTTCGCCAAGGCGAATGACTAAGTCATCTATATCTTGATAAAGGGTTCTTCCTCGTTCATAATATTCTTTTTCAATATTTGCAACATGACTGCAACAGTTCTTCCATATTTCAGGTGTAATACTGTTGAAGGCCTCTTCAGTAAGTCGCTTCACATCGCGTGATCCAACATTGTGTTGTGCTACTTTTTGTTTAACTTGAGCCCAAATGAGCTCTATGGGATTTAAATCGCAGTGATACGGCGGAAGCCGTACCACTGTATGCCCATTTTCTTCCAAAAGTTCGTCAATAATGTAGATGGGCCGTGGTTTGTATTTTTTTACCAAATTCAGTAAGTTTGGCTTCCTAAGTGTAGGATCAAAGTCAATACCATTTTCCAAAAGCCAAAGTTTTATTTCATCTACGCGAGATTTTGAGGTAGGCACTTTATTTTTGACGACGGAGTGGTAAGGGGCATTGTCCATGACAATGATCGATGGCTCATGCAGGTTCGGGATAAGCTTCTCCGTGATCCACTTAGTGAAATTGTGGGCATTCATCTCAGAATGATAGTCCTCAAGCTTGTTTTGTCCACTAAATGTAAGTAGACAATTGGGCACAAATCCCTTTTCACTTCCAGCATGGACAATTATAAAACGCTTTCCTTTAGAAATATTTTCTGTAACACCTTCCACATTTAATGATTGCCAACATTTTCGAACCTGGTGAATAGAAATGGCACTTATTTATACAGAAATACATTCTATTTAAATGAAGATGAACAAAAACAGAAAAAAATACCTTATATGAAGAATGTATGTAGCTCTCATCAAGATAAATTATATCTTTTCGCAATTCTTCTGGCAAATCTCTATTTTTTTTTATAATTGCCAAGTAGTCTTCTCGTTTTGCTGCAATGTGTGCTTGTTCGATTAAAGCCTTTCTGTTATTTTGACACTTCTTGTAAGAAAACCCAATCGATATCAGAATTTTACGCATTACTTCTAGGCTACAATCAAAATCCAGATCGGTTTTAGCAATCAACTGAAGTTTTCTTAATGTAGGTACCTCTTTTTTCACAGAGTAAAAGAACTGAATCTTTTGTCGAAGTGCACAAATGTTGAAGTTATCCATTTCTTTCTTAGGACGACCTGATCTATGTTTTCCAGGGGTTTCAAATTTGCCACCATTTTGATAGCCTTCATCTACAATACGCCTCACTGTACTCTCTGATTTTCCTGAAAGTAAGTTTTAAAAATGTAATATATTTGGCAGGAAGAATGCAATCCCCATAATGACCTAAATTAGTGCTATAAGTTTAGTGATATAAAGCACAACTTTTTATTGGCGTACGTAGGTAGAAATTGTACATTCCTAACAGGTACCTTTTTTATTCAGATTAAAAGTCAGTGGTAAATTTGACCACTCAAAAGTATTAAAAGTTCGGGTCGCACTACAATATAGCTTTCTAACATTTTCATTCTAACCTATAAATGCGTAATGTAAACAATATTTATTTTAGACTTAAATTCATATATTTAGTGAATTTGAAACTTCTGGTAAATAAAACACAATGAGTAACACGATCACATACCAGTCATAACTGCCGTTCGAGCATAAACATCCTCCAAGTTTGATAAAATTTGTCCAGCTTCTTGTTCCAATAAACATCGCTGAAAAACTTTAAAAATAATATCCCGAGCTCCACTCCGATTAGTTTTCTTCATTTTTAACACTTTCCTTCGGAGTTAAGAAGAAGTAGATTGCAGTTTAATGAAAACAAATAAAAAATACAGAAAATCGAGTCATATAATAAAGTCTTTGACAGTCGCTGTACTTTGATTCAGTGTTGTCATACTTGTATCTAGCGTTAGTTCCTCAAACATTCTTTTCATGACTTTATAGACAGACTATAGATAGGTACCTACGAGTACATGCCTACGGCCGGCGTCGAGCGAGCGCTCAGCTGACGCACGGCGCGCGGTGTCCGTAAATTAAGTTTTAAAATCTTGATCTTTGATAAGCGATAACTTTATTTTTTAGTATTAGAACATATCAAAATAAAAAACACGTGTTTGTTTAAATTACTTAAAGTTTATTTTCACAAAATCTTCGCAGTGGTTTTAAATTATTCCTGTATAATCAATCAATTATGTAACTCAATCTTAAAATATCTTATAACCATTTATAACCAGTGGCGCAAAACTCTTTGTACATAGGCAATTATGCAACCCAACTTTTAAACAATACATAACCAGTTATAACCAATTGCGCAAAACCCTTGTATATAATCAATTATGTAACCCTAATATTAAAAACACTTTAACCAGTTATAACCAGTTATGTAAAGCCCTCTTTATATAATCATTGTTTGATTAAGATGTGAGGATAGTCATATATCATAATCAATCATGTAAATACTTTGTAAATACTTCGTGTAATTAACTCATTGTATATAATCATTAGGTCTAGTATTATTATTAGTGGCAGGAAAAAAAAAAAAAAAATTTTATACACCCACCATATACTCTTCTCCATTACTATACAACCAAGTTTATTTTATATCATACTTTTTACCAATTTTACAAACATCTTACTGCACTCTGTATTTTAACCAGCTTACCTGGATTTTCAATGTACTATTGAGTTAAGACCTATGCAAACTTGCATTATGCAACATGTATTAATACATCACATTATTTGCTTGTGTTCTCAAATGTATTTCCAGAATTAATACGGAGTGCTCACAAAGGCTCGGTTTACAGGGCATCCTACTTCCGGCCTCCCTCCCTCCTCTCCCACTTTTCTATTGGGAGGGATGGATGTGGAGAGAACGGAATTTCTCTTCTCTTCTCTCTTCTTTCTTTTCTTCCTTCTTTCTCTTTCTTTCTATTTATTTTTATATATGCATATATCCATAGCAATATGAGAGGCTGGTCGCGACACTTCATGTCGCGGAAGTATCACTCAGACCTCCGCGAACTTCCAGGTGCGTGGTCGCCGGGCCGCCCTCCCGTCCCGCGGCAGCGGCCACCTTGGTGGAAGTGACCGCGGGGTGGGGGGTCGGCCTGAAAAGCACAAGCTTGCGACCACGGCACCGGACACACACTCGGGCGCTGGGACCGCCCCGGCGCCCCGCGATCGCGCTCAACTCTTCTCATCCCGGGCGTGGTCGCGGGGCGGCAGGGCGGACCCCATACCCAGCGCCTGCACACACACACACACACACACACACACACTTACACTCTACTAACACATACACACACACTCATTCTTCATCTTCATCATCACTCATTTCTATCTCGGAAACGGGGGTTCTATCCTCATCTCATCCTCACTTTCTTCTTTCACCATTCTTCGACCTCCGTTTCCTCTTTTTTCACAAGCTATCCCCTTTCTTTCTCTCTACCTCTATGGGAGGAGGACCGCCGCTGGTTCAACGAGACGCTCCTCGGCCCCACCCTTCTCCCCTCATCAACTCACCTCACTCATCATCATACACTATACACTATACAGCTACACACCAACATTTCATCACTCATCAACCCTCTTCCAGGGATCAATTTGCCCTCTTCCAGGGAAAAGCAATAGTATGATCCCCCCTCAAAAGGGGATCTAAATCCATTCTATAGTAGCCGACGTATCCGTGTGCTCCCTCCACTTGCCGGGGAGGACACACATTCCGAGCGTACCCCCTCTTGCCTATGGGGGTACCACAATCAGTATTCATCACTCATCATCATCATCCTTCATTATCCTGCCCAATCAGTCCCAAGTCAAGTTTAAAAAAAAAAAAAACCTAACCTAAAGCTAAGATTTCCCAATGTACAATGGCGGACAGATCCGCTCTTTCACCCATAAGGTCAATATCGCTTGCGCTTAAGTTAACGTAAAAAAAAAAACCACTTGGTCCCTGGCACCCTGAGATGGGATTCGAACCCATGACGTTTTGTAATCCGGGCGATATTTGTATTAAGACGCTGAATAGTGCCAAATCGATAAAATTGATCTAGGATTGTACTAATTCACGGGAAACCTATGGCAATCCAAAAATTTGTGGTTATACTTGATCGTATTTCTGATCTTGTGGTTGAAACCGAAACATGATTGTATTAACTTCACTCGATAGAAAATAATTCCAAAGTAGCATCTAAAAATATTGCGAAAGGCACGTTTCTCAATTATGTGATACATTAGAGTAATGATATTGAGTACAAATATGTATCAAAGGTTGATATAAAAGTTGGTTATTCCCAATTTTTGATAATGTTATTATAATAATTAATATAATTTATTTTGTGATATGGCACATATGGTCATTTTTTTCAAGCAACTTTAAAGTATTGACATTTCTGTCACTCCTACTGCAATTGACAGGGAAGGCTATAGAATAACGCACACTAACTTAGTTCACGCTGAGGCGTGTTGCTAGATGGACCTATGTTGCTTTGTGCAGCGTTCTGACGTACAGAGATCGCTAAAATTGTAAAAAAAAGAACATTTAAAATAAGTATTTTAATTTCGCTCTCATTTTAACGATATCTTTGGTGTAATGTACTAGGGTAGGGACCCGAGTGTCTCGAAGTTGTAGGTTCTAATCCCACTAGAGCTCGCATTTTTTCAAGTCGTTTTTTTATTATTTTATTCTAATTTTCATTTTTTTTCTGCCATAATTTTAAAAAGCAACTTTTTTTTATTATTATTAAACAGTATAAAATGTGAAAATAAATATTTCTTTAGTATGACGTAGGCGAAAGTCAGACTGACATTTTCATACAAAAGCTCCGATATTGATGAAATAGTTCCAATAAAATACATGTTCGTGTTCCAATCCCATCAAAGAAGCATTTTTGTTTTACTTTTATCTTCTTTTTCCTAATATATTTTCCTCTCTCATTTTTTTATAGGTATATGTTAATCATTAATAATTCGTTAAAATAATTTTGAATATTATTTTATACAGTAATTAAGTATTATTTAATTATTTAGTCTAGTTGATAAATTTAATTGCTGTAAAAATATATAACATAAAAATTGACAATAGGTAAATATTTCCATAAAAGTATGTGTTTGCAAAAGTTTGACATTTTCATGCAAAAACCATCCCGTAGACCGTTACTCTAGTAAAAAATAATTCCTAATCAATCATATTGTCTAAATAAAATAGTTCAATAAATAGGTATTACTTTATAAAACAGATATAAAAAAGGGAATTAGTTACTATTGAATGAATTTGAAAATTATGGTAACAATGTACTAAATAATAATGTACAGGTTTTTCACAGACTTTACTAATGTTTGGTGTGGCGCAATGTCCTATGTGCTGGTCACTAGGTACTCATTGTGCCGCAGATCAAAACCAAGTTGCACTTTTTTTTTTACCCAATATTTTTATTATGAGAAATATAATATTAAAAATTATTTAGGTGTTTATACTAAAATATAAATTATTATATTTAATAATTGTATAGATATTATTTTTGACATTTTCATGGAAAAACGACTGAATAAATTTCGCGGTAATTTGATACAAAAATACCTCTAGATATCCTTTATTGGTTTGCAAACTATTGCAGTACGCAACAGGCGTAGCCATACAATTATTGATAATGAAAAACGAAGATTTTTCTGTAAGGTAAATGTACAGTGTTCCGGACTAGTACACAATTTTAAACGATACTCAATCGACTATAGTTGTATTGCAACCAAAATAATACAATTTTAAGCATACTTGGTAATTTTGATAGTGGATTGGGTAGTTTCGATAGTGAAACGTAAAGCACGAATTTGCAGAATCATTGAAATTTGCTTTGAAATGAAGAAAGAAATAAAGTTTATTGACCACACCTACATGAACACAATGATAATATATAAGAGAAGAAAAAAAAAACAAAAATACAAATATAAAAAAAAATATATAATGCAAATTTATATGAACATAAAATTGAAACATTAATAAACACATAGTTCCCTACATTACATTTGTTAAATTGGTTGATTGTTAAAAATAATTTAATCTGTTTGTACATTACTGTTATTTAATTATTATTATTGATATTTCAATCTGTACATAACAGAATATCGTCATGAATATGGCAGACGGTGTTTTTATGGGTGTAAAAAAGTGGAATTATGATTTAATTTTAAGAAAAGAAAACGTTTTTAATTTTTCTGAATATTTTTGTTGTCGATTATAAACACTTACAAGTACCAAGTAAGTACTTTTGCAATCAGAGTATAACACCCTATTATAAAAGCCGTGACAAGTTTTCGAACGTGACTGATACGATCGCACCGCTATTTCGTAAGACGTCGTTCTTTGACTTTCTTAAGATACTGGTAAATTTATTGAAATAAAATTTGTGAAGTCGTTTTAGCTATCAACAGAAGGTTATCAACAGAAGGTTTTATAATTAGAGAACTATATTTTTTTTAAATCTACTTTCCGCATCACGGACGCAAACCTGTGGCGTATGGTTACCGTAATAATTGAAAATCGCTCCAAAATGTTACTTAATTTTATTCCTAACTGAGGTTGGC
The DNA here is from genome assembly GCA_918026875.4 of Diatraea saccharalis. NCBI lineage: Eukaryota > Metazoa > Arthropoda > Insecta > Lepidoptera > Crambidae > Diatraea > Diatraea saccharalis. Next base: position 2,800,202 of record OU893352.1, on the reverse strand, counting down.
ATTAAAAAATTAGATGTGAATAATTCGGTAATCAGCATTGATTATTGTGACGTAAGTGTGGTAAAAGTTTTACGGTAAATTTTACAATTCAGTTTAACTCTAAGCACAGAGTTGAGGACAAGCTCGACATTCAAAGAAACGGGTGATTCTCTAGAATATCTAATCAGGACTCTGGGTCTGGGCAATCCCATTCTGAAAAGGGCAGGTTAGTGTAACTGGCCTATATGATAAAACCAGCTACGGTTCACCTCACATGGATGCATAACTTCAGTATCGGTATGAATATCAGAATCTTAGAACAAATTGTTGATGCCTGGGAGAATTCACACAACGTTTTAGGTGTTTTCTGTGACGTACTTAAAGCTGTCAATTATGGTGTTCATGAAATATATAACGAATCTTCATATTATGAATTTAGAGATAACTAGTTAGATTTTGCTGTCTCTTAGTTCAGTGGCTTTGTAGGAGGTTCATATCGGTGACAAGAAATCCCCTGAATCGATAGATCAACACCTATCATGGGTGTTTCACAGTGCTCAATGCTTCTTTTTAAATTATATAGACAAATTGCCTCGTTTGGTAAAGGATAATCACGAAATAGATTTGTTTACAGTGAGAATTCCGTGAAGTATAACTTCACTCTTATTTAAAATTAAAAGAGGACGACCAGTTAATGACGGTGTGAATAGTTCTATTCTCAAAGTAGTACATTGGTTTAATATCTTATGTGTTATTCACGTTGAATTTTAAGCCTTTCATCACTCATAATCTTGCTCCATGACTATCGCTTCATTTGCAGATTGAATGGATTCTATGTAAGCACTATGGTAGGTATCATCTGCATAAAGAAAGCAGCTTTAAACTGGCGATCCCAACGAAATTCATAAATTTTATTCTATAGAGGCAACTATTCAAATAATGTGTTGCTCAATAAATATCTTGAACAACCTCAAATAAGATGAAAGGTTGGGTTATACTAAGTTTTTGTTATTGTTTCATTTGGTCGTATTACTTTTTACTGAGGTTATGTTTGGCCAAAATACTTGTAAAGATAAATTACACCGTTATATTATTTGCCACTAGCTGGTGCCCGCATCTTCATTCGTGTTGTCTCATACCAAAGATTTTGTAAGCTTAAATTGTATGTTGTGGATTGAGTAGGTTATAACTTAATGAACCTGTAAAGGTAGAATTCTTTTTGTACCAAAATTCTACAGTCTGCTGACGATGCCAACGGTATATATGATTAACAATAATATTTAAGATGAAATTTATAAACTTTATTGGTGTTTTTTTATTCGGGTGCCAAAATATAAAGCCCAGAGACGTTGCTAACCCTTAAAGCAACAAGGCAAAGTTGGGCATTAGAAAAACAGGTAATTTTCAGTTCCACACCAGCAGCTTTTATTCTCTCAACAGCATATTGAAGTCGATCCGTGGTTTACTGTGCTGTTTTTATATCTTTGCGTACTTCAGAAATTGTTTCTATCTCATTTTCTGGTAGATCTAAAGATTTTGGGCAATGTATGATGATGGTCAGTTTTTCACTGGCTTAACTGGATTCTAGAGACCGAAGATTCTATCCGTTTTAATTCTTAGAAAATTTGATCATGTGTCAATGAATTTGATCAAATTCAAAATGGACGTCCATCCGGAAGCGAAGAAGTATGCGTGCTTTAACTACGTTATCCTCTCTGCTGAAATCTCCAAACATTCTTTCTTATCTTAACAGTACTTATGTACCTTTCAAACCAAAACTCTTTGTTCCTCCTCTAATCGTCTACTCTGCCCATCTCATTTCTCCGAAATCGTTCACTCTTCGTTCTTCGTCAAATCTATTCCTTTGTGGGATGAATTTCCATTCTACTTGTGTCTACAAGAATTATCAATAAATTAGCTTCTAAAAACAAGTTATTCTATAGCAAATGTTTTATTGTTTGGAACAAGGAAATTCATTAAATCATTAATTACTTTATGATGTATATACATACATAATTACTATAAAATTAGGATAATGATGTTGCCGTCTTATTATGTACAAAGTTAATTTTAATATATTTAAAACTAAATCCAAATTATCTAATCAGAGCTTTTTGACACATTGCATTGTCTGTTTCTAGAGTAGACGAAAAAACGGACAATAAACCTTAGTATTTACATGATCGTTGAAAGACAACGATACGTATCGCTAACTAGACGTGTGCGCCGCGCCGCGCCGATGACCGACGCCGCCGATCATAACACGCCGCCGCTGACCGGTTAGAAACATCGGCGTAAACGGCGCGAGATGGGATAAGCAACGTAGTGCATTCTCTGCGGTACGTGTAAATTCCGTTCCGTATTCCATCCATATTTCCATATCTAGTAAAATTTTAATGAATACAAAAGTAAACTCAATGATCAGATGCAAACAAATAAGCAATCGAATCTTTCTTCTTTAATTTCAGCTGTCAACAACGAAATCTTGCACAATCAATATAGCATCCGTTTACAAGATGGAGTTGGCAGAAATCATAAATTCAATATTTACCCTTTTTTGTCTACTCTAGCTGTCCCGCTACAACCTCACTAGCGATCGTGTATTCTCTGTAGCTGGCCTTTCTAAAACAGCTAAACGATTGCGTCTAACTGAGAATAATATCAATAAAATATTTTCTATACATGATAACTATTAGGTTAGAGAAAAAGTCTTTTCGCATATAGTATACATAAAGTTGTGATAAAATCTTTCTGGCTATACCATTTCTATATGGGTGGTTTCAGTATCATTAAAAAGTTTTAATATGATAAAGATTTCGAATTCAAATTCGGAAAAATGTGTGTTTTTCATTTGAAATGAAATGAAATGAAAATATCTTTATTCAAGTAGGCTATTACAAGCACTTGAATCGTCCAAAAAATTTTTTTTCCCCTACCACTTGTTCAGGACGTCTTTTAGCTGACAAGAAGAACAAGCGAAAGAAACTTACCAGCTTTTTATCATAAGTAATGACATTTACATAAATCATGTCATTACCAAAATAATATGTATTATCACAATAATAAATACAACTTTCAAAGTCTGTAGGACATAGGTTGAACATATAATTAGTCTTTATAGAACAAAGCGAAGGCTATCTATTCCATGCATTGCGATCCTTAAAATAATTTGTTTTTCTTACTGTCAAAATGAGTAAATCTAATAAAGAACTAAAGTACATTTTATAATTTTATTCTAAAATGGTAAAATGGAACGGAAATAGAAGGAAGGTAAAATGGAGGAAGAAAACAATTTGTGACGTTTATGGACCTAGTGCAGTTTCTGTGAGAGTAGCACAAAAAAAAATCGATGATCCCAGGCAGGACCATCGATTTTGAACTCTACTGCAAACAACTGATGAGATTAAAGCTAGAAGTTGAGAGAAAGCGGCTAGAATTAATCAATAGAAGGAGGGTGGTTTTTCATTAAGTTAAGAGAGTTTGGCTGGGAGGTGTTAATGCATCCGCCCTATAGTCCTGACTTTGGACCATCAAATTTCCACCTGTTTAGGTCTCTTCAGAATTCTTTAGACAGTGTCAGATTAATATCATGCGAGGATTGTGAAAACCACTTCTCGCGGTTTCTTGATTAGAAGCCCCAAAATTTCTATAGCAATAAGATCATATCCTTACCTACAAGAAGGCAAAAAGTTACTGAACAAAATAGTACCTACATACTTTAGTCAAATGTGTTTTTATTAAAAATGTTTAGAATTATATTCTGCCCATTAGACTTAACTTAAACCCATGACCATGGATTGCCAAACATTTTTGTTTAATATTATTATGACTACATTACATTATTTAGAAGAGTATAGTTGTACCATATTTAATTGTTACTTAAAATACTTAAATGGTGTTATTAGTTTTAGTTTTCCATCATTTGATACAACGACGCCGTTTACGCCGCTATTTACGCCGCCGCCACTGAATTTTTAGTTCCACGCCGCCGCCGAACATTTCGGCATCGGCGCACATGTCTATCGCTAACCATAGATCTTTCCCTTTCCCGCGTTTTGTTGTACGCAACAAGGTCACAAACTTGCCCTGTACAACAATAGAGAGAACCCCGTGTCCACATCATCCTAAGGTTTACTGGTAGAAAATGGCCATGGCATTACGTACGCCAATGTGTATTTGTGCAAAAAATGACAATAAATAAAAAAACTATTTATTGTTAAGAAGTCATTTTTATCCGATGTTATAGTATAACTAATATCTTTGAGGACCACATTATATGTTCTGGATCTTTGACTTTTGTACTCTTAGCAGAATATATTGATCAGGCACAAAAATTTTTCTTAAGGTGTCGCTGGTCTGTTGTGGTTGTGCATCAAACGTTTAAGTTTCCAAAATTAATTATACCCCATATATTGCCCAGGTATTAACAAAATTTCATTTTCAGTTTCATACAAATATACTCAGTAGTCCCGAAAATTAACGTGTACATACAGATAAACAGACAATATTTTTTAAATTCGTATTCTATTATTGTTTATTAACCACCTTCAATTTCTTTATTTTTTTGTAAATATATTCAATGTACAGACATTATTTTTTTGCAGATTTGTTATAAGTATAAAACGTGTAACAGAAATAACGCACATCCTTATACAACCCAATTAGAAAATGGATTTATAAATAAAATTAAACATTGTTTATGACACAGTTATACTTATTGCTGGATAACGGTGTGGACATTTTACAAATCAACACAATGACGTGAACATTACAGCTTCAGTATTTTTTAAGTTAAGGCAATAATTATGATTCTTATTTTTTATGAAAATCAGCTAGCATAGTCTTGCTATCATATATCCCATAATCCTTAGGCACTTCGATGTATTTATTAACTGTATGTTAGTATATAGGGATTCTTACTTAATACGGATTTGACTGAATAGGGATTCGATGGACAAAACAGTTTTTTCTCTATATTTTTAATTACAGCTACAGATGTTGTGCAAGAATATATTTTTTTATAAATCGAAGACAATTTTCTTTTAAAATAAAATACATTTTCCATGACAAAAACAATCTAAGTCAATGATAAGTTTATCTGTAAAAACTTTAGTGAATTTTCATTTAATAATTGCAGTATTATGATTGTTCATAAAAAGAGTGTTTTTGGATGACTTTGCCTTCCCTACAAGATCTTTATCCTTAATGTACTATTTAAAATATGGATAGACTTTTAAGATATTGTTTTTGAATCAGTTCGCTTTCCAGTATCAAATAAGAAATGTCTGACGGCAACTTTGAAATCATCTATATTTATGGGATTAATAAAATGATTGTGTTTTAATGGTTTTATCCTAACCGGTCAACCAGTCCTATACTTTGATGATGCGTCAGTATTACAAAATATCATTCCACCTCCATAAAAGGATCATGGCTAGAGGAAAAAATAATTTTTCTTCAAGTTATGAAAACAGGATATGTTTTATTAACTCCAGTCCAAAGATCAGGTAGAGTCCAATTCTTAAAGCATTAATTATTTTTAAATGGGCCATGAAATGTTCGACAGCAAGACAATGGTAGAAACAAGCGCGTCTACCCTATATTCTCATAAAAACGATTCTAAAATTGCTTTTTTTGTCCTCCTCCGGCAAGTTCGATATGGATATGTGTACTAACTACAATGACTTCCAATTAATATTGCATATGGTGAATATTCGTTTACGTAAAGCCGACCTACCAATAATTCGTACAATTAAAATGTATAATGACTCTTCTTGTAATGAGAATAAGGTATGAAAGTCCGTCCGATTAGGTGCCATGGCGTGATATTTGGTTTATTCTGATTGGCCGACATTATCAGGTACACACAGCAGCAAGTCAGGTTACTACAGTCTATCAAATTATCGCAATTATTTTAACTCTACCTTCACTACATTAAGGTTTAAAATCGAGTGAAGAAATGTGATGTGATGTGTGGTATCATAAGTGATTTTATATAGTTATTTCATATATCTTTAAATTTTAAATCTTTTCATTATTCAATGCAAAGCATTTTTTAAAATATCAATGAATTAGAATAAAATTCTGATATATGAAACAGACAAAATAATAGCATGTTATTTTGTCGACCCAAAAAGAAAAAACATACTTGTCCTTTCTAAGCCCCATAAAAATCTGGAGTAAAAAGAAATTATTCCTTTCTTTTAAAAAAATTCAGCGCCACCTATTGTGTTAGCACTTTAGAGAGCTAACTCAAAGCACTTGATGGTTATAAAACGTCATTGTTATTAGTACAAAGTTTATCTGCTGGCGCTTAACCGATAGGCATTTATTATTCTTCTGAGGAACGTGCAATGAGCTAACCCACACTAGCGTAGACACCTGTAATTATGTAAGGGGGCGTGTCGATTTCTAAAAATCATTCTGTGTCCTCAGCCCCTTAAGAATAATTTTCAGTATAGCATTGTGCATGCTAAATTAATCAAATATAATAATTGCTTTATTATACAAGAAGCATTTAAAACCACTCTCCAAATTTTAGTATGTTAATCTTTACGACAAATAATGAAATACGTGTTTTTTCTTTTATGTCGTTTAGAACAAAAATGTTGAGTTATATCGTCACCAAGTTATTTTCAAAAAACATACATTTGTGGACGCTCCCGCTGCCCAGTACGTGCGCTTTACGCGCTACGTTAGTTCCCCCCCCCCCTCCCTTCCCGCAATTCATTGATAGTAATACAAGTACGTTTGCGAGTTAGTAGCAGCTACCTAAAATGTTTTCGTTTTTTCATGCTAGGGCAAATGGTACATAAAGTTGAAACCTTTCCTTCATACTTTTACGGGCTTAGGACCGTCAAATTGCAAAAATTCTATTAGATACCTACTATTACAATAACTATACTGCTTTAAATTTATAAATAAGTAGGTAAGCAAATATCAAGTTACCTAAAATTCTGTTTAGTTAAACCAATAATAAAAAAGTAAGTACTTAACTAGATATTCTTTGCAATCAGGCGTATTTAAAAAATCATCAACTTTATGTACATAATCGACTAATCACTTTATCCTACCTAATTTAACTATTTACCTACGTATACTTTAATAATTGTTCAAAGTGCATACCGTTCCTTTCCACACAGAGTCTTGCACGTTTTTGCACATTGTCTTTTAATTTGGCGAGCACTACAGTGTCATTTTTCACGTGGTCAAATGCCGCACTAATTTGCACTTTTAAGTCCTCGAGGCTTTGTGCTTCTTCAAAATACACACGTCTTTTGATTTCACCCCACAAATAAAAGTCGCACGGTGTTAGGTCCGGCGATCGAGCAGGCCACACGATGGGGCCTCCGCGTCCAATCCATCGATCACCATATTCTATGGTGAGATGATCTCGGACGGCGGCGGCGTAATGGGGTGGTGCACCGTCCAGTTGAAAATAAAAATCCCGGAAGTAGGCCACGGGCAAGTCCTCCATGAAATCGGCAATGACATGCCGCAACATATCGAGGAAGTTGCCGCCGGTGAGCGGCCCTTCGATGAAGTACGGCCCCAGTATTTTCGTGCCTATAACACCGGCCCACACATTGACACTAAAGCGCACTTGATGGTGGGTTTCCCGAATCATATGCGGATTTCCGAAGGACCACCAGTGTTCGTTATGATGATTATAAAGCCCCACACGAGTAAACAATGCTTCGTCAGTCCACAAAATGTTGGCATTAGGGTGTGCAATCAGCCATTCACAAAAGGTGCGACGGGGCACATTATCTCCATCGTGTAGAGCTTGGACCTTTTGGAAGTGGTAAGGGTGTAGCCCTGTCACATTCAGCAGCTTCCACACGGCATAGTGGCTTACGTTAAATCGGCGTGCGGCATCTCGTGTACTGGCTCGCGGGTCCCTTTCGAAGAAATCCAAGATTTCATCTTCGATTTCAACTGCAAGTCTTGATCTTCCACCTCCGCGAGCGTGAGCAGGCGTAGTAAATTGACCATAGTCGAATAGCCTTTGGTTCACAGCCAAAAATGTCTCGCGACTAGGTACTGCGGGGTTTATTAATCCCTGATTTTGCAGGGCTGGGATGGATTCTGTTTCGTATAGTCTCCGAGCTGCATTTAAACTTTCACCGCTTAAAATGTAACACCGCACCATTTCGTAATATTCGCGATTGGAATACATTCCGACGCGCGAAGTGTGGGGCTGCGGCGGGTGGCGCGCAACACGGAAGCAAAGGCGGAAGCAAGTGCGTTCAAAGGGATTGTGCGCGGGTGACTGATGTTGCCGACTAAATAAAAAACCGAGCAGATATCGTCGGCGGTGCATGCGCGGTGCATCCCCTGCGCCCGCGCCCCTTGCTACCCCTGCTCGTTTCGTTCATAACTAATGTGACAATGCGAATGTTATAATTATCTTGTAATTACAAAAAGTTTACACTTCATTTTGAAAATTTTACATACTGTTTTTTTTTCATATATGTGATCTATTAACGATACCTAATGCCTAGAAAAAATTTGGAGAGTCATTTTAAATGCATCTTGTATATAACGGCGGGTAGTCCGAAGGGGCTATTACGAAGCCCAAATAGATCGTCCATATCGGAGGACTATCTTTAAAATAACACTGCAGGCGTGTATACCAACGTGGATTTGTTCCATTTCATCACTTTTCTTACGAAAATATAACGAGATGAGCGTGATGTCATCGGATGTCTTTACTCCTCGGCGATCGGAAACAGAATGTGTGCCAAAATGGCGGCCACTTGCTTTTTATTAACGAACTGTCAAAGTCAGTGTCACCATTCTAATAAAATTAAGGGTATCGATGATCACGCTCTCTTTACAATCGAGTATTTAAGTAATCGAGTAACTAGCAATTAAAATAAAAGAAACTAATTCAAACGATCTTCGTAATGATGATGCGACATATATAATACTTTTATTTACTGAGAAAAACAAATCAATTTTGTTAAAAATAAAGTGTATTTAAAATACATAATACAAAATTGATTAGTCGATTCCATATGAAACCATTTTTTCAGTTTCACAGTTTTATATAAAGCAATACTTAAATAAAAAATAAATAAAAAAATATTAAATTCAAAAACGAAATCCACAAAAAAAAATATTAAAAAAAAACATTTTTTTTTAATAATATTAGTACAATTTTACAATTCTCAACGTTAAAAAATAATAAGGGTTATTTATTATATTAATTTGAATTTACTATTAATAAAAATAATGTTTAATTGCATAGGTGTGGGTATAATTTTTAGTATGTTATATACTCGTATAATACGTATTTGCTAATTTTACTCTCTTGCTATGACTTTTAATTGACTTTGAGTTTTATTACCTTTTCATTGATCAGCTGTAAGTCTTCCGATAAGTGAATAAATAAATAATTGTTGTGTCAAAAATTTAATTTATTTTCAAAGTTGTTTATGTTTTAATATATTACGGCGAGTTTGCTTTTAGTATATCTCTTTTTTAAGTATCAGCAAAGATTTCTGAATGCTATGCTGTTAAAGTCATATAAGTGTTATATATGTATTATGTGTGTTTTTTAACATTTATATATTTTATTAAATGAGTTTTATTCATATTAGGAAAATGAAGGAAATACATTACTTTTCGTAAAACAATTTAATCGGCCTTCGTCATAACAATAAATTAATAAATAATATTCAATTATAAGTGTTCAGTTATAATTGCATTAGAGGTATTGTAATCCTTAACGTAAACACATGAGGGACAGTGGATTGTTATTGGTAGTAGTAAGTGTGTGGGCGGGGCGTAGTAAACACTGCATGTTCATGCAAATATCGATGCGAAGTGATAGAGCGCTAATTCATTGGTCATTGTCAAACAGGGTGGATGCAAAAAGGAGTATGTCAAAGTAGGCCCGCTGGGCCCAGGAGGCATGCATACAATCATAGCCCACTGCCCTGTTGCAACAGCCAAATCATTGGCGGCAATTGGCAGGCTCCTTGTTGGTTGGAGTTGTGCCCGTGTGCAGTTATTAGAACCTCAACCCATGAGGTGTTTTAAGACGCAGATAGGGGCAACATCTGTTTCAGGTGCGGAAATCCTGGACACAAGCGTGCTTCATGCAACGCTACCCCCTGATGTGTTGTTTGCGAAGAGGCTGGTAGGAATAGCAAACACGTTATGGGGGGGAAAGCTCCAATGCGCCCAGGATACGTCCTAAGCCCTCTCCTGGTAGCAAGGGCACTAATGCAGAGGTAAGGTCTGATATGGCCATGGAAGTCGTTCCCGTCTCTACCGATGCTTAGAGTTCCCATAAGCATTATACAGAGTAATGTCAACCACTGTGCGGGCGCCCAGGATCTTCTCCTGCAGAGCGCCGCCAGGGTTGGGGCAGATCTCATACTGGTTTCGGAACCATATAGTATTCCGCAATCTACACGCTGGATTGCGGATCTGGATGAGTCCGTCGCAGTTGTGGTCCCCACCACTGCTGCTTTTTCGCCCCCCTTTTCGTTTAGGGAAAAGAGTTCAGACTACATTGCAGTTTCGTGGGGGGGATCACGATCGGCGGGGTGTATTTTTCGCCGACCCGCCCCTTCTCTGAATATGAAGATTGGGTGAGGCGTTTGGCATCCCAATTCACACTGGTTCTGGGGGACTTCAATGCCAAACACACGGCTTGGGGTTGCCCCAGAAACTCAATGGAGGGGGATTTAATTTATGAATGGGCGGCATCTGCTGGGCTTGAAATTCTCAACAAGGGACGCGAAATCACGTGCGTGAGAAGATATCTCGGGCAAACTGTCGGCTCAATTGTCGATCTCACGTTCGCGTCCCCTGCATTGGCCCAGAGTCGAGGGTTGGCGGGTACTTGTGGAGGAGGAGTACCTATCGGACCATCGATATATCCGGTTTGATATATTGATAGCTTGTCAAGTAGACTGAGTTCTGCAGCTTTTGCTGTTAAGAAAATTAGACTTTTGACAAATGTTGAAACGGCAAGATTGGTATATTTTAGTTATTTTCATAGTGTAATGACGTATGGTCTATTGTTGTGGGGTTCTGCGGCTAGCATTCAGGATATTTTTATTCTACAAAAGAGAGCTGTCCGTGCTATATATAATTTACGGTCTAGGGAATCTCTCAGAGAAATATTTAAAGAAATAAATATTCTGACTGTTGCCTCTCAATACATCTATGAGAATATTATGTACACAAGAAAACATTACGATTCGAAAAAATATACTTATGAGTGAAGGCTATTATAAAGTTGATGATTATTTTAAGGACCGCAATGCATGGAATTAATAGCCTTCGCTCTGTTCTATAACGATTAATTATAGGTATGTACCAACCTATGTCCTACTATATGTATTATTTTGGTAATGCCAAGATTTATGTAAATGTCATTACTTATGATAAAAGCTAATAAGTTTCTTTCGCTTGTTCTTCTTGTCAGCTATAAGACGTCCTGAACAAGTGGTAGGGGATAAAATATTTTTGGACGATTCAAAAGTGCTTGTAACAAGCTTACTTGAATAAAAACATTTTCATTTCATTTCACTCCCATAGTCATCATCACAATCGTATTCTGCATCCGAATCCTTTCTACCTTTTCCTCTAGCCGCAGATATTCCGGCGTTATGTTCAGCCAGAACCTTTTTACGCTGAGGAGAAGGTGAAGGTCGACGGAAGAAGGTACTACTTTCCTCTATGTCCGAGCTATGTATTGAATCACACGCATCCGGGATCCGCATCGGGGACGCCTCTACCGCAAGTCTCTTGTGCGCGTGCTCCTTGAGAGTTACGTTACTGCCTCCGCTTCCCTCGCTCGATTCCGAACTGGTGCGCGTTCGTTTGCCCAATGATAGGTTTGAGCCTGCATTCAGGGGAGGGGGAGCGGTAGGTGGTAAGGTCGGCGTAGTCGTAGACGTAGTCTTTTGACCCTCCAGGCTCAGAGACGTCGAGGAGGCACCTTTAATCAATGAACCCCGCTCATGGATTTGATAAGTGAGGGGGTTGGAGCACTCTTTCCACTTGCTTGTTCCGTCGGGTCTGTTATCAACGACGACGGTGAGGGGGATATAATAACCTCTGTCGTAGATGGGTCAGTCATGTCCAGCTTTGTCAGAGCAGGCGACGATGTCGAACTAGCAACCGACAACGCCCTTGTTTGCGAGCGCGTTGTTCTTCTGTTTGGCGATCGTGAGCGGGAACGTGAGCGCTGCCTTGTTCACGGGCCACTCGTATCAGCAGTAGAGGAACTACGTCTACTTCTGTCATTCTCCCTCTCAGTCGGTCTATCAGTCTCGACGGAGGGGTCTCTGGAATGAGACGGGTCTCTAGAGTGAGAATCCTCAGTTCTCAGCTCCTTCGAGACTTCTCCGGAAACTTTCCCGATTATAAGCACAGGATTTTTGCCTCTACTTCCACTACCACGACCAGCCATGCGCTGACCCTTAGGAGGGTCTTTAGCAAAATCCAGCTCGCTCAACAAAGAACTCACCGGGCCTTGGCCCTGAGAAGGGCCTTTTTCTTCGCTCCGGGAGCTTCCGCCCGCGCAAGACTCATCTCCTCTGTTCGGAGAATTTGAATGGGCCCCGACTGTGAGTCGTTCTGTTCTGCATTAGAATTTATGATTTGTTTTATTTGTGTGTCGATAAGAAAACTATTTCAATTGTGTAGTCATACGGATGTTTAAAGTTCGTGTTTTAACATTTAGATTATAATAGATTTTGAAATATGACATCACGAAATTTAGAACCTTTCCCACCGTCTCGTCACACAATGTTATACTTCGTCGACTCCCTCTGTCCCCCTTAACGGTGAAGTAATTTATCGACGGATAATCGTAAGCGAGACGGTAAGGTACCCCGAGATAGGGTGCCGGGGCTGGTGGAATTTTTAAGCATCCTTTATTAAGAATAGAATCGGGAATGCAAAATATAATAAACAAGATCAGAATTCAAATACTGTTTATTATGTTAAATAACTTTTATCGGCGAAGTATCAATAATAAAGTAAACACAATCTACGACCACTTCTCATCACCGGAATCGCAACTCACTGTACATTTATAATCAACAGGTCATTCACAACATTCACAAAACGGAGATCGAATCGCGGGCGCGGTCCGTCAGAACGAGACGTGGGACTCGAATCCCGAGTCAACGGAACGTTCGCTGAAGGGGAACACCCGGTCCGAACGGTTCGGCGATCCCGCCTCGAGCCGCGGGTCCCGCCGGGGACGCGTCTCTATCTTCCTACGCCGATCGTCGACGGCGGGACGGAGCAGAGAGCGGCCTTCCGGGGGGCGGCGGAGGCGGAGGCGGCGGCGGCGGCGACGCCACGCGCTAGCGCGACTAGCGCGGGGTCAGAGCGCGGCCACGGCGGCGCGCGCGGCGTGCGGCGCGTGCGGCGCGGTGGGTGCGTGCGGCGCGTGCGGCGCGTGCGGCAGGTGCGGCGGCGGGTCGGGCTCGTCGAGGTCGAGCGCGGCGTCGATCATGGTGGTGTCGTGCAGCAGCCGCAGCCGCGACGCGCTCAGCCCGCCCGCCCCCGGCCGCACCTCTGCGAACGACGAACGAATCAACACTCGCACGTTTCATACGTCACGCCTTAAACTTTTTGCGAACGGATATGGGACCATCCAAAAAAATTAACTGCAAAATTCATGAGATTCGATGCTGTAAAACTATCCTCGGTCCGGGAGCCCCTCGACACTCACCGTGCAGCGGCACCGGGTCGAGGTCGAGGCTGCGGTTGGCGTACGCGTGCCGCGCCAGGCCCGGCCCGTCGCCCGCCTCGAACAGGTTGGTGTAGCTGCCGCCCCCCGCCAACGCGCCCTCGCCCGCCGACGCGGGGGCGGGGGCGGGCGCGGGGACGGGGGCGGGGGCGGGGGAGGCGGCCGCGGGGGCGAGGACGCGCGCGAAGCTCGCCGGCAACTCATCCTTCACGTCGATGGTGAAGACGCCCCGCCTGAATGTCACCGTGATGAAGCAGTTCTTATACGGTTAATTCTATATCGTCAGAGAATTAATCGATCTCGACATTCTTCCGAGATATATTATTGATATTTTTTAAAGTGCTTTCGGCCTTCTTTTCCTGGGATCGTTTGAATTGAAATAGAATCGACTTTAAACTTTTAAAAAGTGAGAAATTATACTTATTGTAGAGTAGTAGGAAAAAAAAACCGCCCGACTTCAATAGCCGTTTCTTGAATAATTAAACCACTTTTAGGATAATTAATTCTAAATTATTATAATTGATTAATTTTGCATTCACGATGCTACACTGAAAAATATTCTTAATGAAAAACGTTTAAAAAAAATCTATTTTGTTCCTGACACTCTGAGATGGGACTCGAACCCATAAAGCAGTCGCCCGGATGGCGAAAGCATTTTTTATTAAAAATAATTCTAACTCTTATAAAGTTAAAAAGTCTGTTCCTTTTTTCAATTATTTTACACTTAAATTGACACTTAAATTTTTCTGTATTAAGTATATATAAAAATATAAGTATCATCAGGTATCAGAAAATCAAACTAATGCAAAATACGTCATTTTTTGTTTTTCGATTTTATAAATTTTTGGTATTTACCAAACCGCTTCCAATTATTTTGTCATAAAAAACTACCAATTATCTCATCTACTCGTAGGTTATCTATGAATTGTATATTTTTTCTAAATTAAAAAAATATATCTACCAAAACAAAATACGTGTCGAATTATAACCTCCTCCGTTTTTTTTTCGTCGGTTGAAAATAAAACGAGGATAAATGTAAAATAGTAAATAAAAACAAACGGAATTTTCACGACTTTTCTTCGGTCCCTTGTAAACCTATCATTTCATGGATCGGTCCAAACCAAACTTGTTTATTCAGTGTAGGCTGCTGCGATCACTTGTGTCGTGAATGTTGAAATATTATGCCATCGCCTTAAACCAGGGGTTCCCAACCCTTTCTTAGGTCAGGACCACTTTTATATTATTCTTGTTAGCAGGGACCACTATGTAAGTATAATAAAAATAAACTGTAATAATCAAACTGAAACTTTTTATTAGCAAATCAATAGGATATTACATAACTAGAAATAATAATATTATAAACTTCTGTAATTTTGTATTAATGTGATTTCTGAGCTTGCATTTTCTTCACGAGTTCAGCTATCCTAGGAATAATATTGTTACTTACTTTCAAACGATTCCTCGATTTGTTTTTCTCTACTAAATCGATGTTGAAAATACCATAAAATAGCGCAAGGCGATTTCTCGAAGTTTAACATAAGAAATTGCTTTTTTATACCAAAACTACTCAAGTGAATTCGATTCAAAAGCACCCTTCAGTTTCTGTCATTTTGTAATTCAATTAGTTCTTCCTGGATTTCATTGTTTTTGTCTTCCACAAGTGCTTTTATTTTAATTGCAGAACAATTATTTTCTTCAATTTTACGTAACCACGACTGAGCTTTGCAAATAAAAGCGCGAAGTTTATCTTCAAAAATAAATATTTTTGCGACGTTTTCTAATTGTTTATTTCCGGAACCTTGCAGTTGTATATTTAATTTATTTAAGGGTGTGAAAATATCCACAACATAAGCCAAATTCATTTGACATGCTGAATAAGTGAACAAATCATTCAATTTTAGTCAACAAAAAAAATCTCAACCTCTTCTAGTTCATACAATCTTCCCAACATATTACCTTTCGATAGCCATCGAACTTCTGTGTGCAAGAGAAATGCCTCATGGTCAGAGTCCATTTCAGTGCATAAGTTTTTAAAAAGGCGTGTATTTAAGGCGCTACTTTTGATATAATTTACAACTTTTATATCAATTTTCAGTGCATCATTAAGACATTCAGGAAGAGTCTTAGAAGTTAACGCCCGGCGATGTATGATACAATGCGTTGTTATTACCTTATGATTTTTCTATTTTACTAACGTTGTCATCCTTGAACGTAATCCCAACATGGCTGGAGCACCATCAGTACAGAGGGCAACGAGTTTATCCCACATAAGATTGTGTTTCTCAAAATATATACAAAGCGAACAAATACAAGTAATTGACAACAATTTGAAATGTCGATCGATTCATCAAACTGCAAGGCGAAAAAAGTCGACTTTTTTATTCTTGAAATCAGTCGCTCCTCGTGTCCAAATTTTATATAAATATTGTCATATTTTCTCATAGGCGCCATGTTATGGAAATAGAACATAAAAAATTAAACCGAATAGAAACAAAAAAAATAGTGTAAGTTTAGGTACCTATCTTAAAATGATCGTGTAAGCTAGATTAAATTAAAATTATAGCTATGTAATTTTGAAATAATATCCAAAGTTGTTTTAGTTTTCAAACAATATACTACTTTGGCACGATCCCGCTAAAAAATAAACAAAAATAGACGCATTGAAAATGTTTGGCCCGTATTTAACGATCATTTTAAATACCTACAAAAAGGGTTTATCAAAACAAAATGTTCACTTACCTATTATATTATTTTCGAACATATTCAAGAAATAAAGTTAAGAATAACGGTCAGTAATGAATGATTCACTTCCTCGCACAGATAGTAATACTAAATACTAATCCTGACACTCAAATATAACAAATGAATGACAGCGCAAATCGTAGGTTATTCTTTGCACACGCACTTTACAAGTTGAATCGTAAGCAGCGTGTAGCACCTTCATCGAGTCCCGCGTCCCGCCCCCGCCACCCGCGCTCTTCCAAGCCGCCGCGTGAATGAGGAAGTATTTAAATATAAAAAGAAAGCACCAAAAAAGCACCTCCTCTAGATGGCGACTCTAGCAAAAGTAGATTTTTGCAGGATACGAATGGACCAAAGATAGTCATTTCCGTTCCTTTTAACTAACATAGTAAAAAATTGAAATTCGCAAAGTTCGAAACTTAAATATCAATACAAATACGAAGAGCTACAAATAGAAAATGAGTTCTGTATTGAGTTTTGAAAACTAATTTACTTTTAGACATGAAAGACAAAGGAAGGGTTGTCATGGAGAAATCAAGAAAGTACCGTAGCGACATCTAGTTCAATTTCGGCAACTAATGGTTTTTTTAAATACTTCCTCATTGTCGAACTAAAACGGCTCACTGCGCGCTAAATTTAAAATTATTCGCCGACCGTATTTGTACTTCTGTGGACCACTGGTTGGGAACCAACACAAACCGACAAGAAACTCGACAACTCCAGAGTTCTTCGCCCCGTTTTATTTCATAGCAAGGTCCAACGATACGTATCCATATATATATACATAAACGTTTTGGCCCTCCGATGACGTCGACGGGGGCGTGTATGTGAAATCGAGCTCGCTAACGCAAAATATTTAATTAGATTCAGAGTATAGGCCATCGGGGCGATATTCAGTTTTCGCTTTTTACATAAAAAAAATGATCTCGCTCACTCTACACCCGATAGTGTGAATTCTCCAAATTATCGAAAATTTATCGGTACAACTCGACATCGGGTTCGGTCGTCGAACGACATCTGGGGAACCGAACCGGCGACGATTCACAAGATTTTTCTTCTACAAGTTCGCGGTCGACCGAGCGGTGTTCTCTTTCTCAACACGAGGGGCGCGATCTGAAGTCGACTCACCTGTCGATGAGACTGGGCGCGAGGGGCCCGCACAGCACGTGCCAGCAGTTGGCGCACGCGTTGCCGCGCGAGTACGGGTTCGGGTTCGAGACGCCGCGCCGCGTCGAGAACGACCCTTTTATCTGCGAACAGAACGCGATGACAGAGAGGGAAGCGCATCGAGAGGTCCGCGAAACGAACGACCGGGCGAGCGACTCACGTCTTCGTTGGTGGTCTGGTCGGTGGAGGCGAGGTACGTGTGGAAGCCGGCGAGGCCGAGCACGGACCAGACGGAGAGGAAGCAGACGGCGGCGACCAGCGCCGAGGCCGGCGACGCGCGCAGCGCTGCGCCCAGCCCCGCCCCGCGCGCCTCCAGCGCCAGGTGCGCCACCGCGCACGCGAACACGAACACGGCCAGGAACGACAGCGACACCACGAACGTGTAGAAGTACCGGTAGTTGCGCTTGCCCACGCAGTTGCCCACCCACGGGCAGTGGTGGTCGAACCGGTCCACGCAGTTGTCGCACAGCGAGCAGTGCGAGGCGCGCGGCGGCCGGAACATCTTGCACGTGAAGCAGTACTTGAGCTTCACGGGCCGGCCGCGCACCAGCACCTCGCGCGCGCGCGGCGGCGGCCGGCCCGCCTCCCCCGCGCCCGCGCCCCCGCCCCCGCCCCCGCCCGCGCCCGCGCCCGCCTCCAGCGCCGCGGCCTCGGCGGCGGCGGCGCGCGGGATGATGCCCGGGTCCGACAGCGCGGTCCGCAGCAGCGCCGACATCGTGAACAGGAACAGCGCCGCGCCCGCGACGGGCACGGCGGGGGACACGCGCGCCGCCAGGAACGGGCAGTCGAACGCGAAGTGCAGCGCGCACGTGCTGCAGATGAGCGCGAGCGTGAGCACGAACACGCCCGGGTGGGGCGCCGTCATGAGGCGGCCGTCGCACCAGAACCGATTGCGGCCGGCGAACACCTCCCACTTGCGCGTCACGCGCCGCGACGCCATCGCGGCATCACCGACTCTGCCCCCCCGCCCGCCCGCCCGCTCGTCGGGGCCGCCCGAACGGTGTCCCTGATGGATTTTCTTCCTATTATACGGGTCGTGTCGTTCCCGAATCGATATTAACGAGTCCCTCTTCGTCGTTAATATATTTATATAGTTCGGATAGAAAGATGCAGAATGTGTATCGGACTACTTTCTTATAAGCTTTTTTACGAGCCATCGTTAACTTGCCTCGTTAATATGTATGTTAGTTAGTAAAATCTTGGAACTCAAATTTGACCCACTTCCCGATGTCCGAGAGATTTGAAATTTAGCATAGACATGTATGTCAGATGACAATATTATAACGTCGGTAAGCGAATATAGTGATGAAGTCGGTAGGTGGTGATGGTGGAAGGTGAATAAGAATTTGGTGATGAAATGATGCGACTGCATCATGTTTGGGCTCGTTAGATCCGCCTTTATGAGAACTTCGGTCTTGAATGCTTTCGAGGCTAAGGTCTGCTGATGATAGAGCTGGTAAATGGTCATGGGAACTGAGCGATGAAATAATTCAACTGCATCCTACTTGAGCTCTTTAGATCTGTCTTTATGAGAACAACAACATATTGAGACGAAAGTAAAAATTTTTATTTTTTTTTTAAACTAGCTTTTATTTCTGCACACTAAAACGTAAATAAATAAGCATGTAAAAAAGTGTGTATTTTCTTGTCTTTGATTTCATTCGCGATTTCACAATCTCTATCAGAATTAAATGACAATTATTTTATCAATATAACTCGAAAATTCTTTTAAACCTTAACTACTGGGTTACCAAGAGTTATACAGATTAGTAAAATGATCCCGTAACTCTAAAAATACAGGTTAATATTATTTATTATCAGGATCTTTAAGGATCATGTTTCATTTCTAATCCTATTTATTTAATTGGCTACTCGGCTGATCAAAGGTCCGCTATGCAATTGAATGGTGCTATTTAATTAAATGGCTAGCCGCCTATTTGGATGGCTGATTTAACCACATGGCTGTGACCTATTTTCTTTTATTTATTTCAAAATTATCTAAACTAATGTATAGTTTAATTAAAGTAGTCGCCCAGATTACAAAAGTTTGTGGGTGTCAGTACCATCTTAATTTAATTTAGTAAACATTTTTCACGGGAAATTAATTTCATGGTATGGAAAATTTACATCAGTACAGAATTTTGAATGAAAAATTGATAAAATATAGCCACTACAGTTGCCGACTATGGAGGGAGTGGAGGGGGTGGTGAGCCCCGAGCCTTCAGGAGGCCTAGGGGCCTCCAAATGGCTTCACCTTTCCTCCAAAATCATAATAATATAATAAAATTAAAGTTGTATATGAATAAAGCTATGTCACCACAATATAAAAATATATATATTGCATCTGAAAGTTAAAAATAGATTGAAGACCAACAAAAATAAGACAAGCCACAAGATGAATATAGACAGAATACATGGGGATTAGACTTTCATAGTCATTTACATTGGATTAATAGCTTACTACAGAATTGCTACTGTGAATGAGAAGCAAAAAAATTATAACAGGTTATAAGGGCATGCTATAGAGGACACTGGACAGTCTTGCGTAGAAAGTTATAACTTCCACTGAAAAATTTAATATGTATATGGCATTAGAACTTAAACTTATAACTTAAAATTTATAAAAGGAATAATTATTTTGTGGATGATTTTTATTTATTCAGCACATACTTTCACATACTTATATATTACATTTGAAAGTATCTTAAATTACTATTATACCTGACAACTGAATATAGTTACAATATCTTCATTCCAATAGTGTAGATAACGTATATTGATACGAGCGTGATTGATATTTGAGATAAGAAATTCATGAAATGAATTAATAGCATAAAATAAAAACTAATGGGAGGAGTACCTGAGCAGAGTTTGTTGAGTAGAGCACTTTTTATACAGATTCCCACTCCTCAATTGTCGAATTATATGAAACGTTACTTTGACTTCAATCGGTGATCTCATAAACAGGAATACACACCTTGATGCAGGTAAAACGTAAAGCGACGAACGACAGTAAAACTGAAGTGCTATTCTTGCGTCGACTCAGTATTTTAACACTAAAGTTGTTAAAATTTAAGCAGAACTACAATTATGACGTGCAAAAAGTAATAATATATTTGCAGTATATAACAATATCGTAAGAACGAATTTAGGTACACATACAAACTATTACTTTAATTTTAAAACTTTCTATTGTGTAGATGAAGACAGTTTTTTTAATCACAGCAAAGAGTAAATAAAATAAATGAGTAAATTAATTAAATCCATAGAGAATCACAGACTTATTACCAAAGAGTAAGAGCAACAGACTATTTATGAAACACTAATGTAATGAGGAGTAGGGTATTTGACACTATTAAAAATAAGTTGCGTATTCAACTAGTTGGTCATCCTGTTAGATAATAATCTAATAAAGTTTATTTCTTAGAATATGCAGATAAAATATGTTCATCACCAGCCCTTTTACGTCCCCACTGCAGGGGCTCAGGCCTTCCTTATGGATGGTTAAGGAGGATGGGCCATGACCACGCTGGACCAATGTGGATTGGAGGGTAAAAATATGTTCAGCTTTAGTAAAATAACATAAAGAAAATGCAACATTATAGACGTATTTTATTATTGTTTCTATACGTGTAAAGACCACAAACGTGACATTGGCGGAGTTGTGTAAATGCAAATAGGCCATGAATTAAAAAAGAAGAAGAAGAAATTTCACTGTCATTAACGACAGATGATTGTCATTGTCACGTCATGCATGTGTCAGTCAATCAAAATGAGTACATGTTACGTTACCTAATATTTTGTTTTATTAAAAATAATTAATTAATTAAATAAGAAAACTTATGTTTCAAAAATGCTAAGCGAGATCTATAATTAGTATAATTACAATTAAATAATTATTGTGCTGAATGTGAAGAAATGATTTTATATTGAAAATCGTACCAATATCAGCACAATGTTTAATAAAATAAGTCAAGAAATGTTTCGAAGATGTCTGTGATAATCTTTTGAAAGCCATGGGAGTCATCGATGTGGACGCATCGCAGCGCGAGGCGCTGATTGTGGTAGGCCTGTGCCTAGCGTGGTACGCTACTAGCTCGGCCAGCAACGTGGCGGGAAAGGTGGTGTTGACAGATTTCCCGTATCCTATGACGGTTACTATGGTGCAACTGTTATCAATCGTCGTGTATAGCCCTCCAGCGTTCGCTCTGTGCCGTGTGCGTCGAGAGACAGAGTTTCCTCGTCGCTATTATTGGCGTACGCTGGTGCCACTTGCCTTTGCCAAGTTCCTCACTACAGTCTGCTCTCAAGTTTCTATATGGAAAGTCCCAATTTCATATGCTCATACAGGTAACCTCTTGGAAGAAATCAAACTAATAGATTTATCAATAAGTAATTCAATAATGGTAGTGTAAAAGAGCAATAGTAAATGCTATTGGTATAAACTAGATTAAATTTGGTTAGTAGCATATTATGAGTATAATTTTATTTCTTGGATTACAAAATAATTATGTTAAAAGAGTGGTACAACAGTATGACACCAACATCACCCCTGTCCACGATAAGCTACCTTTTTTTACCTACATCTTATCTAAACAATAAAATTAGTACTCGTGATTGATAACAGTTTAATTCTGGTGATTGCCTTTATCTACATGCTGTACTTTAAATTAATTTTTCTATGGCCTCACACTCTGTTGCTAAAATGGTCTTTAAGGTATAACAGGGTTCATAATCATCAAGATAATATGCATAAACCGAGCGTATTGTGTAGCTTCCTGTTGGTGAATGAATTTTATAATCAGTCCAATAGTTTCCGAGTCTATCCGATAATATGAGTATAAATTATTGGAAAAAATGATGTCGAGCAAAGAAACATAATCTCCATTCCTATTATATAAAAAGTATCAATATCACTAAAATGCATTAATTTTCTTTTTCAAATATAGAATGGGATAAATAATAATTATCTCAAAAGCGACTTATTTTCAGCTGAATCTGCGGTTCGGTAAAAGTTAAACCGAATACTATTCGGTATTCGAAACCACTATTCGGGGCATCTCTACTGATGTGTTTAAATTATCCTCGATACCAAAACGATCGTATCGAAGGAACCCTGAGCATTATTTAAATAATGTAAACGTAACCTTTAAATGTCTTCCTGCGAGAAGCGTATAGTATCGCACACACGCGAAACTCGTTTAAGAATAAAAGTGTCTCATCGAGCGAAGCTTCGAATCAACATACGCGGAGGAGTCGTTTCGTTTCGAAATAAAGATAATATTCGCGCGCGACATTCAGATCTGAACGCATTTCAGTGAAAGCGACGACTCCGTTGTGGACGGCGGGCCTGGCGCGCGTGCTGTTCGGGGAGCGGCAGCCGGCGCGCGTGCAGGCGGCGCTGGTGCTGATCGCGCTGGGCGTGGCCGTCGCGTCCGCCACCGAGCTGCGGTTCGACTCGCTCGGCCTCGCCGCCGCGCTCGCCGCCGCCGCGCTGCTGAGCCTGCAGCACCTGTACTCCAAGCGCGTGATGCGCGACACGGGCGTGCACCACCTGCGGCTGCTGCAGGCGCTGGGCCGGCTGGCGCTGCTGCTGTTCCTGCCGGCGTGGGCGGCGGCGGACGGCGCGGCTCTGTGGGCGGGGGCGGCGCCGCGGGCCGGCTGGGGCGGCGGCGGCGGCGCGCTGCTGCTGGCGGACGGCGCGCTGGCGTGGCTGCAGGCGGTGCTGGCGTTCAGCGTGCTGTCGCGCGTGTCGCCGCTGGCGTACGCGGTGGCGTCGGCGGCCAAGCGCGCCGCGGTGGTGGCGGCGTCGCTGCTGGTGCTGCGCAACCCCGCCACGCCGCTCAACCTCGCCGGGATGGCGCTGGCGGGCCTCGGCGTCTTCGCCTACAACCGCGCCAAGCTGCTGCGCCCGCCCCCGCTGCCCGTGTGACGAGCGATACTGTTTATTGTGCGGCGAAGCCGTCGGAGATTATTTTCAATAATAAAGTATTATTTTTGATTCTTCGGTGATTTCATTATCGATATCGATCTCCTTGTATAAATTGACCGATATCTAAGAGTCCCGTCGGATCCGATTCCGAGCGGACGGTGAAGTGGTCGGTGATAAATATGTATAGTGATTTTTTTTTTCATTATAGTGGTGACTCGGCTAGTTTTGGCTTCTCTTGGTTGTCGAAAGTTTACCGCTTGCGCCCATCGTTGTTTCTGTTGCGCAAACGTACGCGACCTTATCCGTGCCCTCGCCCGGGTTCTCTGCCTTTTCGGCGAAAATCGTCTGGCAGATCATCGTTTGCCAATCGACGTTTCGCAGAATTTTATTTCGCCGAATAATCATTTGCCAACTATATCACTCAGTTATGTTTTATTTCCCAACTTAACTTTTGCCAAACTGTACGTTTGGTCTGGCTTTTATAATGACACTTTTCACAAGGCCAACTTTCAAGTAGCGAACGTTTCAGATAGAGTAATATTCATTTAGTTATATATTGTTTACCACCACCACCACCAGCCCTTTTACGTCCCCACTGCAGGGGCTCAGGCCTTCCTTATGGATGGTTAAGGAGGATGGGCCATGACCCTCCACGCTGGCCGAATGCGGATTGGAGGGTATTAACGACTGCAAATGCAACCGGGACCAACGGCTTAACGTGCCTTCCGAAGCACGGAGTAGCTCGAGATAATTTTTTTTTTGGTCACCCATCCCGTGACCGACCCTTGCGAGAGTTGCTTAACGACTACGATCGCGGGCCGCGGCGCTTATCCACTACGCCACCGAGCTACACCAAATTGTTTACCAAATAATATATTAAGGAAGGTTTCGTTTAGTAACTAACTATGTAATATAATGTGGGTAAGCGTAAACTGACAATGTAGGAAGGTACAAATAAATTGACTCATAGGCGATAAGTGTTAAATTCATTGCGTGTGGACTGTTACTGTGTTATATGTTATTTGTGTAAAATAATAATGAGTGAGTTTAATGATGAGCGCTCTGTTTTTAATACTTCAAGAGGCGGAGTTAAGTTATTTAAAAATGGATTTACGTACGAAAAGAGCAAACAATCGAATAATATTTTTTATTGGAGTTGCGAACTGCGACGAAACAAGATATATAATTGTGCTGCAACTGTAAGCACGAAATTATGTGACAGTATTCACGAAGTGTTAAAGTGTCAGGATAATCACAACCATGAGCCCGATCCAACCAGGAAATGCGTAAGCGAATTCAAAGAAAAATTAAAAAGTTATTCGTTAAAGACATGTAAAATATTACAAAATGCTAAAAGCACTGTGTCCACGAATGTCTTAGAATGTTGCCGTCCACGTCTGCATTAAAACAAGTAATTTATCGCCATATAAGAAAACAAAATGCTATAAAAGAGCCCACTGATATTACTTTTGAGATAAACAGCACATACACAAATATTAAAAACGAAAATTTTATCATAAAAGATCATACATTCGATAGGAATAAAAGGATTTTGCTGATATCCACACTAAATATGATATCAATTTTCAGTCGTGCGACATACTGGCTTTTAGGTGGCACTTTTAAAGTTGCGCCCAATATATTCAAGCAGCTATATACCATACATGGGAATATTCTTACGGACAATAAAAAAACATTTCCGTTATGCTTTTGTTTGTGCACTAATAAAGATAAACGCACATATGATACAATGTTTGAACTATTAATTGAATACGGCAAAGAACACGGTATTAATCTATCACCAAAAGTATGTGTGTTAGATTTTGAAAAAGCTGCTATACTAAGTCTTCGTTCAATTTTTGAAGAAGTTTATTTACAAGGATGTCATTTTCATTTGGGACAAATCATATACAGGTGGACGTTGTTATTATTGTATTTTTTTTCCATAATTATTTTTCTAATGTTGCTAATATTTAAGTGCCCTGTGTAGTAAAGCGATTCGGTTCTGGCACTTCGCCGGCCGCTGCCGCAGCACGCTCGCTTCGCTCGCTCGGCTCGTGCGTTGTTGGTCGCAGTTCTAACCTAACCTAACCGATTTCTTACGATTTCACCTCAACTACGTTCCGCACTTTGAAATTTTGCAAATGGTATATAAATTTTTGTTGTTATATGTACTTATTACAAGTTTTTATTTATTTCAGGCAAGTTCAAGACCAGGGTTTCGCCAAAAGATATGCAAGCGACATCCAGTTTAATAAAGAGGTGAAGTGTTTGTTAGCACTCAGTTTTCTTGAGGAATCTGAAATATACGTATATTTCGAAAGTGTCTTAAAAAGTTTGAAAGATCCAGATTGGCAACAATTAGCGCATTGGTTCGAAAACAATTATGTACACGGAACATCAACCACACGACCTAAATATCAGCCTAGATTTTGGAGCTGCTATGAAACAAACAAGATGAATATACCACGAACACAGAACTCGGCCGAAGCCTGGCATAACAAAATAAACAATATTATTGATAAAAATCACCTAGGTGTTTATGAATTGATAAAACAATTAATAAAGGAAACCGTTGCCAACGAGGGGGAAATAGAAAATATATTAACAGGTGCCCCACCAGAACCCAAGAAAAAAAAATACTTAGACAAAGACGAAAGAATCAACAGAATTCTTGAACACAAATCTTCATATTCACTTGAAAAATTATTAATGTGCATTGCTGCTAATTTGAAGTGTTAATTTTTTTTTGTAATTCTTTAATAAAAATTGCATATCGAAATTAGTTTATTTTATATCATAATATAAATGTACGAAAAGGGTACTGTTATACAGACGAAACGTTATTCGTCTAAAAGTTGTCTGGCCTAGTGAAGGATTTGATAAATGATAAGTGCCCGGAACGTGTTCTGTCATTACAATAATGAGCTTAACAATAATTCTACCAAATGAAACATACAAAAATTTGACAATCATTAGTTGTCAAAGTGAAAATCAGGCGATCCGTTGGTTGGCAAGTGATAATCCGCAAAAAAAATTTCGGCAAGAAGGCAGGATACCCCTCGCCCGGCCTGTTGGTGGTGACCTAGACACCCTCCTGGCAAGTTTGTCCGCAGCATCGTTGCCAACTTTACTTTGTTTGTCACGACTAGTTATTGTTGACCGTTGTGACATTGGTAGATTGGTCCAGAGTGTACTGTCCGACAGGATTCTTATTTCGTTTTGTTCTACCTTCCTCGCCTCGATTGAAAGATTTTTGGTTTTGACCCTGAGGGCATTGGTATATGTATAATAAAGCTCAGGTAAGTATGTGCCAGCTTCAGTACCATAATCGGTTTTTAATCTGTATGTATTTACCTTAAGCTCCTTTATGCCGGGGCAGTCTTTGTCGGATTTTTCCAACGATATTTTTTACTTTTTCTCGAAAATATATTGTTTTGGAATTTCATCCAGAATTATCCTATGAACTTCTCTACTTCGGACCCGTTTACGTCGCTGCCGTAAGCGTGGTTCGCAGTGTTGGTGCAGCAAGCTGCTCTCTGGAACTTTTAGATTTTTTTTACCTATGGTAGTTACTAGTTTTGCTCTGGACCACCAGGCCACCGCGCCATACGTTATTTGTCGTCTGATTAAAGCATTGTATAGCCATAGAGTGATTTTAGACGACAGACCATGGGGTCTGGGTCTGTTTCTAGGCAGAAAATGGTTTCTGCCTATCACATTGATCAGATGCAATTAGCGCTGCTTGTTTTATATTGTAGACGTTTGTTCCATGACGATTTATCGTATAATATGAAGCTCAACATGCCAATTCTGTCAATGTTTACGTAATAATCGCATCTCAATAGAATCACAACTATTTGCAGTTTGTCTACTTATCTTCCTAAAGTCCTATATTATATATCACCATTGATTTGTGAGGAAGACAATGCACTAATAATATTGACCTCGAGTAGATAGTACAAAGGCAAAATGCAAATAGTCGAGGTTCTTACGTAAACGTTAGCAGAATTGGCATACAGGTATTTGCCCTCTGTTGCTAGGGCAAGTGCAGTACCAAATAATTTTGGAAATCTAGCCTTTATATAAATTGGACGTAGTTACACAAAAAGGATCCAATCCACAAATTGGTTGAAAATGAGTTAAGTATACCAAAATGTCCATTAGGAACTATACTTTCATATAGGAAAAAAGCTGTTATAAATATTTGAAGTTTTTTTCAATGGTAGTTACCATCCCACATCTTTGGTAGTTTCATATTTAAGTTCCATGAAAACGACTCAAACTTCTTGGTTCCATATAGTAAAATAGCAAACTAAAGGCACTAATCTTGGTTAAAAATTACCTTTATTGTATTTTTTTTTATCAAAACGCTTGAATAATTTTTGTTTAAATGTAAGTAGGAAGGTAATTTTAGGTAGTGAGAATACATTTGACATTAAAAATTAAAAACAATAAATATAAAGAACCTTTGATAAATAGTTTTTATAATTAAATTTTGGTGTTTCAGTTAATTATTCTATTATTTCTTCATTTGGATCGTTTTTGAGAATTGTTTAGGATCCAAAGATACTTTAACCTTTATATTTTAATAACTACTGATGGTTCAGTTAAAATGACATTATAATAAGATAATGTAAGTAGTTTTCTATGCTATTAGATAAAAATATAATACACAAACATGTTACATCAACATGCAAATACAGTTTAAACTTCAATTGTCTATATCTCAAAAGTAACTTTTTTTGGGATGGATCCTTTTTGATTTACGTCCAATTAATAAAATTGTAATATGATAAGATAAAATTGTAATATACTGGTAAAAATACCAGTTTGTCTTGATTTGTTGTGTTTCTTGTTAAAGAAAAGTAGGTAATATAAATACTTAAATAATAATCTAAACAATACCCTCCAATCAGGGTTAAGGCCCATCCTTTTTAACCTTCCACAAGATTCCATGCTAATATCTATGAATATTCTGTGAAAAATCAAAGATTGTAGCTTATAAGGGATTTTACAGACAGAGAATGCTTTGGATAAGAGATATTAAAAGGATTTTATGACAAATGAGCATTTTGAAAAAATGCCGAAAACCATACTATTTTATATAATAATTATTTTAATTCATTTGAATTCACAATGCTGTATTTATATTTATCTTATAAATAAAAAACATACATAGCATATTTGCTTGGTTACTGAGAAAACATGCCTATGCATTATTTGAATTTCAGAACCAATACATGAGATACCTATTGGGAATCAATTTATTAAATAGTCTTGAGATTACCAACTAATATCTACAAATATTATAAATTACAATATTGATTGAAATAAGAGGTTTTGAAATTGAAACAATGACTCATAAAAAAAACTCAGGTCTAGTTTTAATTTCAGACATTATACCATGTTCCACTAGAGGTGTTGTGAATCTGTCAAATCGGTTCCCGGAGCACACATACACTGGCCGCTTCAAGAACGATGAAAGCCTTCGTGCCATTGCTGTGCCAATGTCCTCAGTACCTAGCAAAGTCGTAGCGATAGCTGTCCTGCTGCTCGATCCGTTACTAACATTTGTTGACATTCCTAATGCTATTTCATTGAGTTCACATTGACTGTTGCCCAGATTGCCTACCCAAATTAGTAAGGAGTCGATCATTTTCAATACAGCAACTGTACATAGCACTTCGCCGCTAATTATTTTGAACTGATGTACATTCCAGTTAGGAGTTTTATACACTATTTTGCATCGAGAAGTGACTACACGAGGAGTTCTTTCTAAGTTCATTTCGTCTTTATCGTCAACGGAATAACCAATTAATTAAATAAAAACACCAGTTTAGCGGTCTAGGTCTAGTCACAGAACAAAATCAGGGCTATGACACTGTAGTTTCAAAATGTTCCGTTTTGGCGCTGCAATCAACTGCGGTACGCCGCCATCTTGTGACGTTTGCCATTCAGTGTTATTGTGACGATAACAGAGTTGAGTGTTATGGTGTTTTGTGTATTTCCTCGCTTTTTGCTTGAGTTGAGATCCAAAATATCCAATTTCTCCTGTGTTATTTGTTACATTACTTTCAGTTTCTTAGTGTTTGACTGTATAAATTGTAAATTTATCGTCATGGTACTATTAAAATGTTGTGTCGACGGTTGTAACGCAACGAATAAGACGCACCGGCTTTTTAGTTTTCCGAAGAACGATGATTTAAGGAAGCTGTGGATGTCTTTCCTAGTGCCAACGAATTCGCTCCTTATCGGACTCTCGAAAGAGCAGTTGCTTCGGAAACGTGTTTGTGAAAAACACTTCGACAAACAACAGTTTGACGAACGTGGCCAAAGACTTCGATATTCTTATCCATGCTTGTTTACCGAAAACGAAATAGCTTATGGTATTCCGCTTTCGTCTCGTAAATCCGGTGAGTACATTTAATACCTACATATTTTATTGGACTAATAAAAGCTTTTAACATGAAAATAGTTTAAATTTATTTGAAATGTTCAGTATGCATTCTTTGTGGCAATTTTTTTTCTCTTCATTGCTTCATTTCTCTTTTATACTACAGTTAGAACTCTGGTAACTGAGGTTTGTTTGATCAAGATTATCTAACATGATTTTATAGTATTACAACATCATTACATGGTATGAAATAAAGTCGGTTTTTTTTGTCTGTAGCCTTTGTTAAAAATGTGTAAAATAGAGGTGAAAAATGAATATATTAAATTCAATATTTATAAACTGTTTCAGTGACTAATGCTCTAAGTGATCATAATTATTCTAAGAAGAAAGTTGATAAGGATGATGAGGTTGCAAAGTGTTCAATCAATATAGGAAGGGCAGGTATGCATACTATATTCCAATTATCCTATAAAAGTAGAGCCATTGATTATGGAAAGACAGAATTGTATGAAAAATAGCATAGTTTATTTTAAATACAAACAATAACTTGTTAAGTCAAAATGTTGTAATAAAAGTAAGGCAGTGACTCAGCAAATACAAATAATTGTCAATGGGTGTTTTATAACTATATAAACAAGGCTATAAAATAATCTATAAAATGATCAATATAAAATAGGAGACTTAAAGTTAAGAATATTTATTATTTATAAATTAGTTTGACTTGAACTACTTATATTTAATAAAATATTTACTTTTGGGCTGCATATCAATTGGCTGTTATGGTGTCCTGTACTTATAATAAAATTAAGATTCCATTTTTATATACATTTTTGCAAATAAAATATTCTTCTTATTGATGGGAAAATAGAGTGATATTATTGGGAAGTTGTTTTTGAGCCTAAAATAGCAATATTTATTATAGAAACATATCTTATACTTTCATTTTAATATATTTTTGAGAAATTGTCTATAACCCTTCTTACATTTGCTAAAATGTCAGTTAATTGATTATTCTATTATTGTGGATTATAGTGTTAATTAATTGTTGCAGTTCAATACACCTTAAGTGATCATGATTACTACAAAGTGATGGATTATGAAGATAATGAGGATTCAAATTCTTTATTGGTCAGTGGATGGGCAGGTATGTTTTCTTTTATCCTATTTATAAACTTTTAATATTATGTTGTGAAACTTTTTAAAAACTTGTATTTTTATTTTCCAGAAGAGAATTTTTATGAATTTCCTTCATGCTCAAATTCACAACTGCCGTCTTTAATCTTGGAAAGAGAAAGTGGTAAGTGATTATATTTTTGTTATTGTATATTGAATTGCTTCTTATTTTAGTTATTGTTCTTCTTTCACAAATATGCAATTCCCTATTTATTCTGAATACATGTAAGCTAGCAACGAAATTTGACAATCTAAAATGCTTTCGGTGGTTTTGTATTTTTACGATTTTTTTTTATTTTATTTCCAGAATTTCATTCTAAACACTCAGTAGAGGTTGAAACCATCCAAGAAGATAAAAATTGTTTTCCACAAAGACACACCCACAAAGGTACATTTATACTTTTGATAGTATGTATTAGTTTAAATAAAAGAGCATTGCAATTGTATAGATTTATTCTATTTCTTTTCACTTCTGTTTTTAAATACTGTCAATTTGTGATAATAGTTAAAATTAAATGAAACTTTTTCATTTCATTTCTTCAGGTTCAGCGAGGAAAAGGCTATCCTCCCAGAAAAATAAATTTAGAAAAGATGTTTCTAAAGTTGCATCAAATAGCATCGGGCAGACAGCAAAGGAAAGACTTGAACAAGCTGCACAATTTGCAAATAATCGGCACTTATTTCAAAACTTCAACTGCTTAACAAAACAGGCACAAACATTTCTGTTAATGCAGTTGAAGCAAAGTGGAAAAAACAAAATGGCTAGAAGATTCACTCTAGATGAGAAATTAATAGCTTTAATATTAATGAAGCAGAGCCCTAAGTCGTATAAATTATTAGAAAATATGTTTTCTTTGCCAAGCAAACGAACATTAAATCGCCTGTCAGAAAAGATCATTATAAGACCAGGCCTGAATATTAAAATTTTTGATTATGTGCGAAATCATACAAAAAATTGGGACCAACAAAAAAAGCTTTGCACTATTGTCTTTGATGAGATTTCTTTGACACCTCATTTGTCATATGATGAAAAAACTGATGAAATCCATGGATTTGTTGATGTAGCTGGAGAACGAAAACTAAGATTTAGTGACCATGCTCTCGTATTTATGGTCAGAGGAGTATGTTCTTCTTGGCGACAAACAATAGCATTTCACTTTTGTGAGGGAACTGTTTCCTCAGCAGCACTTCAAAATATTTTGAAAGAAATTATAACACAAGTAGCAAAGACTGGGCTTATACCTTTGGGTTTGGTATGTGACCAAGGGTCAACATTTAGGACTGCAATAAAAAATTTAAGAAAAGACACAATACAGATGCGAAAAGTTCACAATAATGCAGATGGTGAGACATTAATAGTTTAAATTATATTTTTAAACATATTTCACTCATATTTTTAAACCTTTTTGTAATTAAATACAAAATTTTACTCTGTTATTGCACTAAATATTAACTAAAATTAGAACAAATACTTTAAGTAATTCAACAGTCTGTCATATATAATAAACTTTAATTTGATATAATTATGCCCATTGTGTTTAAAATAAAATAATGTTGATTTTAATTTATTTTCAGATGGTACTATTCACATTGCTGGATATAATTTAAGCGTATTCTTTGATCCACCTCACCTTTTAAAGGGATTACGCAACAATTTCTTAAATAAAAATATAATTTGGGACCAAAGAACTGCATCATGGAAAGATATCCAATTTATATATGATTTGGACATTAAATTAGGGCATACCAGGACCTTACCGAAATTAACAGCTCACCATGTCAACCCTGATAAGAATAAAAAAAATGAAGGTCAGCGTGGCGGCTCAAGTTTTCAGTTTTCGAACAGCTGCTATGTTAAAATATACCCATCAAATGAGTAAGTTTATATAAATTGTTTCAAATACTAGAATACATATTTCAAAAAAATAATAACATATGTATTTTGTATTTTACTTTTGACTGACTGACTATTATATACAAACCAATGCTGAAACTTATTTCAAGATCCTTAAAACCAGTTCTGATTACATTTCCACTCTTTCTTCTAATGTATTATTTCATGCCGTGTGTTTGCGTTACGGGTATTCTACACGCCGCGGTATTATACGCGTGCAGGTGAACGTGCGCCTTTATGTCGTTTTCTGGACACATTCAACAAAACGTTTTCTCATGTAGACATTTTTGCAAGCAATACATATCAATCTAAAAAGTCAATTAGAGAACAACTGGTTTCCTTACGCACTCTACTAAACTACTGTCTTCTAGATAATTTTTTTTTTTTTTCAATGTTTCAACCTAATTTTAGATGCTTTGTTTTATATCGATTTTAACACGATTTAGTAACATGTGGATAGCGGTGTGGGTTTCACAATGACCTATACATGTTTATTGTAACATATCATTGTATTACCATGTATTGTGTTAACCGTTTGTTGTCCCAAATAAAATAAAATAAAATTTTCATACAATGATGCAAAAAAATAATAAGAAATATTTCTGATACATTTGTTGATGTATATATACTCACTTTTAATTTAATTTTCAGATAATTTTCATGGGCATACGTCAGGCAGTATGGCAACAACTGCAGAAGTAGTTGAATTTATCGACAAACTGTTTGACAGTGTAAATGGTTATCCTGGTGGTGCAATCAAAGGCAAACTACGAATAGCTGTAAAACTTAACTCACCTCACAAGCAATTTTGGACAGAAGCCATTAGGAAAATAAAACATTTAAAATTTGAAGACATAAGCAGTAAATTAGCCCTGCAATCTGGAAAACCTCGATTTGTGCGAGTACCATCACTTGATGGTTGGATAATAACGCTAGAAAGTTTTATTAGGATAACTAAATTATTATTTGAAAAATATGGAGTAGCATACTATTACCCACGCAACATAAACCAAGACCCACTAGAGAATTTTTTCGGACGTGTGAGGGCTCCTCACACGTCCTGGCTGTAATATAAATCCAGATGCAAATACATTTATATATACATTCAAATCATTATTATTGTCGAATGTATTAAGCCCTCACTCAAAATTTGCAAACTGTGAAGTGGATAGTGGAGACACATTGATTGATGGAAATTTTCTGTTTCAAGACTGTCATCAGGAAAATATAAAAAATATTAACATTAATTGTGCCTCAACACCATCCACTTCACAGGACAACAAATATAAAAAAATAACAAAAGATGAGGTGGTTTTAGAAAAAATTAAAGTCCAGTGCTCGGCATATACTGCTGGCTTTATATGTAGAAAAATGTCCAAATGTATAAATTGTAAAAGCTGCTTGAAAACTTACACAAGCAGTTCTACAAAGGAAAATATTCATGCCTATATTCAACATAGGGAATACAAAATGTTAAAAAATAGTAATTTAGTTTACCCTAATTCAAAAATGCTGATCATATACAGGGATGCAAGTAATTATATACACAATTATTTAAATAGCAATGGCAATAAAAAAAACGTTAAAAAAAGTCTAATTATATTATTGAACGACAAATTGAAGTTTTCCTGGTTGGGGTGTAATAATAACCACACAAATTTGTTAAAGAATAATTTCCTGAACAATATTATAAGGCTTCATGTCCATAATTGGTGTAATATTTTGAATAAAATATTAAAAGGTGATGTTGAAGAAAAATATGTAAATAAAATGGGAAATATTCACAAAATTGCATTTGATAAATACAAAAGTTATCGATTAAGAAAAAAGAAATTAAATAAATAATTTAAATAAGCATTTTTTATTTCATTTAGCTTCTAAGAAATAAACCCAGCAATATATTAGATTTTCGTTAAAAACTAGTACATCCCTAATATATCGATAGTTTATTAACCGACTAGTAAGCACTAGTCTCGAATGTCAAACTTGACAATGCTACACTAGCGCCAGAACGGATCAATTTGAAACTAGGATGAAAATTTACTGTCGCATCTGTACTACTAATCCTTAATCTGTGAACAAAATTATGTTACGTAGGAATGGGCAAAAACTATCGATATTTTTTTCTATAAATATCGATATAAATAAGCGATAAATTTTCCCGTGATATATCGGCTTTCGATATTTATTTTCAGATATCAAATTCGTATCAAAATCGATATATTTTTTTAATTTCTGCTGTCTGCACATGCGTCACATCATGTATTTCTTCAATTTAGAAAAAGAGTAGGTGGACAGTAGGCCGTTATGAGTTTAGTCTATGACCTGTTTGTGTTTTTTGTTTGTCTTTTTATTTGACAGTGACACTGCTTGTTGGTTTAGTTGGTATCATTGAGTGTACTCCTGATATCAATATCAGAGAAATGCACGTTTGTTTGAACAATCTAATTTTGGTTCTGTTAACAATGTTGTTTTCTTAGCTTCATGTGCCTATTTTAAATAATAAAACTGATATCAAAATAGCCAGGTGTGTAGTTGGTTCAAAATTTCGAATATTTTGAAATTATCATTGATAATCGCTTAATACGCAGAAAATATCGATATATCAACATATCGAATTATATAGAATCGATATTTATCGATACATTTGACAAATATCGATCGATATATTTCGATATTATTTTCCCATTTGCCCATCCCTAACGTTACGATTTACGATGACAATTACAAATATAGCGTAGCGTATATAGCCCATACACATAAAAGAAGAGGACCGGCTATACCTGGGTGGATATTTGAGAGACCCAAAATTTATGTCTCATAGGAATACTCCTAATTAGTGAAGTATTTTAAGATGCAGTGTATCGCGTTTAGTACTCAACTAAGTAACGAAAAAGCAATCGGGAGCATTTTGGGATAAAATAATAATAAAAAAAGATATTGAGAAATAACTGCCAAAATTACGCTAATTCGCAATGTCTCCACAGGACGTTTTCTGCTGTTTAATCTTGATAATAATTATTTATTAAAGTATATTTTATTATGTGAACAAATTAATTGAGTACCCTAATAAACCTTCCTTTTCGTGAATAAATCGATTTTGTATCTTATCCAGAAGTAAGTTATAGGTTCAACCAAATAGTGATCAAAAACCAAACGTCATTGCGTGCAACACTTTTTGTTTCCCATTTTGTGGTAAAACTAAACGCACTGTGAGTACGTGTGTCACTGCAATGTGACCGCCCCCCGCTTCAGTCACGCGTTACGCATCGGAAGGACACCACGCGCGTACGCATATTTCACGGTAAGTTGTTGAAAATGGTTCTCCAAAATGTGTTATTTTTATCGTCATCTACATTTTTGTTTACATCTCGGGACTTCATGTGATAAATTGCACGTTATCAAGCGTATGGACGAGCCGGTCGGTGGTTTATTTACTGTAATACTCAATTTTCATTTATTGTGTGGTTTTTAGACATGTTCTGACATGTTTTTCTTATTCATCATTGTTTGCAACGTCATTGTAAGCAACATGGTAAAAGGTTACAATGACGGGCGTTGAAGATAATGACGGAACGTGTTGAGAATAATGACGATTGTTGCGAACAATGACGACTACGTACAAAAATGAAGATATTTTATAACGATATATTATATAAGATAACTGTAATATCCTAGGGGGAGAACAAATATTCACATTAGTTGCAAATACCCCATAGTTGTAATTACCCCGCCCAATCTTATGAAAAAAATTAACAAAACATTATTTTACAGGATTCCTTTTGAGGAGGCTCTCAGGACTCTGAACTGTTTGATGGCCTATGCTATGTTGAAGGTGAAGGTATGCTGATTGACTAATATTTTAAATACAAAAGTTGTCTGGTTAAAATGCCCCCTAAACTGAAAAACACAAAAGAAAAACGGTTGGCCCAACAAAGGTTATGCCATAGACGGCGAAACGCTGAAATAAAAAATGACCCAGAATTGCTTGCCATATCAAAAGAAAAAAGAAAAGCAAAATATCAAAAGGACAAAGACGACAAGAAAGTAAAAAGTATTTCAGAACAGTCATCCCGCGCTCAAAAAGAACAACGAAAGAAATGGAAAGAAAATTCTAGAAGGTAAAACATAGCAAATTATACTAGTTAGTAAAGACTAACCTCATAATATAAATGACTATATTTGAAAATTGGTGCATACGTACTACCTAAACTTAACCTAATTATACCAAATGCTTTATACTAATCATTAGTCTAACTAAACTTACAATCGTAGGCACCCTATCCTGAAATGTTTAATATTTTTATACTGTTAGATACTCAAATATATCTTTTTTTCAGATACAGGCAAAAGAAAAAGGCAGAAAAGTCACTCGCAGCGCCGGTGTTTGAACCAATACTAGTCGAAGCAGTTACTGATGACCAAGGTGTGACTGGTGTGAGCAATGCTCAAGGTAAAGATCCTTTGACGTGCCATCATGTCAAATGTCCGGCAGTTAAAGCAGCAGTTTACAAGGTTCGAACCGCAGAATTGAGGAAAAGAAAACGATTGATCAAAATTATCTCGACATATGATAAAAAGTACAAAGCAAGCCGTAAAGAAGTTCAAAGATTGAAAGAGAAACTGAAAATAAGACCGCTGGAGGATAATGTGGATGACATGCCGCTAAAAGATGTTGATGGTGGCCAGATTAAAAAAGCGGAGAAAATATTACACGGACGCATCAAAGATTTTTACTTAGATGACGCGAATAGTGTCGTATGTCCTGGTAAAAAAGAATTTATTACGAAAAACCAAAATCGGATGCAAAAAAGGTATTTGTGCCAACCTTTAAGCGAGTTGTACAAAAAATTTCGATCTGAGACAAAATTGAAAGTTAGCTACTCATTTTTTTGTAAGCTTCGGCCCTTTTGGGTACTTTTCCCAAAAATTGTGAACAGAGAGACTTGTCAGTGCTCCGTTCATGGTAATATAGACTTGCTTATCGGAGCTTTAAATAAAGCGTCAATAATAACAGAGAAAAACCATCACCAGGTCCTGTCTAAAATATGTTGCGATTCCAGAAACACTGACTGCTTACAAAGATCTTGTACCTCATGCAAATCCCATCACCTAAAATACAATGCGCAGGAAAACACTAAAGTGACATTCTACGAATGGACAAAAGTAACCAAAGAAGTAACCCTAAAAAATAAAACCAAGAAAAAACAAATTTTAACAGAGAAAACGGAAAAAACTGTTAGCTCTACAGAAGCAATTGCCAAACTGGAAAAAGACTTATCAGTATTTTTAACACATACTTACAAAATAGTCCACCAATACCAAGCCACAAAAAATCTAAAAGAAAACCTTAACATCCATGAAGCATGCATTCATGTAGATTTTTCAGAAAACTATTCCTTAAAATACGCAACCGAAGTTCAATCTTTCCATTTTGGGGGAAGTAGGCAGCAAGTATCTTTGCACACCGCAGTTACATACGCACATAATTTTCATACAGGACAAGTCACTTCATCAGCAATGTGCACAGTCAGTGAGTGTTTGCGTCACGACGCTCCAGCAGTATGGGCTCATTTAGTGCCTTTAATAGAGGAAGTAATCAAATTGAACCCGTTGATTGACACTATACATTTTTTGTCAGACTCGCCAACGTCGCAATACAGGAACAAGTACATTTTTTACCTAATTGGGGAAATATGTAAAGATATCCCCCAGATAAATCGATTGACGTGGAATTATTCAGAAGTCGGGCATGGCAAGGGTGCTCCTGATGGAGTTGGAGCCACACTGAAAAGAACAGCCGATCGAATGGTTCTTTACGGGAAAGACGTGGCAACTTTTGATCAGTTCTATGATTTGATTTCCAATGCTATAGAGAATGAACAGTTAAATATCATGGTGAAAAAAGTTAACGAAAAAGATATAGAACTGAAAGACAGCCTCATACCGAAAAGCATTAAACCATTCAAGGGCACTTTTTCAGTGTACCAAGTTCTGTGGGATAAATCAAAGTCAAAAACAATTTTAAGAACAATGAGTTGTTTCGAATGTGACGAAATTTGTGGACATGGAAAACATTTGGGATGCATTGAAAATATACCTGCGTTGCAAAAGAAAATTGCCCCGCTAAAAGAAAATATTGATCCTGAGTCTAATGAACCGGACGTGACCATTACGAAGAAGCGGAAATGTAACGAGATAAAAATTCTTTCCGACATTGTTTTAAACAAGAAAACTTATCTTAATGTCAGTGCAAAACCGTCGACATCCAAAGGCAAAGCGGATTTTTAATTAATAACTAAAGTATTTGATGTTCCTACTTCACGTGATTAAAGTTTAAACAAAGTAAAAACCAAATATAGTTACGTTTAGTTGTTAAGTTGCGATTAAAATAATGGTCAATGATACATAATTATACTTAGATAACCTAGTGTTTTTAAGACCAGGGTGTGACTTCACATCAGATCCTAGTCAATTAAACAAAAAAAAAATAGTGGTTGACAATCAAAAATTTAGTTCCTTGCTTACCAGTATTATTAATCGTGCTCTCAGTATTATTAATCAAAAATTGCTCTCAGACAGATCTGGTGGCGCGATTAATTAGGGAAACTAAGATTTGTGTTTAACTTAGAAAAGTGCTAAATATTATTGTCATCTAATGTTTGGAGAATAATGGTTTGTGAGAGTTAATTATTATTAATTTGTAAGGGGTAATTGCAACAATGGGGTAATTACAACTAACGTGAATAACTCCCTCTAGGATCACGTTTTTGAAGATCCGCAACCTTTATATTGTGCCTCATTTTAATAGTCTCGGTTCCAAAACTCTACGGCTCTACGGAGTTATTCTTATTAGTTGCAATTACCCCTTAGTTGCAATTAGCCCGCCTAACTTTTGTCGTGTATCGTTCTTACAATTGATGGTTGGAAGTAAGTCTGATATGGAAATTGGTACAAACTTAAGTTAATTTATCGAATAACTCAGCATGTGAAATTGATTGAGGTAGTACTATAAAACGAACGAACGAATCTGTCCTAAAAAGGATCGGGCGTAAACAAAATCTGAACTTAATTGAATAAATGTTAAGGATTTAGGCATTTATTTGTTTAAGGTCAGATTCTGTTTAGGTCAGATCCTGTTTAGGACAGATTTGGTTTACGTGAGATTTTATAATTTTTTTTTCAGATTCCTACTGAGGTTTTTTATTTAATTCATAAATTTGATTTTGTACTGTGTTTTAAAAATTATAATTAGTTATGAGTAGGTAATATAACTTGTAACAGTAGGAATTTTATTTTCTTATGACACTGTTCTACAAGAACATTTTTTCCTAACCAGATTACTAATCAATATTATATTGTGTAGTACGACTCTCTAGGAAAAGAGATTTATGTTTGTTATGAAAAGTTTTTATTTGTTGAGTTATCATGGTAATAGAGATGAAACCCTTTAAATATATATTGCGAATCTTGTTGATTTTGGGAACAATAATAATTTGATTATTAAGATAGTTGTTTCATTGCTTTCATTTTTCCTGGTCGCGATCTGGATATATACCTACTTTACACACACATTAGTAAAATAATAATTCAATTGTGAATCTAAGTAGGCATATTTAGATTCATAATTGAAGGATTCGTCATTGTCTGCAACACATTGTCATTCTGCTCAACAGTAATCGTCATTGTTTTCACCAAGTCGTCATTGACAGCAACACCATTTTTTTAATATTTCAAATATTTTTCAAACTGCAGGTTTGATTGGAGTATTTTTTGCACAAACATGAATATTATAGGCAAAACTACTGTTTTAGCTTATACTAGGAGCGCAGAACCCAGGTTGATATGAAAGACATCGTGTTGTATGGAGTGGAGAATGTTTGAGGAGAATCACCCACCTACGAAAAAAGCGTATATGCCTAAACTTCAAATGCAAATTCTTCGATGGCGAATTTTCATAGGGCGTGACCCAAGATATCGATATTTGTATCGACATTGAAGTCATATTAAATAAAAGTTAGTATTTCGTGAAACTGCTACAATACTACTACTTATTAAATAATATTATATAATTTTCATTGTTAGGGGCATGGCTAAACTATTACCTATTACACTTCTATTCATTTCACACTTACGTACCAATCCTATTTATGATTATTATTAATTAAATTGAAAAATTCACGGCAGTATCAAGAAAATAATATTTTTTTAAAAGTGGCGTTAATTTATCAATTATTTATAAATCATTAAGCAATCTTTTGTTCATATTTTGTTGGACATCTAAAATTTCTTGCGTTCTTTGTTCTTGCGACTCCGTTGCGTCACTATAGTAAATATAACATATGTTACCAGCGTATGATGGCGCTTCCCACGGGTAAAAGATTATTCGTATTCCAAATTTCATCAAAATCCGTTCAGTAGTTTTTACATGAGAGTAACCAACATCCATCCTCACAAACTTTCACATTTATTTAATAAAATAATTTTATAATATGATTGTACCTCGATAAATATGTTTCTTTTTCCTCTAATATAGCCAATTTTACATAGTTTTAAGAACTATAGTACCAAAATATATATCTTAAAAGTTTTACAATAATATCATTCGTGTTTTATAATTATTTCCATATATATTGTCAAGTTGACATTTTGCAATTATAATTAAATAGTTTTTTTAACATAAGTTTAATTTTGCATCCACGGGAAGTGTGACTACTGTCCAAGATAACTACCACGGTAACTATAATAAGCTTTTAATGAGTCGATTGACGAATGAATTATTATGCTTTTTTTTTGTCTGTTATATATTTTTTTTTGTTTTTGGTCCAATGAAGTCATTTTTTATTTTTCAGTACGAAATTAAACAGGGTGCAAAAGCAGCCCTTGCAGTTTCTTACCGGTTCCTTTCTTACAGTTTCTTCTTTTCTCGGTACAAGGTTTCCCGTAATAGATTGCTGAACTATAAGCACACAGTTTCGACTTTCTTATGTGCTTGTAACTAGTAAGCCAACTTGTCTATAAATTTATTCAATAAATTGTTTTGACTGAATAAATTTCGCTTCCTCCTTATTAAGTGAGATACCGTGCGTACTGTGTCACAATTTTAGTTCAGAACATCTTGTTTAGTAGTAAACATAGAAAACTTGAAACACCTACATAATCTTTGTATTATATTAATGGTAAAAGAACATAAAAATACTGTAAACTTTGATGAATAAACAAGAGAAAATAAAGAAAACAAAGTTGGTGATGAATAAGTAACAATTGGCATAACAGTAACATTATTAAAGAAGTAACAATTGGCATTTTATTTAAAAATTTGGTTAGCAAGAAGAAAACAGCCGATTAATCAATAGGCAAGCATACAAATATTTTCTCAGCACTAAAACAGTCTGCAATTCATGTTCTGTGAACAATCATGATAGCGGTCAGCAATTTAAATTCAAAAAGGTAGCGTATTTTATAAACATCCACGCCGCAAAATAATTATTTGGGTATTAAGATTATACTATTGAACAGCAACGAAAACCTTTAACTATGCCTTTAATTTGATAAGTGTGCATATTTTAATTTTTATTATAATTATTTAACTCATTTTATTGTATATTTTACTGGGAGTATATTATGATCAGAATTTTATATTTTAATATTATTATATATTGCATTCTGATTTTTTTCAATTAAAATAGTCGTCATATGACCGCAAGACTAAGGTACATTTATAGAATAACAAAATGACTATATAAAAAACTAAATAAATAAATCAGTAAAATCAAATGAAAATTAACTAAGTGTAATAGACTTTTTTTTTTAATAAGTTAAAAGCAATTGTCAAAAATTCTTACTAGAGTATTTGATTGGCAATGCATCATCTCGTAATTTTATTATATTTAAAGTTCGATTCAAACAACTTGCCCTAAAATGAAGTGAGCAGATAAAAGTAACTTTTTCATTACATATAATATTTTCTGCTTCTATGTAACTCGGCCATTTTCCTCTTTTGTTTCATCTTTTGGTAATCTAAAGTAATTAATATATTTTTAAATATTAAAATTATCGATATAAACCATATGTTAAAGTAACGACACTAGCCATGTAAACAATATTATTTACGGACCGAAATATTATAAAAATATAAACGAAAAGAGCAATATAGCATAAATAGAACACGCCAAAATACGATATGTATCGATTTATACACGCAATCATTTTCAGAATAACTTACTTACGTTTTAAATACTGTTATTCCAAGAAAGTGTTTAACTTATCGGTGAAACGTAATATTGCTCGGTTTGCGGGATATTGATGACGCACAACCAATTATACAGCACCTAGGCATTGTTTTGCATAAATAATTTACAATTTTCTGCCATGAAAGTTATATAAATTAAAGTTATAAATGAAAATAACCACAAAACTTATAACACTGACAGCTAAACTACTGCCGAGAATATGCAAAGCAAATTTGCAAATGGCTGACAGGTGGTACGATAGCTATATCTCATGACGTCACGTAAAAAATTTTGAACTGTCACACTAGTGTTATCTTTGTTTACTAAGGAAACTTCTTATTAGTTAAAAAAAGACAACATGATGTTTTTGATGTCAACTTCAGATTGCATGATATTTATATAACCATAGAAAATATTTCCACTCTACCTTACTCTATGATATAGCCTGATACAAATACGAACTTTCAGTATGGAGACCAAACATTAAAACATAACAGCTGTTATGTTTTAATGTTTGATGTTGAATGTGTTTTTTTTTATTATGAGGATATCATATATTTCCTGTTTAATATATGAATTAATCCAACGATATTTTCTTTCGGATTATTAGTAAAAAAATAAAATTCCTTTAATTTCTCAATGGCATGATAAGCAAAATACATATAAAGTGACTTTTACGTATTTTCACACTGTTACTTATGTTACTTCCATGAAATACATAAATCTTCCTAATATTATATTTGGAAACTCATATTTTTATATAACACGGACAGTAAATATTTAAAATATATTTGTAATAAAATCAATAATATTAACAATGAAATACGACTTCAATCGATATTACTATATTGCGTTAAGTATATTTTGTTTTGAATCCAATGAAAATTTCCATGGGAATATTGCATACCAATATTCCCGTGGAATATTGGTATATAACACGCAATATATGCAGCAAACTTTTGAGTGAAATACATATTCTACTAAATATCATTAAAATCCACTCATAAATATTTAAATAAAAGTTTTATTATATTAAACTACAACAAAAAAAATTAATTAAAAAATAAAGTTTAATAAAAATCACTATTTCCTGTAATTTTTTAGTTGGATTTCAGTAATGTTCATTGTCGCTATGATAAATAAAACCAAAATTTGTGAAAAAAATCGTGTTAGTAATTTTGCGTGAATAAATGAAGATTTTTTGACCTGATGTTTTTTTTATACCTTCCGTAGCTGAAATGAGATGGATTCTTAAATATAGTCTCTTGTAATTGGCTTACAAACTCGATCAAAAATATTCCAGGCT
Organism: Diatraea saccharalis; assembly: GCA_918026875.4. Lineage (NCBI taxonomy): Eukaryota > Metazoa > Arthropoda > Insecta > Lepidoptera > Crambidae > Diatraea > Diatraea saccharalis. The sequence goes on along the minus strand of OU893352.1, from coordinate 2,755,651 downwards.
TATATCGAATTATTTCCGTTTTTCTCGTATTTATATCAGGCTAATAGTTGTTCAAACCGACAAATAGACTAAATGCTAAGAAAAATTAGCGTGTTAATTAATTTGTAAATTTTTTTACGCGCTAAATACAAAATAAAAAGTTTGCACGACAAACCCATTAAATCAAGCAATACACTAAATCTCGTAGCACGTTAGTTATAACGTTATTCTCAATCTTTTATTGTGAGAACCAAAAAAGCACATACCCATTGTACGAATTAACATAACACTTCGCTCGACGTCCACCGTCGACACAGAACACACCGTCGACATGCAAGTTCAGTAGTAGTGATAGTATAATAACTGTACGTTTCTTATGATTTTGAAATTGAAAGTTATAATCTTTTAAAGCAATTCGTTTTGAACGGACGTTTCTTGTTGATTGCTGAATTTTTATTAAGATCAATAATGATTAAATGATTTCATAACTGATCTTAGTTTAAAAAAAAACTTTATTTCGAAAGGACAATTTATTTGCACCTTGTCCTTTGTACTAACGTCATTCGAAGTCATGTTATATTGTACGAGTACCTAGTATATTTGATACAAATCGGGTAAATATATAGATAACAAACGGATTTTTTATTTTGGCACATCTGTTTTATAATCTTTGTCGACCACTCTGTGGCAACGTAATCTATGATATTTTGTATTTTGTAAGTGGCACTTCAACATCAGATAGTCTGAAAGTAAACTCATAACTGTGAACACGTTTATTTATTTTACCGATCCTTCGCATAAATAGAGTCAGATAGTAAACTTATCAATAAGTTAAATATCAACCTATATACTAATAAATAAAACAAAAAAAAATTCGGTAAAGTAGTGACCCCATACAATAATCGGTAAAGTGGTGACATCCGACGTGTCCCAATCGCGCGCCCAAAAATATAATTTATTCGTAAAAAAACAAATAATATAAAATGATCACCGCGCAACAAGCAGACGACGCCGCGAATTCAGCCCCTCAACAACCAGCGGCAGCATCAGACCAACCATAAGAAATGACGGCGATCACAATCTCCTCCAGAATACCAGAGTTCTGGCGTCAACAGCCAAGACTATGGTTCCATCAATTCAACGCTATCGTGGACCCACAAAAGGCAATTGACCTGCACAAATCACAGTTATTAATTGCTAAGCTGGTCGAGACGAATTAAGGGACGTTAATGACATATTAGAAAACATGCCGTCATGTAACAAATACGAAACACTTCGTAATAGACTTATATCCGTCTATGAAGAGTCTGAAACACAGCAATTAAATCAATTGTTGAATGAAATCGAAGTCGGCGATCAAAGGCCATCACAATTACTTCGACGAATGCGCGAATTAGGCAATAACCGTGTTCCGGACGACACATTAAAATTGTTATGGATAGGTCGTTTTCCGCAATCTAAAAGAGCAGTTTTAACGGCTTGTGATTCAGGTGATGTAAAACTAGATAGTCTCGCAAATATGGCCGATAAAATAATAGAAAACTCCTGCCCAAATGAATTAGCTACAATTGCTAGTACCCGACCGTCAACCAGTTTAAACAGCGACGATATTATCAATACATTAGCCAGTTTAAAATTAGAAATACAATCTATAAATAGTAAAATAAACTCCAACAATCAATGTTACCGTCGCGAGTCGCAAAGTCATGCCCGCCGATATCAAAATAATAGATCTTTAAGCCGCTATTCGCGATCAAAAAGTGCAAACTCAAATAAAAATTCTTATGCCAATCAAAACGCAAAGCCCGGCGATAGTAATTATGCATGTTATTACCATTTTATTTATAAAAGTAATGCACGTAAATGCGGTGATATTATTAATTGCAATTTTATTAAAAAGAACTCGGAAAACTAGATCCGACACCGACAGAAATAATCGCTGTCGGTGCCGAAAAAACCTATCGATTATGTATCACCAATAATAATACAGGTACACATTTTCTAATAGACACCGGTGCTGACGTATCTGTTTTAGCAGCACGCAAACGAAACATAATTTCGGACCAATTATTATATGCTGCAAACGGCATAAAAATTAAAACGTACGGCGAACAGACCATTGTTCTCGATTTAGGGTTACGCCGTCCTTTCCGTTGGAAATTTATTTTAGCCGACGTCCAAAAATCGATCATAGGCGCCGATTTTCTTTCAGCTAACAAATTAATGGTAGATTTACACGGAAAAAAATTAATTGATAAAATAACATTATTATCACGTGTAGCAAACGTTTCCCAAACTACCGAGCCTAGTGCTTGCTCCATAGATGTCAACAAA